>CM060442.1:215363729-215400841 GCA_030545235.1 Helianthus tuberosus | reverse complement strand
ACGGGGAGTCTGTGGTTGCTGATGATTTAAAACATTCAAGAAGACTCAGTGCTGTATGTCTATCATCTCCGTCAATCAGAATCGTAGCAAGACACTGAAGAAATCTAGAGTTTTATTGTAATATTTAGATAAAATGGGCAAGGTGGCAATCTTGTAAATAAGGAGAAATCCTTATACCTTGTGCCTATAAATAGAAGACTTAGGGTTTTCATTAGAAACTTTTGATATTTTGTGATCTTGGAGCTTGGTGGTTAGAAAGAGAAAGTCTAGAGAGAGAAAGTCCTCAAAGGTGATTCACGGTGCTTTGTAATCGTCATATTGATCAATAAGAATCACGTATATTGTACGATCTTGTGTTCGGTCACGTTCGTGTACGGATTCCGCACGTCACACGTTCGGTTCGCAATCGTTTCGGGAGTCAAAACCGGTCCTACAAATACAAATAAACCAAAATCGACTAATGGAGCTAACTATTAAAATATGTATCAACAAACTCCCCCTTGACATTAGCTCAGTGTGTCTTCAAACTTTGTTTCATCCAAAAGCCACGTTGCTTCCTGAAAAAAAAAAGCCAAGGAAGAACGACTGAATATCCTTGAAAATAAAAGGCTGATATCGTCCTCTCAATTTTTTGATGTTTTTACATCACCATATAAGCTGGTTCGTATGTTCATAAATAAAGATTCTAGGTTTTCCTTATTCGCCCGCCCAAAACCTTCAATCCATTTTCTGCTTTAGTTATTTCACATCATTGGGTGAAGACATTGCAAAGTATTTCCGTTCCTTTGTGCTTCTTAGGTTGTTAGATATACAAAAAGTTGGATTGAATGATTTTCCTAAAGACATAGAAATTCCTACTTCACTTGAGGTATCTTGCAATTTGGAATTCATCAGCAGGTTTCCCATCTTCAATATGTAACTTATGGGGTCTTCAAACACTTATTTATATTACAGAACAGAGCAGTATAGTTTTACCCAATTAACATGACGGATTTGGTAAATCTGAAGCATGTATGGAGTTTTTGTAGTTATCATAAGACGGAAATGTTCTTTTTTCTTCCTTCCATTGAAAAACTGATGAATTTGCAAACCATGTCAGGTGTGAAGTTGGGAGATGGGGTAGATAATTTCAAAAGTGTTTTCCCTACATTAAGGAACTTGCATGCACTGCTTACTTTGATGAGAAAAATGACTTCAAATATCTCACTTACCTTGAAAAGTTCAAACTAACAGGCGACTATCACACAATTATATCCAAAGGTGAGCCAAGTTGTTGAAAGAATCACATTACATTCCCAGCAGCATTAAAAACACTTACACTAGCTGAGTGTCATCTACCGTGGAGTGATATGTCAATCCTATAGTCGTTACCTAATCTCCAGGTTCTAAAACTAGGATACTATGCCTTTGAGGGAAGCTGTTGGAACACAAATGAACAAGAGTTTCCACAACTAAAGTTCTTGAGACTTGGATGCTTAGATATCAATCTGTGCGAAGCCTATAGTAGAACCTTCCCGTGTCTCAGACAACTACAAATTATCCGATCAGGACCGTCTCCAAAAATCACAAAAAAAAAAATTTGGCCCTGTTCGAGATAAAAAAAAATTCGGGCCCTATTCGCAAATCTTCATATAATATAAACTCATCAATCATTCAATCAAATATATAAATATTAAAAACCCATAATACTACGATAATTGTTATGAAATAGATAAAACAAATTAACAAAAATAGTGTAGCAAAAATAATCAAATTATCAAACCTACTTGCTAAGCGAACAGTGTGGTTCTTCATCTAAGTTCACGTCTTCTTCACTCACATTATCGTCACCCAAGTTAGAACTAGAATTTTGAGTTTCTTTTGAAAAAAACTTGTGTATTCGGTTTTGTTTTACTTCGTCCGCCTTTCTTTTCTCTTCCTCAAGCTTCCTCTACTTACGTTTTTTATGGCTAGATAGGTGTTTCTATTTAGGAACGAGAGGCATAATTTCCAAAAACATTCATTTAATCACATTCAATCATATGAAGTTTTATAGTATATGAAATCGCATGAAGTTTTATAGTATATGAAATCAGAATCACACATATTATTATATTATGAAATCAAAAACATACGACATCGAAAGCATATGAAATCACTATGACATCAGTTAAACTGTTACAGTTTTATACGTCCAAATTCCAAAAGTCAGTCGGCCCTGTGTGCGTCTGATACTCTCCTCACTGCTGTCGTGCTGCGACTGAATCACTGCGAAATTGCGAAATTCCCTGATCTGATCGATGATCAACGTTTTGTTTCCAGTTTCCCTCGTCCCAATTCCCTATGCGATATACTATACTGCCTGCGACAGTGCCACGTTTTGTTTCATTTCCCTGATCTAGCAGGCCCTTATTTTTGTTTAGACTAGTCACTTGGGCTTGTTAATTTGGCCTTTTTTTTTAACTTTTAAACAGACCCTTATTTAAAAAACTTTGGATCTTTTAGCAGCCCTTATTTATACAAAATCAAGAATTTTTTTAAATATATATATATATATATATAATTTAAAAATTTTTCGGGCCCTATATTGATTTGGGCCCTGATCGCAGGCACCTCCTGCACCCCTGATAGACGGCCCTGTATCTGGTGCAGTTATCTTGAAGAGATTCTCCTTGAAATTGGGGTCATACCAACGCCTGAGCTTAATAAAATTGACAGCTGACTGATGGCAGAAGAATTGAAGAAAAGCAACTTGATTTGGGAAACTTTGATCTAAAGATTCACATTTTATGAAGTTCTCAATTCTGGGAAAGGTAAAGATCTCATAGAAAAAGTTTGTAAGATATAGTTGCTTTCTTTGGAGGTCTTCAAATCTGGACTGGTTAAACCTCTAACGGCCCATTTTCATCAAGCAAGTCATTTGAGTAGACTGTTAGGATTGAATCAGAATGATGATGGGACAAGAAATTGGGATAAAATGACCGGAATCATAGCAACATACATTGGTGCTCAATTGGGGCAACATTGGCAATGTTGGATCTTGGTCGAGAACGAAGGAATGGCTAATGAATAAGATGGTGTAAATGATGGATACGTTGCCGTAGGGAGGGGAGAAAAAGATACAAAACTTGAAATATGAAATTGATTTTTTTTCTCTAAAATGCTTGTAAACAATTACATTAAATCGTCTGCAACTCCAAAACGATCAACAATATTCATCGCTTTATGTCATTTGTTCGCTTGCCAGCCTTTTAAATTACAGTTGATCCATTTTCTTGATACTCATTCAATCACCGGCTTCAGAGAGAATGTTGGTTGTGTTCTTCCGGTAAAGTAATTTGGAGCAGGGATGACAAAACAACCTGAACCCCGACTGGTATAACCGTAATCCAAAACATTCAGGACGGGTATACGGGATACCCAATGGATATGAAACCGGGTATGAGAGATTGGAAAAAAAAATATTACATGGGTACTCATGAGTTCAATAAGTTTGGGTATGCAATACTTAAACCCGACCCAATACTAGTGAATGGAGCCCACTTTTTGGAAACATGGTTGGCCCAAGATGACCCTCATTACAATGCATGCTTTTCTGTGCGCTTATTCATTATATAAACGCCACGAGGCTGCACAAACTCAACCACCTAATTTCAAAATTCACTTCTTCGCGCACTGTAAGGACTCCCCTAGGGTGCACAAACTCAACCGCCTAATTTCAAAATTCACTTCTTTGATTAACAATCAGGTTTGATTTCTACCTTTTAAGTTCATCAGGTAAAGCTTTAATCGGTGTTTGAAGTGTTCAAATTCTCGTATATGTCGCATTCGTCATGGATTAGATTTTGTATGATGATGATGATGTTTAGATCCTTTTTTTAATAGGATCCGGTGATTTATGATTCCTTTTCTTGATAGAGATGTTACAATTAGAATCTGTGAATGTGACTATGAAAGGTGTTTATGTTTATGTGATATGATTGTAGAATAAGTTGGGTGGTGAAACCCTAAGATTATGTTTATGTGATATGATTGTAGCTTGAGCGAATTAGTTTAGATTTTTTAACTTAATAAGCTGTGATACTGATTTTAACATTGAATTATGACCTATATTATATATTTATGCCTACAGATGGAATTATATCAGTTGTCATATTGTACCAGTGATTGAGATGCACAATTTTCGCTATCTAGTTTGTGAATTGTGAATGTTGATTTGTTTTTCCACTGTTTTTCTTTCAAGAAAAGAATTAGATGTTTATCTGATTTTTTAATCATTCCACATCCTGATGTTAATGATCTTGTGTATAAGCAACTCATATGATTACTGATAGTGGTGGAATAGTTGAATTTGGGCTATGCTCGAACGGTTAACCATTCATGAAGTTAAAGAAACATTGAATGAGAGCACCTAATTGTTTTCACCATACAGTATTTGAATCTTTATTATACAATATAATAGATCAATGCTGTGAACCCTAATTTTTTGTTTTACGACGTTGGGTTGTAGTTGGAGCGAATCAATTTAGATTTCTTAACATAATAAGCTATGATACTGATATTATGTTTTATGGCTCTATTTTTGTGGCGTCGGATTGTAGTTTGAGCGAATCAGTTCAGATTTCTAATGGAATTATGGTTTATTATATTATATACGTACAAATAGAATTGTATTAATTGCCAACTTGCCATATGTACTGGCGATTTAGATGAACAATTTTTGCTATATTGTTTGTGATTGTGAACGTTGATTTGTTTTTCCACTATTTTTCTTTCTATAAAAGTGTTAGATATTTATGTGATTTTTTCTAACCTTTTCATATCCTGATGTTGATGATCTATGTGTATAAGCAATTCATATTAGTGATAATGGTGGAATAGCTGAATTTGGGATATGGTCGGACATTTAATCATTCATGAAGTTAAAGAAACACTGAATACCATTTCATCTGTAACTCTTGAGACAATGCTTAATTGTTTTCACCATAGAATATTTGAATCTTGATTGTTGTACAAGTACAATATAATAGATCAATGTTGTGAAACACTAGTATTATGTTTTACGGCTCTATTTTTACGTCGTTGGATTGTTGTTTGAGCGAATTAGTTCAGATTTGTAACTTAGTAAGCCATGATACTAGTTTTAACCTTGAATTTATGGTCAATTACTTTATATACAAGATTTGAATCTTGATTGTACAATATTATATATCAATGCTGTGATGAGAACCATTTGTAGATATATTTTGTATCAAAATACTCATGTTTAATCTCATGGTTTCCTCATGGTATTGTTAATAAACAGGCACTTCTGATTTTGTGAAGCCGTGAAGATGCCCAAAGATAGAAGATCTTCGTCTAATAAGTGTAGGGCATCTCCCTATTCCTGTTACGACAAGAATGATGATAGAAAGGAACCCAAATCTTGTTGATGCATATTTTGTGGACACGACTCGGCTCGGTTCAACTCAGCTCAGTTCGACTTGGTTTCGACTCGAAGACACGAAGCTCAAGACGAAGACTTGTGTCTGTACTTTGTCTGTAATGTGTCATGATACAAAACGATGTCTTATGTTAGATTTGTTATGTGCGTTCGATGTAAGTTTGACCAAGTCAACCATCCTCCGGTTTGACTTGGCCAAACAGTTAGCACATTGATTGAAACATGCTTGTGTCGAAGGATGTCATCGAAGGATGGATTGTATCCTTCGATGACCTCGAAAGATAATGTCTTCGATAGATACAGATGGACCTCGAAGGATATCATCCTTCGAGGTATGTATGGATCCTTCGGTAGATGGTCTGGTCGATAGATGATCCTTCGACCAGATTACCCTATCCTTCGAGCATGTTAGCTGTGTCGGGTATAAATACCCATGTGTTGTGTTCATTTCAAGCAGAACACACAAGGGAGATTGGAGAGAACACTGGGAGCATTCTGCTGAAAACACACACACACACGAGAGAGAGTTTATAGAGTACATCTGTAAACATTGAGCTTGTAACTGGAACCTTCATTCGTATTAATACATGTGGTGTTAATCGGTGAACTTTGTGTGTCGTGCTTTTGCGTGTTCTAACTCGGTTGCATGCTAGCTTGGATTCCGCACTCGCTAGTGTGTTAATATAACAAGGATAAGGTTTGACCTCATCCGAAGAGGGACCTACAAGTGGTATCAGAGCCTTGGCTCTTTTTCTTGTTAAAACCGAGTGTTTTAGAGTGTGTTTCGGACTTTTGAAGTTTATATTTTCTGGAAATTTTGTGTTTAAAACTTCGAAAATCTGCTTGTTTTGCTGAAATTTTTATAAAAACTTTGTTGTTTATCTCTTTCACATGTTAAAGGGTGGTTTTTATTGAATTTTCGGCCAAAACTCGTGTTCGGCAGTTGTCGGTTCATCAGAAAATTCAAATTTTTCTGGGTTTGTTCTTGATATCTTCATCATACATTCAAGTGTTCTTCAAAGTGTTAAATATTTTGATCTTGTTTAATTGATTTCGAAAGTTGTTTGTGCATTGGGAAAGGACAACTGGTTAAAATATTCAAACCAAATCTGGTTTTGGCAGAAAGCACGTCTGAACATACCTTCTGCCGAAAGTTTATACCAACTTGTCACCTTTCTCACCAACCTGTCAACATTTGTCAACTGTGTCAGAGCTCATCGAAAGATATCCTTCGGAATCGAAAGATCATCTTTCGATCAAGGAGGTTCGACAGATACCCATCCTTCGAACATCTTTCGAAGTCAGTGAGTTATCTTTCGAGCCAAGGAATCTTTTCGAAGGATATATTGTTCGAGCTTCTGTTACATTTCGAAAGATAAGGATCCTTCGTCTTGGAGAATCTTTCGAAGTCATCGTTCGAAACTCAACAGTGATCTTTCGAACACTGTTGATCCTTCGAACAAGTGTCTATCTTTCGAACAAGTGTTGATCTTTCGACCCTAATCTGTTTAAGTTTAACAGTTTGTGTTTTTCAGGTCTTTCGAACAGGGATCCTTCGGCTGGTTGTTATCATTCGAAAAATTAACATAGTTTGTGAAAATTAATTTTTTTAAATCAATTTTCACTTAATATATTAATTTTTATAAAATGGGAACAAACGGTGAGTGGTGGAATCAATTGATTTCGACTTCACAATCATCAGCTACACAACCTGAGCCAGAATTCGACAAAAATGCATTCTTGCGAGCTATTGCCCCAACTCAAGCCGCAATGATAACTGCAAATCAATGGGCATTGGTCACAAATCAAAGCAGCAGCATTCAATCTATGATGCAGAACGACAGTGAAACTGGTACAAGCACAAAACCGCCAAAGTTAAATCACATAAATGATTGGGGATGGTGGAAAGAAAGGCTGAGAACTTATGTTCAGGGGCAAGGTCAAGATCTATGGATGTGTTTCTTCACTCCATTTGAAAATGATTTGGAAGTTGCAGGATCTAATCCACAAACTTACATCACTCTGTCTGATGATGATAAGAAGAAAATTGAGTTAGAAAAGAAAGCATTCATGATTCTCACACAAGCTCTTCACAGAGACATTTACCACCAGTTTGTTTACTGCACGACAACTAAAAGCTTGTGGGATATGCTCACGTTACGATGTGAAGGTAATGCTCAATCTAGAAAGATTAAGCAAGATTTACTGAAGAAAGAGTTTGAAGGTTTCACGTGTATGGAGAATGAGACTTTGGCAGATTTATCTACAAGGTTCCATCACTTGTTGAGTGAGATGTTTGCTTTTAAAATCACTGCCGCTCAACAAGAAATAGTGAAGAGATTTGCTGATAGCTTACCAGCAAAGTGGAGCAGTTATCTTGAAATTCTCAAAGAAACTGGTGCTTTAGACACAATCACCATTTATGATTTAATTCAAAAATTGGAGAACAAGGATGTGGAAGAAAAACTTAAGGCAAAAAGAACACTCACTCCTCAAAGTCCAGAGATGTATTTTGGGATTGGTGGAGGTATTGGTGGAGAAAAACCAGCTTCTCAACACGCGAAGCTTCAAACAGCTTTCATCTCAAACACTGGACCATCAACAACAGATCAGTTTGATCCTTCAGCATACTTGATGTATCCAAGATCAGATGTGAAACCGACAGCTCCTCAGCAGCAACAACCGCAACAGCAAGGGTTTTATGGAAACACTTCAAACTTTCAAGCCACTTCCAATCCAAACACTGTCAGATTAGACACTTCCAACTTTTCCAAAGTCAGTGTCGAAATAGCCAAGGAGCATATGGAGATGTTGAATACCTTGGTTAGTACTTACTGTGGATTGATCGCAGGTCAGATTGGGAATATCAATCTAACCAATGAAGATTATCAGCAAGTGGACAGAGATGAGTTTGAAATGATGGATATCAAATGGGCTCTTGCTAGTGCAATTCGAAGGGCAAAGGAGTTTATGGAAAGGACCGGGAGAAACAACTTGGAAAGCAAGAAAGACACCAAGTATGGGTTCGACAAGCAAGCTGTAACATGCTTTAACTGTGGTGAACGAGGTCATTTCAAAAGGGAATGCACAAGACCAGCTCAGCATGGAAACCAAAATCCCTTCAGAAACCAAGGCAACCAGCAGAACCAGAACAGGAACAATGTTCGTACGTTGATACCTGTCAACAACCAAAGCCAACCAGGGTCATCAAATGCCAACCGGGGACTCGTGGTTCAAATAGATGAAGGTTGTGATTGGTCGCTTCAGCTTGGAGAAGGAGGAAATGGTGGAACAGCTTGTTATGCTAAAGTAACAGAGAAGGTAGTAGAACCCGCGTCTGCTGGTGAATCTTCAGAAGATGAAGATAGTTCGGGTTATAGTGGGAGCACAGATGGGGAATCACTTGATACTGGTGATTTATCAGGTGATGCTTTAGATTTGAAGGTTGATGAACTTTTGGCTGAAGCTGAAGCATTATGCAAGAGGAGATCTATTCTCTGCCAGAAATCTGCTGGAACTTCTGAGAAGCTTGCTAAGTTCTTCTCTGAAGATGGATCTTTTTCTTTCCATTCAGCCTTTACGGCTAATGTCGACAGTTCATCAGGTCAGGTAAGTATCGATGAACCCACTGTAGTTAGCTGTGAAAATTGTGATAGTTTAAAGGTTAAATATGCTGAACAGGAAAAGCAGTTTGAAGTCACAAACAAACACAATCAAGAATTGATTGTTGATCTCTCTAAAGCAACTGAAGCTAACTTGTTTTTAACCAGAAATGAAAAGGAATTTAAAGCTACAATTGCGTCATTAAAACATGATGTTTCTGAATTACAAAGGGCTGTTTTGAGAAAACAACATGCTAACAATGATTTAATTGACACAATTGAAAAGCAAATGGTAGAGTTAGCAACAGCTAGATGTGAATGTGAGACAATTAAGCAGAAATTGGAAAGCTATTCCAATTCCCGCTATGTTTTGGATCACATTATTGATGTTCAAAAGAAAAAGGGGGATAGGAAGTGTAATGGATTCAAATCATGTCCTCCCCCAATGAATCACAATTACTCCAAATTGCCTGATGACGAGTATATGCCCCGTTTTGAACCTACTGTGCCACTCGGTCTAGATGACTTTGCAGCAGGCCTCGGGTTCACAACTGGTACATCATCCTCGGGTCAATCTGAATCTGAGTCTGAGAATGTGACGGATTCATCATGTGTTAAGGAACAGAGTCCTCCCACTGTTGAGGATACTGATTCTTCGGATGATGAATCTGATTCATCGGATGATGAGTCTGTAGAAATTGTGAATCAACAGTCTAACTCGGTTACAACAGATATTCCAATTGAGAATCACATCTTATGTGATCCACTAGTGGAACCGAGTAAGACTGAAATGTCAAAAGCAGTGGAGTCCCTTGTTTCGAGCAGTGAAGGGAATAACTTGTTGTACACGCTCAAAGGAGATGACAAAATCTACTTTAACAAAGATTTTCCAATTAAAAATGTAAATCAAGATTTAATTGAGCAAATTTTTGAAGGATGTATTGATAAGTTTTTGGGAAACAAAAGTGGCAAAGTCACCGTCACTCAATGTGATCCAATTCCGTGTGAACAAATTAGAAAACAATACGGAAACCAAAAACAACAAATTGAGCGAAAACAACAAGTCAACTCCGGAAAGGGTAAGGTACAGGGAAAGAAGGCTCAGAACAAGAATGTTCAAGCACCTAAAGTTCAACAACAAAAGGTGCAAAACAAAAGAGCTCCTGTTAAGAAAAGAGAACAGAAAGTGAACTTTGTTGGATCCAAGGGTACAGATAAACTTGAAACATTTCAGGATAAATCTAACATTGATTTTATAAAACAAGTTAGAATTTTAAAACGAAATGATCAGAATAATTACACCCAACACACCAACGGATGTGATATAGGTTCAAGTACATCTAGATCACAAAGTTCATGGTCTGGTTCTCCGTCTGGTCATCAACATGTTTCTCCGAGGTTTGTAGAGCGGAGAATGTGTTTTGAGTGTGGCACAATTGGGCATATTGTAAGATACTGCCCATACCTGCAAAAGTTGAAGGCTCCCCAAGAAACCAATTACCAAAAACGATCAGTTTCCCCGAAACAAGACCCACGTGTCTTGAAAGAAAGGGAAAAGAAGTTAAAACAAAAGAATCAAAAGGTAATTGAAAAGGCCTTAAAATCAGAGGTCAAAGAAGAAAAACCTGTTCAAGCAAAACCTAAAACTGCAAAACCAGTAAATGCTAAAACAATTAATACAAATACTGGTAAAGGACAAACAGCTTGGAAACCAAAGCAGGTAATTCAATCAGGGGGAGCACCTGAGGTTCTTTTTCCTAATCATCAAGTGATTGAGATCACTTTTCTTGATGATCAAGGACGACCCAAGTCCACAAAGGCTTGGGTCCCCCTCTCCGTCTAATCTTTGAATGAGTGTGTAGGATATTCCAGGAGGAACTTTCAATAGTCGTAAGATTGTTGATAGTGGAGTGTCCATGCACAAAATAGGCGACAGAAGAAATTGTTGCCTTTGATGGAGAAAAGAAAAAAAAAAAACAGAATTGTCTGTTGAAAGAGTTTGAAAAGCTTCGACAAAAATGCAAAGCCTTTTACAATCAAGCTTTGATCGGGTCCCCAGGGTAGATTCAAATCAAAATGTACGCACCTGCAGCACGTTTGAGGTTCAAAATCAACAAGATAAACGTGCAGTGTACATTTCTTCGCGGTGTGATTGAAGGAAAAGTGTTTGTTGAACAAACCAACTGGGTGTGCGGATGCCTTGGCTTGGATTAAACAACCGCACACTACTTCTGAAAGAGACAGACAAAAACCTTCGCTGGTGCAATGTGGAAGACCAGCCGGACCCAAAGGTTTATGATCTTGTTGCTGTCAAGAGACTTCTCAGTAGCTACAAAGAATCGACTTTGAAATCCACACCGGGTGGATATCCAGTTTGGGAGAGCACTCAGATTCCTTGCAATGCACGAAGCAGTTGCAGGATACGGTTTTAAAATTTCTAATATCTCCTATACTTGTCGTTATTTAAGCTATTTTATGAATTATTATCATCTCGTACAGCACTCTTTGGCCAGACACTGTTGTCATGGTCCGCACCGCAAACCGACATGCCTACTGATTTTTCCAAAATTTGATAAATCTTTTCAGATTAAAAATTAATTTTGGTAAACGGCATTGAGGTAAAACATGAGTTAACCAACATCGGAAAGTCATTTTTGTAAATACCTTTGTGTTGTTAACATTTTATCTTAGTTTGTTGATTTTAGGGGGAGTAATTCCAAATAATTCCAAATTTGAAAAATCCAAAAACATCGAAAATTTTCAAAAACACAAAAACAATAGAAAACCAAAAATGAGTTTCCTGGCGAGAAAAAGAGAAAATGATAGTACATCAGTGGTCTGTCTAAACCTCTTTAAACCTTAAATGAAAAAGCGATAAGCAGCTCTATATAAGATGTATCGGTAGGCTCACAATCATTTTAAAGTGTGCAGGGTGATATAAATCTTAATCGACTGAAGACTGGGTGGGAACCATTCATTGGCATATGGTCTTAGTACCGAAATTTCGTTTGAGAGATTGCCGAGGTTCTGAGATATTCGGTCTTTATGCTGCTTATCATCTGGGTATCATGGTTGTTTCTTTTACCGAAAAATAACGGGGACGCAAGTCTAGATCTTCCATGATACCATACATACGTGTACATATTACATACTGCATTCGACCTCAATAAGTGATAAACAATCACATGTCCCAAGAAAATAAGTGATAATATATCACATTTATCTGGGAGTCAAGTTCGTCTCTCTGCTGTACGAAAGTACTGACCTGTTCACGGACTTGCTCCTGTGCCCCTCATGCATTGAAAACCAAGTTCCTCATCAATAAGTGATTCTATCACATAGGGCTTGTTTTCAAATCAAAATAAGTGAGAATCTCACATCATATACGGTCAAACAGATGATAATCGGTATACTCACCGGTAAGATGAACCCTCGTGCATACCTTGATACGGGAATGTGTCGTGATGTGGATGAACACCGGTCGGTAAGTATAAATCATACCTTAACGTATCCCCTCGCCATGATTACAAATGATAAGTTGAGCTTATGTGGACAACAATACCGATAATTGTTATAAGATGCTTATCTCAATGTTAACTAATTGAACAAAAAGAACGTTTTGACATGACCGTACACTGATATGATTCTCTTACCCTCGAAACTCGCAAAAAGATTGTCTGTAGATATTTATTTACTGTTTTCAGTTTATGTATCTTTGTATATATTTATTTATTGTTTTCCGTCTTTACATTTGAAAAATAAAAAAAAATTACAAAAAGATTTTAGGTGTGTTTTAATATAAACTTTATAAAATCCAAAAAGATTTTGCTTCTAGTTTATTTTTGATTGACTGATGTTGGAACTCGAATCTATCCTACCCAAAATCCTGATCGTAAGCCGAAAAACAATTGCATCTTCATAATCTGTCGAAGTTAACAAGTTTTGAAAGTTAAAGGATTAAAATTGAATATTTTTCTAAACTTTCAAACTGTTGTCGGTTGGTGTTTGATTGAGATTTGATCTCATATGTGTCATTTGTTTAAATGTAAACTATATTCCAAGCGGTTGTTCTCATTATGCGTTTAGCTTTCTTGCATGTGCAGATGCTAAAGGCGAGGAGAACATGGTCGATGACAAGCTTCGGAATGAAGACACGAAGTGGAGGCACTCAAAGGATAAAGTGATCGAGTTGCCGCTGACCCTTCATCAACACCACAAGGATCTGAAGCATTGACAAGTCTAAAGATTCACGAGCATGACTCAATGGAGAGCTCAATCTAAGGGGGAGTTTATTGACACACTACCTAAACAAAAAGGGGAGTTTGTTGATACACTTTCTACTTACGACACGTGAAGACTTTGAAGATCCTCCGACGTGGAAGACATCGAAGTTGAATCTCTCGAATAGCGTTGAACCTCACGAGTAGCGTCCAAGGGGGAGTTTGTTGATGCATATTTTGTGGACAGGACTCGGCTCGGTTCAACTCAGCTCAGTTCGACTTGGTTTCGACTCGAAGACACGAAGCTCAAGACGAAGACTTGTGTCTGTACTTTGTCTGTAATGTGTCATGATACAAAACGATGTCTTATGTTAGATTTGTTATGTGCGTTCGATGTAAGTTTGACCAAGTCAACCATCCTCCGGTTTGACTTGGCCAAACAGTTAGCACATTGATTGAAACATGCTTGTGTCGAAGGATGTCATCGAAGGATGGATTGTATCCTTCGATGACCTCGAAAGATAATGTCTTCGATAGATACAGATGGACCTCGAAGGATATCATCCTTCGAGGTATGTATGGATCCTTCGGTAGATGGTCTGGTCGATAGATGATCCTTCGACCAGATTACCCTATCCTTCGAGCATGTTAGCTGTGTCGGGTATAAATACCCATGTGTTGTGTTCATTTCAAGCAGAACACACAAGGGAGATTGGAGAGAACACTGGGAGCATTCTGCTGAAAACACACACACACACGAGAGAGAGTTTATAGAGTACATCTGTAAACATTGAGCTTGTAACTGGAACCTTCATTCGTATTAATACATGTGGTGTTAATCGGTGAACTTTGTGTGTCGTGCTTTTGCGTGTTCTAACTCGGTTGCATGCTAGCTTGGATTCCGCACTCGCTAGTGTGTTAATATAACAAGGATAAGGTTTGACCTCATCCGAAGAGGGACCTTGATTGTACAATATTATATATCAATGCTGTGATGAGAACCATTTGTAGATATATTTTGTATCAAAATACTCATGTTTAATCTCATGGTTTCCTCATGGTATTGTTAATAAACAGGCACTTCTGATTTTGTGAAGCCGTGAAGATGCCCAAAGATAGAAGATCTTCGTCTAATAAGTGTAGGGCATCTCCCTATTCCTGTTACGACAAGAATGATGATAGAAAGGAACCCAAATCTCCCTCCCTACAAGTTGGATATGAAAGTGAATTTGAAGAAGCTAGATGCCCTATTTGTATGGAACACCCACACAGTGCTGTGCTTCTACTTTGTTCTTCACTTGAAAAAGGATGTCGCCCATACATGTGTGACACGAATCCCCGCCACTCAAATTGTCTTGACCAGTTTCACATTTCAAATATGAATAAGGTGAGGGAACGAACTAAGCTTGCTTGCCCTTTATGTAGGGGTGAAATCAACGGGTGGGCTGTGGTTGACCCTGCTCGCCAATTCATGGACTCGAAAACAAGAAATTGCTCACTTGCTACCTGTGATTTTGTTGGTAATTATACTCAATTAGAAGAACATGCCAGCCGTGTACACCCATGTCTTAGGCCAACAGATGTGGACCCTGAACGTGAACTTAAGTGGAGACATTTGGAAGAAGATATGGGTGAACAAGGCATGCTCAATATGCAGTTTGAGTTTGATGAAGATGATGACGATGATGGTGACTATGTTTTATCAGAATCTGATCTGGCTTCCGACAATCTGTTGGATGATTCGGATAGCATGTTTGACTTTTCATCTGTTGCAGATGAATAAGACTAAAGGGTATGGTTTGGCCCATCCCCACGGGGATGAGCCTCCACGTAGGCGCCACGTAGGCGGCTCGTAGGGGATGGGCTGTAGGTCCCTCGGAGGTTGAGGTTTAACCTATTCCTTGATATATCTAACACACTAGCGAGTGCGGAATCCAAGCTAGCATGCAAACCGGGAGTAGAAACAAGCACAAACACAAGACACACAATATTCACCGATTAACACCACTTGTATTAAACGTATGAAAGGTTCCGGTTACAAGCACAATGTTTACAAAAGTGTTTTGCAAACTCTCTAAGTGTGTGTGTGTTTTGACAGAATGCTCTCAGCAGAATGCTTCTCTCGTGTCTAACTTTCAAACTCTCCAAACTGTCTCTCTTGTTTTCTGCCTTGTCTTACTGAAATGAACACACATCATGGGTATATATACCCGAACACAGCATGGTCTGGTCGAAGGATCAGATAGATGATCGAAGGATCATCTATCGACTAGAAACAGCTCGAATGATCAGCATGTACCTCGAAGGATGGCATCTTTCGAGGTCCATCCATCGAAGGTTATCTTTCGAACATATCGAAGGATGTGACAATCCTTCGATGAACTATCCTTTGACGCAACCAGCTTACAAACCAATGTTCAAACTGTTTGGCCAAGTCAAACCGGAGGATGGTTGACTTGGTCAAACTTACAGGACTACGAAGACATCGTTTTACATCGTGACCGAATACAGACAAAGTACAGACACAAGTGCACCAACAAACTCCCCCTTGGCTGTAGCTTTGTCTTGATCTTTATAACTTGATCTTTGTCTCGATCTTTGTGTCTTCAACTTTGATGTCCTTTCATGTCTTCAATGTCGGAGGATCTTTAAAGTCTTCACGTCTTGAAAGCAGAAAGTGTACCAACAAACTCCCCGTTTGATGTAGGAAGTGTGTTGACAAACTCCCCCTTAACATAAGCTCCCCCTTGAGTTATGCTCGTGAAATACTTGTTCGTTATGAAGTGAGATCCTTGTGGTATTGATGATGGTCAGCGGCAACTCGATCATCTTCATCACTTGAGCGCCTTCACGTCGTGTCTTCATTCCGAGGCTTTGTCATCGACCATGTTCTCCTTGCCTTTAGAATATGCACATGCAAGAAATCTAAACGCGTAATGAGAACAACTGCTTGGAATATCAACACACATGTGACCATTGTTCAATCAAACACCGTCCGACAGTTTGAAAGTTCAATAAAATTTATCAATTTTAGGTTTTTAACTTTCAAAACTTGCAAATTTCGACCGTTTATGAAGATTTAGTCGTTTCGGTTTTCGTTTAGGTTTCAGGTAACGAAGACTCGAGCTCCAACATCGTACGATCGAAAATAAAATAGAAATAAAATCTTTTTGGCTTTTTGAATATTTCAAATTTAAAGACTGAAAGCAGTAAATAAATATATACAGAGATGCAGAAACTGAAAGCATTAAATAAATATTTACAGACATTCTTTTTGCGAGTTTCGAGGGTAAGAGAATCATATCAGTGTACGGTCATGCCAAAACGCTCTTGTTGTTCAATTAATTAACATTAAGATAAGCATCCTATAACAATTATCGGTATTGTTGTCCACATAAACTCAACTTATCATTTGTAATCATGGCGAGGAGATACGTTAAGGTATGATTTATACTTACCGACCGGTGTTCATCCACATCACGACACATTCCCGTATCAAGGTATGCACGAGGGTTCATCTTACCGGTGAGTATACCGATTATCATCTGTTTGACCGTATATGATGTGAGATTCTCACTTATTTTGATTTGAAAACAAGCCCTATGTGATATAATCACTTATTGATGAGGAACTTGATTTTCGATGCATGAGGGCACAGGAGCAAGTCCGTGAACAGGTCAGTACTTTCGTACAGCAGAGAGACGAACTTGACTCCCGGATAAAGAATTTGTGATATATTATCACTTATTTTGAGGGACATGTGATTGTTTATCACTTATTGAGGACGTAAGCAGTATGTAATATGTACACGTATGTATGGTATCATGGAAGATCTTAGACTTCGTCTTTTATAGAAACAACCATGATACCCAGATGATAAGCAGCATAAAGACCGAATATCTCAGAACCTCGGCAACCTCTCAAACGAAATTTCGGTACCAAGACCATATGCCAATGAATGGTTCCCACCTGGTCTTCAGTCGATTTAAGTTTATATCACCCTGCACACTTTAAAATGATTGTGAGCCTACCGATACATCTTATATAGAGCTGCTTATCGTTTTTCATTTAAAGTTTAAAGAGGTTTAGACAGACCACTGATGTACTATCATTTTCTCTTTTGCTCGCCAGGAAACTCATTTTTTTTTTTGCTTTTCTATTGTTTTTGTGTTTTTGAAAATTTTCAATGTTTTTGGATTTTTAAATTTTTGGATTTACTCCCCCTAAAATCAACAAACTAAGACAAATTTAAAACACAAAGGTATTTACAAAAATGATTTTCCGATGTTGGTTATTCTTGCTTGACCTTAATGCCGTTTACCAATAGTAAATAGTCAAATCTTGATTTGTCAAAAGCTTTGGTAAAAAGGTCGGCACATTGGTCATCGGTGTGGACGTAAGCAACATCGATTAGCCTTTTCTCAAAGCAATCACGTATGAAGTGATACTTAATGTCGATGTGCTTAGTCTTTGAATGCTGCACAAGATTTTTAGTGATCTGTAATGCAGCAGAATTATCAACGTAAATAGGAGTAGTTAGGAATTCAAAACCGTAGTCTCTCATTTGTTGTTGGATCCATAGGACTTGGGAGCAACAACTTGAGGCAGCAATGTATTCAGCTTCGCATGTTGATGTAGCGACGCATGTCTGCTTCTTGCACTGCCATGTGACTAGGCGATATCCCAAAAACTGACATCCAGCCGTTGTGGATTTGCCGTCGATTTTGCATCCGCCAAAATCAGAATCACTGAATGCGATCAAGTCAAAGTTATTATCCCTAGGGTACCATAGACCGGTGTCAGGGCAACCCTTCAAATAACGAAAAATCCTTTTTACAGCTGCAAGATGTGAGGCCTTCGGGTTCACTTGATATCTGGCAAGCAGGCACGTTGGGTACATTATATCTGGTCTTGATGCTGTGAGGTACATAAGAGATCCGATCATCGCGCGATAGTATGAGGGGCTAACATCTTGACCCTTCAAGTCTGGAGTAATTCCGTGATTTTGTGGCAATGGGGTACCAATGGGCGTTGCATCAGACATCTGGAACCGGCTCAAGATGTCACCAACATATTTAGTCTGATGGATGAATATCCCAGACTCAGTTTGTTGTACTTGTAGGCCCAAAAAGAAAGTCATTTCCCCCATAGCACTCATCTCGAATTTATCCTGCATGATGCGCTCGAAATTCCTACACAAAACATCATTAGTAGAACCAAATATAATATCATCAACGTATACCTGTACCAGTAGAAGATCTCCATCTTGTTCTTTGACGAAAAGAGTACAGTCGATAAGACCTCTGCGAAATCCATTCTCCAGCAGATAATTAGATAAGGTTGCATACCAAGCTCGCGGTGCTTGATGAAGACCATAGAGAGCTTTGTTGAGCAACCAAACCCGATCGGGATGGATAGGATCTTCAAAACCTGGAGGCTGTTCGACATACACCTCTTCTTCTACCACACCATGTAAGAATGCACTTTTCATGTCCATCTGGTATACCTTGAAACCTTTAAATGAGGCATAAGCCAGAAAGATCCGAATAGCTTCTAGACGTGCAACCGGTGCATACACTTCGTTGTAGTCGATTCCTTCTATCTGACGAAAACCTTGAACGACTAGCCTTGCTTTGTTGCGAATAACGATTCCACGGTCATCCTTTTTGCATTTAAACACCCAACGGGTACCAATCTTCTTGTAACCAGCAGGTTTCTCTACGAGTTTCCAGACACCAAGCTTCTGGAATTGTTGCAGTTCTTCCTGCATTGCTTCAACCCATGAACTATCTTTCAAAGCTTCTTTCCAAGTTCTTGGCTCTTCCTGTGAGACATAACACGCGAAAGACCAATCATTTTGTTGACCAGATTCTCTAATCGCCGCATACAAGCCTGCATTGTTGTTGTTTCGCAACATGTTTCTTGTTTGAACGCCACTTTGTACATTTCCGATGATGTTTTGTTGAGGATGGGTATTGTGAATCCTTGTCTCTGGATTATCTTGAACTGGAATATTTGTACCCAGGTTGTTGAGATTGAGATCAACAACTAATTCAATGCCCGGAATTGACGAAGAGGATGATGCAGTAGCTTCAGCTGTTCCAGGTGCGTCCACTGGAGGAGTACCCTCTGAAGTACCATGAACTGCTGTTATTTGAGCTTCTTGATCTGCATCGAGAAATTCATCATCCTCTGAAGATTCGTTCAATTCGGTAGTATCATGAAAATCCTCATTGTCGAGAGCATTATTGTTCACTGAAGATGGTTCTTGATTGACAATAATGGGACGAACCAACGGTGAATCTGTTGCATTGTCACTCTCGAAAAACATCCTTGCCGCAACATTTTCTTCAACTGCTTCAACATTGATCGAATTGAAAAAGTCATCGTACTCAAACATCCAAGGCTGACCAGGATTTTTGACTGGTAAAGTGTGCCTTTGTACTCTGACTTCAGACCATTCCTCGACCCTTTTAGTCTCTAGATTCCAGACTCTTAAGTTTGGGGTGGAATACCCAAGAAAGTATCCCTCAATGGCTCTTGCCCCAAACTTTCCATTAGGATCGATTATTGTGCACGGAGCTCCAAACGGTTCAAGATATGACAAATCTGGTTTCCGTTTGTTAATAAGCTCAAAACAGGTCTTGTTGTGCCTTTTGACTGTAAGGACTCGGTTCAACGTATAACATGCAGAGGCCACAGCTTCAGTCCAGAATGGAATCGGCAACTGTGACTCTACCAACATAGTCCTAGCAGTCTCGATCAATGTGCGGTTCTTACGTTCAGCGACGCCATTCTGTTGAGGAGTATAAGCTGCACTAAATTCGTGAAGAATACCTTTAGAAGTGCAAAACTCCGCCATGGCATGATTTTTGAATTCAGTACCATTGTCGCTACGTATCCGCCTAACCTTCAACTTATATAGATTCTCAATCTGAATGATCAAGTTTTTGATAATACCGAAGGTTTCACTCTTATGTGCCATGAACGCCACCCAAGAAAATCTTGAATAATCATCAGTTATCACGAGGCAATATTGATCATTCCTAATGCTTTTGTGCTTGATAGGACCGAACAAATCCATGTGCAAACGTTCAAGAGGAACTGCCACCGTGTTGACTTTCTTTGTAGGGTGTCGCTTCTTCGTTTGTTTTCCTTTCTGGCACGAGACACAGACGTCTTGAAGATGGAAGTTTTTAAGTGGAACACCATTCACTAATTCATTTGACACCAAATGATTCATTTTGCGTAAGTGAATGTGACCCATTCGTCTGTGCCAAGAGATTGAGTCTTTTTCTGTGGCTTTGGAAACGAAACAAGTTGCTTGTGCAGACGTTGTGAAAGCTTGGCTCATATCAAGGACATACAGATCATTTATCCTTGGAGCCGACAAGAGAATCCATTCTTTTGGAATTTTGAAGCCGGGTTTCAGCACATAACATCCATTTGCATCAAAGTGTACTGAGAACTGCTTATCACAAATTTGAGAAACACTAAGAAGATTGTGATCAAGTTGTTGTACGAAGTTGATCTTGTCAAAACTAACAACCCCGTTGGAAATCATTCCTTCACCCGTAATATATCCGCCTTTATCTCCAGCAAAAGCAACATAACCTCCTCTAATAGATTTAACGTCGTAGAGAAGCTTCATGTCGCCTGTCATGTGCCTGGATGCCCCACTATCAACAATCCAATGACTACTGATAGTTCCTCCTAGAACACCCTGCACATGAACTCACACAATTAGTTGGAGATGGGGACCCAAGCCATTGTGGTCTTGGGTCTTCCATTTTCATCAATCACAATAACCTCTATTCTTTGATGATTCGAAAATTGAGATGGTCCCCCTGAATTTTTAACCGTTTTTGGTTTCCAGGTCTGTTTTGTTATACCAGTGTTATTCTTTAAAACCTTAACTTCATGGTTGTCTGAAGTTTTTAAATTGTTTGGTTTGACAGAAACAGATGGTTTGTTAACCACATCGGTTTTAATTGCCTTTTCAATTTTCTTGACCTGTTGGCGTTTCTGTTTCTTTTCCCTTTCTTTTACAAGTCGGGGATCTTGTTTTACAGAAACAGATCGTTTGCGGTCAGTTTTGTCACGGGGATCATCTTCTTTGGCTTTTAGTTTATGAAGATACGGGCAATTTCGAATGATATGCCCAATGGTACCACATTCAAAACATGATCTTCGTTCTACAAACCCCGAAGTCTCATGTGATCGTCTTGCCGATGATGAACTTTGTGATCCCGAGGTACTAGGTTTTGAACTATTTGGTTCATTCCTTTTCATTACAGTTGCTTTCTTGACAAAATCTAAGTTTGATTGATTTTCAAATGTAGCAATTTTGTCCGTTCCCTTAGATTTCACAAAGTTCACATTCTTCTTCTTCTGATTCGGCTTCTTTTGAGTTGGAGTCGGTGCCTTTCCTTTGGGTTTGGTATGATTTTGCTGTTTTGGCACTGTTGGTAATTTCTGATTTCCAAATTGTTTTCTAACTTCAGCCTTTGGGATAGGAGGGCACTGTGTTACAGTAACATGTGGTCCTGTCTTTCCCAAAAACTTACTTGTTGAATTCTCAAAGACTTTACTTATTAATGATTGATTAACATTCTTAATAGGAAAATCTTTGTCTGAATAAACTTTATCATCACCAACAAGAGTGTACAGCAAATCCACACTCTCCGACTCTTTTGCAGACACAGGCTCGATTGCAACAGTCTTAGCAGGTTTTGCAGGAGGATCACACAAAATATGATTCTCAAGAGGTATGTCCTCTTCTTTTATCACTGCATCAGACTTTGCTGAATCAGTATCATCAGACTCATCATCAGAAGAATCAGAATCCTCACTGTATATCACAACTGGAGGAACCTGATTCGGTTCAGCAGAAGACACACATGAATCTGCTGACACATCTGAATCTGATGATACTTCTTTCTTGTATCCCAGTCCTGCTGCAAATTCTTTAACATCAAGAGGAACAGATGGTTCAAAGAAAGTTCTGTTCTCCTCGTCAGGCATGGCATCATAATTGTTTCTCACGGGTGGTGGACATTTCTTGTAGCCTATGCATGTGACATCCCGTTTTTCTTTCTGTACATCAATGATGTGATCCAACACATAGCTAGAACTCAAATAACTGTCTAACTTGAGTCGGATCGCCTCACTTTCAGTTTTCACACAAGCCATTTCTTTTTGCATTACCTCAAGACGAGTTATATACAAATTAATGTCAGTTTGTTTTCTGGAAACCATTTTAGTTAATTCGGTTTTATCTTTCTTTAATTTTTCAATTACCGATTTGAACTCCTTTTCATGGTTTTCATAAAACATGTTGGCTTCTGTGCACTTAGAAAGATCCACGGTTAATTTCTGATTGTGGATAAATGTCACATCATACTTCTCCTGCAAAGCCTCGTGTTTGCTTTGCAATTCACACCACTTATCATTCAATGAAACATGTTTGTCTTGCAAGTCAAACAAACTAGCTTGTACAGCATCATGTTTGCCTTGCAACTCAGACATGTTTGCTTCTAAATCAGCACATTTAACAGTTAAACTATCACAATTATCACAGCTAACAGAAGTGGGTTCATCGACACATACCTGACTTGATGAACTGTCGACATTAGCCATAAAGGCTGAATGGAGAGAAGACGAAGAATAAGCAGCTTGATCCACCAAAATAGATCTTCTTTGAGTTTCTGCTGCAGCTTCTCCCAATAGCTCATCAATATTTGCATCGACTGATGCACTTGATGTCTCATCCACCTGATCATTGCCTGAAGTGGAGGATTCTTCATCTGAGCTTCCACTATAACCAGAAGAGTCTTCATCCTCAGAAGAGTCACCACCATTTGCGGAAGATTCTCCACCACTGGCGTGATTTAAATCCTTGACGATTTCAGCAAAACAAGCTGTTCCATCTGGAGCATCATTTCCCAACTGGATTGACCAATCACACCCTTCATCTACTTGAACCACAAGTGCCTGGTTGGCATTTGATGGTCCTGCTTGAGTCTGGTTGTTGACAGGCACCAACGTACGAACATTGTTTCTGTTCTGGTTCTGTTGGTTGCCTTGACCTCTAAAAGGATTCTGGTTTCCATGTTGAGATGGCCTCGTACATTCACGCTTGAAATGACCACGTTCACCACAATTGAAGCATCTAACAGCCTGTTTATCAAACCCATACTTGGTGTCTTTCTTGCTTTCCAAGCTGGTTCTGCCAGTTCTTTCCATGAAATCCTTTGCTCGTCTAACAGCACTGGCAAAGGCCCATTTGATGTCCATCATCTCCATCTCCTCTTTATCTATCTACTGATAGTCTTCTTGTGTCAGATTAATGTTGCCAATCTGACCTTCCACTAATCCACAGTATGCGCTCACCAAAGTGTTTAGCGGCTCCATGTGTTCCTTGGCTACTTCCACACTGACTTTAGAAAAGCTTGAGGTGTTGAGCTGTACTGTATTTGGCTTTGATTGTTGACCAGCAGATGATGTACTTCCATAACACGCTTGCTGTTGCTGTTGAGGAGGAGGAAGTGGATTCCCATACATGTCTGTTTGTCCGGTAGATTGAGCAGGTAACGGATTTCCAAACATGTCAGTCGCTTCGGTAGATCGAACAGGTAAAGGATTTCCGAACATATCAGTTGCTCTGACAGTTCGTTGGCTTTGCTGCTGTGGTGCTGGTTGAGAAACTGGTTCAAGCGGATTTCCAAACATGTCTGTCTTTGGAGGGACTGGAACTTGGATGGTATTGCCAAACATGTCAGTGTGAGACACAAACGCTGTTTGAAGTGGAGCATGTGAAGAAGGCTTTGTGGAAGTGCTAGAAGTTCCATAATACATTTCTGGATTTTGTGGCACTGGAACTCTTTTTGCCTTGAGAGTTTCTTCCTGATTCTTGTTTTCCAAGATTTGAACAAAGTCATTGTAGTTTGTTGTAGCTAGAGTGCCATTATACTTCATGATTTCCAAGAAAGTATTCCATTGAGGTGGCAACGCATCTGCAAACTTTTTCACAATCTCAGCTTGAGGTGTAACAACCTCAAAATTTGACAATTCAGTCAGCAAATGATTAAATCGACTTGTCAAATCTCCTAAAGATTCATTCTCCATACAAGTAAAACCATCAAACTCTTTCTTCAGCAGTTCTTTTCTCAGCTGACGTGTCGCTTCATTTCCTACGCCCCTCGTCTTCAATGCATCCCACAACCTTTTCGTCGTCTTGTAACTGACAAATTGATGATAAATGTCTTTACTTAACGCCTGAGTGAGAATAGCATAAGCCTTCTTTTCTAAATCATAGACTTTCTTCTGATCTTCCGTAAGATCTGCAAACGTAGCAGCAGATGATGCAGCAACCTCTATAGTTTGATCAAAATCTGTGATGAACCGCAACCACAATTCGGTATTTTGACCAAGAACGTATGTATGAAATCTGTCAATCCATCCTGGATATTCATATAAGTGCATCAACTTCGGAGGCCGATTCAAACTTCCCGTTTCACTCTCGCTTAAGAGAATGCTTTGAATACTTGGAGTTTGATTTGATATGAATGCCCATTGACCAGTATTAGCTTGAGAAGACACCGGTGCGGGAGATGGAGTACCAAAATACATATCAGAATTTACCGCCGGCCTATTCCATCTTGGATTCATTTTTGATCAGGAATAATAATACCTGAAAATCACAACTTGTTAAACATAAACAGACTATGGATCGAAAGATGAACACTTGATCGAAGGATCACAGTTGTTCGAAGGATCAACAGTAACCGAAAGATCACTGTTGAGTTTCGAACAAAGATTTCGAAAGATTCACTAATTCGAAAGATTCACAGTTTGAAAGATCCTTATCTTTCGAATAACTATCCTTCGAATAGATTCCCTTGATCGAAGGATATGTCTCTGACTTCGAATGATGGGTCGAAAGATGATTATCTATCGAGCCTTCCTTGATCGAAAGATGATCTTTCGATGTCGAAAGGTATCCTTCGATTGCAACTGACACAACTGACACTGATATGACAGGTTGGTGAAAAGTTGATAGGTTGGTGAGATCTTTCGCAGAAAGTATGGTTCAGACCATCATTTTCTGCAAAAGCAGATTTGAACACATAAAATATTACCCAAAAATCGAAGGTTCGAACCCAGAATCCGGTCACCGGAGAAGCCGGAAATTTGGCCGGAAATCACCAAAAGCCTTAAAAACAAGTCTTTATCTTACCCAACCCTTCCTTTAACACATGCAGAAATTTTGAACACGTTTTTAACGACAAAAACAGCGAGAAAATCAGTAAAAACGGGTTGCAAAACCAAGAAGTTTTTGTCCAAAAACACTCCAAAGCTTGTAAAAACCCGGTTTTTAACAAGGAAAAGAGCCACGGCTCTGATACCACTTGTAGGTCCCTCGGAGGTTGAGGTTTAACCTATTCCTTGATATATCTAACACACTAGCGAGTGCGGAATCCAAGCTAGCATGCAAACCGGGAGTAGAAACAAGCACAAACACAAGACACACAATATTCACCGATTAACACCACTTGTATTAAACGTATGAAAGGTTCCGGTTACAAGCACAATGTTTACAAAAGTGTTTTGCAAACTCTCTAAGTGTGTGTGTGTTTTGACAGAATGCTCTCAGCAGAATGCTTCTCTCGTGTCTAACTTTCAAACTCTCCAAACTGTCTCTCTTGTTTTCTGCCTTGTCTTACTGAAATGAACACACATCATGGGTATATATACCCGAACACAGCATGGTCTGGTCGAAGGATCAGATAGATGATCGAAGGATCATCTATCGATTAGAAACAGCTCGAATGATCAGCATGTACCTCGAAGGATGGCATCTTTCGAGGTCCATCCATCGAAGGTTATCTTTCGAACATATCGAAGGATGTGACAATCCTTCGATGAACTATCCTTTGACGCAACCAGCTTACAAACCAATGTTCAAACTGTTTGGCCAAGTCAAACCGGAGGATGGTTGACTTGGTCAAACTTACAGGACTACGAAGACATCGTTTTACATCGTGACCGAATACAGACAAAGTACAGACACAAGTGCACCAACATGGGCCTCCATGATAATTGAGGGGGATGGAGGATGGGGCTACCCCACCTCATTATTTTATAATTTTCTAAGTTTTACTTTATTAACTTAATAAAAACTTTATAAAAATTAACAAATACAACATAAATAAATTCATTTCATAACATAAAAAAAATTACATTTCCTAAAAAAAAAAATACATTTCCGAAAAAAAAAAAATTACATTTCCTAAAAAAAAAACTAAACTACTCGTCTTCGTCTTCGTCTTCGTCTTCGTCACCGTCCGCTACGTTAACGTTGTTCCAAATATGTTCTACCAAATCCTGTTGAAGGTTTATATGCGTGAAGTCGTTGGTTAGCGCGAACGAGTTTAAATCCTGTTGCGTCGGATCTACCGGGACAGTATTCCCGTAAGATGCATTCTCATCATACTCACAAATCGCCCGACCTTCGTCTTCAATAATCATGTTATGGAGCAAAATGCAAGCGTACATAATCAGGTGCAACCGCTTCGGTGTGAACGCACGTGCCGGTTGTTCAAGGACGGCCCATTTTTTTTAAAACACCAAAACAACGTTCGATGTCTTTTCTTGCACCTTCTTGACGCTTGGCGAATTTTTTCCTTTTTTCGTCATCAGGATATGAAATAGTCTTGACAATTGTAGACCAAGACGGATATATTCCGTCAGCAAGATAATACCCGCGTCTATACTCAACCCCTGAAACTGTAAAACGGGTGTCCGGACCGATTCCATTAACGACATCGCTAAAGATCGTCGATTGGTACAGCACGTTGAGGTCGTTGAGTGAACCAGGGAGCCCAAAGAAAGAATGCCAGATCCACAAATCTTGTGACGCCACGGCCTCAAGTATTAAGGTTGGATAGCCGTGATCACCTCGCGTGTATTGGCCTCGCCACCCAGTCGGGCAGTTATGCCACGCCCAATGCATACAATCAATGCTACCAAGCATTCCCGGAAACCCGTGCCTTGCTTCATGAGCTTGGTACAACTGTTGAACACCATACGCGTTTGGTTTCCGCAAATATTTTTTGCTATACAGCTTCACCACATTATGGCAAAACCGATAAAAACATTCCCGCGCGGTTCTTGCCGACATCTGTAAGTACTCGTCCAACGCGTCGGCCACTGTCCCGTACGCCAGTTGGCGAATGGCCGCAGTAAACTTTTGTAACGTGGTGAACCCTTCATAATTCCGAGCATCGGGTCGTTGAGTGAAAAACGGGTCTAGCCCCACCAAATCATCAGCAATCCGTGTGAATAAACGGCGACTCATTCGGAACCTTCGTTTGAAAGTGTCGGCGTTGTAAAGGGGTGCATCCGAAAAATAATCGTTAACCAATTTCTCGTGCGCTCCTTCGCGGTCTCTGTTAACCTGTATTCGTCTGGTAATAACGTTTTCAGACGAGTCCTCTTCCTCTTCCTCTTCCAAAAGAATCTGCGCCGCCTTTACCACAGCGCTTGCGAAAAACATCTCCTCTTCATCCGAAGAAGAGCCGGACCACCAAGGATTAGATGCCATTGTGGATGAAGAGATATTTTTTTATAAAAGATTGGTATAAAAATGGGAGTGTTTTTTTATAAAAATGGATGAGAATGGGAGAAGAATGGGTGAAATATTGAAGAAATTGTATAAAGAATGGGTATATATTTAAATTGAAAAAGGTTTTTTTTTTTTTTTTTATTAATTTAGCCGTTAGTAACGGCTATATGGTTTGAAAGGTGGCACGGCGAGACCGGCGTGGGTCTGCTGGTGAGGACGGGTGGGATGGAGGGGGGCGGTGTGGGGGACCGGCGCCGGTCCTTGCCGGGCCTCAGCCGGCCCCCACTCCTTCTAGTCTAAGAGATTTGCGGATCAAGTAGGTCAAGAGAGAATGCCCAAACCACAAGAAGCAGAACCCCTACACATGTCAGACAGTGATCAAACAGTCAACCAAGTTCACATAACCGTCAAGAATAGTTAACTACATTGGTTGAGTTCCATGACCATGAGCTTAGCTGAAACCCACCTTAGTTTTTATGTTGATTTCTCTTGGGTCAGATTTGTTTGAATCCTATGGAAGTACTGTCAGATGTCTTTAGACCTGTTGTATACTGGTACTTTGATTATCTGTATTTTTTTATGCTGTTTTGTTTAAAAATTTGTTTTCTTGGCTTAACTGCATTTTGATTTACTTGTAGAACTTGTTTGGATTCATTTTAAAGTAATTCTGTATATTTATGCCGAGCTCAAATTATATATGGGTTGGGCTTGTCTAAAGCTGATGAGTTGACTTCAAGCCAGGCCAAAATCGAAATGAAACTAAGCCTAAATTTCTTAGAGGAAAGCCACTTATCAGGTGCCCGGTCTTCCACTTATCAGTTAATTTGTAGTTACTTATTTTACATATGTATGGTTTACATTCTTTTTGTCCACATTTAGATATAAGTGTTATTTAATTAAAACCGAGTTATGTTGAAAAGCAAAAACAACTTTGTATTTATTATTGTTTTTTTCAATATTAAGCATTGCAAATAGTGGAGGAAAAAACTAAACTATACCTTAAATGAAAATTGAAAAATAAAACCTCCACTATTAAGAGGATAAGGAATTTAAGCCATCTTGAATTAGCTATTTGTAATAGGAAACATCCCATTTTTATAAAATGTTTAAAAAATCTATTAGTCGTAAAGACGTCAATTTTACTAAAAAGTATTTCAGTCGTAAAGACGTTAATTTTACTAAAAAGTGTTGATACATATTATGTGGATACGGCTCGGCTCGGTTCGACTCGACTACGAAGTGAAGGCCGTAGTCAAGACATCCTCCTGTCTTGACTCGGTATGTGATTGACTTCGTAACATTTGATGTAATTGCGACTGCGTGTGTGCAGTATGCAATTTAGATTAAGTTTGTATTATTTGTGTGTTTCCGACAATTGTAGGTCCACCCGGAGGATCGAGTAACCTCTATTCCCTGTTTTCCGACAAACCCGAAAGTGCGGAATCCAAACGGGTAAGTTAAACCAAGTTACGAACACGTAATCACAAACACGATACAACGATTAACACTCCATTGTATTAACTCGTATGAAACCATTACAAAGCAATGTTTACAAGATAAACCTATAAACTCTCAGTTGTGTTGTGTGTGTGTGTTCTCTTAAAGAAATCTATTCAGACTTCGTTAACGTGTTCAGTCTGATGTCTGTGCTTATATAGTAGATGATGGACGAAAACCAGTTCTTGATGAAAACAGGTCGACGAAATCCAAGACTTCGACGAAATCACAGGGATTTCATCCACTATGGGGATGTCGACATAGTGGTTTTCACCACAGGTGTTTTCGTCACTTGTTTGACCCTGTGATTTCGTCCTACATAAACTTGGGCTCAGACTTAGTCATATGTGGTTGGGCCTAGTTTTCATCACATGTGGGATTGGGCTTCTCACTGTTGGGCCAAACATAAACAAGACACAATACATAAACATGAACAATATGCAAACTGCACACACGCAGTTTGCATTTACATCGAACGTTACGAAGTAGATAACATACCGAGTCAGGACAGGAGGATGTCTTGACTACGGCCTTCACTTCGTAGTCGAGTCGAACCGAGTCGAGCCGTATCCACACGATATGTATCAACAAACTCCCCCTTGGATGCTGCTCGCGAGGTTCGTAATCTCGTTCTCCATCTCTTGATGGTTCATTCTCTCGGAAAGGATCTTCAAAGTCTTCACGCGTCGTAAGTAGAAAGTGTATCAACAAACTCCCTTTTCATTTAGGTAGTGTGTTAACAAACTCCCCCTTTGATTATGCTTGGGAATCTTTTGACTTCAATGCTTAAGATCCTTGTGGTGTTGGTGATTGATCAGCGGTAACTCGATCATCTTTATCATTTGAGTGCCTCCATGTCGTGTCTTCATTCCGAAGCTTGTCATCGAACATGTTCTCCTCGCCTTTAGCATCTGCACATGCAAGAAAGCTAAAAACGTAATGAGAACAACTGCTTGGAATATAGTTAACATTAAACAAATAACACACATGTGACCAATTCTTATTCAACTACCGTCCGACAGTTTAAAAGTTTAACAAATTGTTCAATTTTAGTTCTTAACTTTCAAAACTTGCAAATTCTGACCGTTTATGAAGATTCAGCCGTTTTGGTTTTCATTCAGATTTCAGGTAACGAAGACTTGAGTTCCAACATCGGTTAATCAAAACTAAAGCAGAAATAAAATCTTTACATCAATAGGCTCGAGTTAATGCAAAAAGAAATGGCTTGTGTTAAATCTGAAAGTGAGGCGATCCGACTCAAGTTAGACAGCTATTTAAGCTCTAGCTATGTGCTGGATCACATCATTGATATTCAGAAAAAGAAAACTGATGTCACATGCATAGGTTATAAGAAGTGTCCACCACCTATGCATAGGTTATTTAAGCTCTAGCTATGTGGATACGGCTCGGCTCGGTTCGACTCGACTACGAAGTGAAGGCCGTAGTCAAGACATCCTCCTGTCTTGACTCGGTATGCGATTGACTTCGTAACATTTGATGTAATTGCGACTGCGTGTGTGCAGTATGCAATTTAGATTAAGTTTGTATTATTTGTGTGTTTGTTGTTTTGGCCCATAATGCCAAGCCCAACATGAAGACAGAAGCAATATCCAAGCCCATACACATATGACGAAAACACTTTACTGGGCGAAATCCCTTTTGGTGAAAACCAAATGGGATGAAAACCAAATAGGACGAAATCAGGTGATTTCGTCCATATCCTTGATTTCGTCCCATGTGTTTTCGTCGGCTTCTGATTTCGTCAACATGTGTAGTATATAAACACAGATACAGAACAGAACAAACCCACGAAGTCTGAATAGATTTCTTTGAGCGAACACTGTAAACACACACACACAACTGAGAGTTTATAGGTTTATCTTGTAAACATTGCTTTGTAACGGTTTCATACGAGTTAATACAATGGAGTGTTACTCGTTGAATCTTTGTGTTTGTGTTCGTAACTTGGTTTAACTTACCCGTTTGGATTCCGCACTTTCGGGTTTGTCGGAAAACAGGGAATAGAGGTTACTCGATCCTCCGGGTGGACCTACAATTGGTATCAGAGCATTGGCTCGATTCCTTGTTAAAACCAAGTTGATTTTCTTGTGTTTTTCTTGATTTTGAGCTTTGAAAACTCATACATTTTCTGAAAAACCTTGTTAAAACCTTGAAAATCTTGATTGTTTTGCTTATAGTTCATATAAAACCTTGTTATAACACTTGTATACATGTTAGTTTTGGGTTTTTATTGAACTTTATTTGCAAAAGTGTGTTTGAAAATTTTCAGGTAACTTAATCTTCATCCGTTCATCAAATCTTCAAACTGTTCTTGATAATATTCATGTTTGATCTGTATTTGTGTATGAATTATTGTGTTTGTAATTGATTATTAAAACAATTGTTGACTATTGCATACATAAAATGATGATGTTTACTTGAAAATAGTGTGGCCGAAAGTAAGGTTTGTTTTGACAATTGTGTATTGTGTCAGAAAGATAAGAAGATAAGATTTGATCTTGCAAGTTAAATATCTAAATTTTCTGGTCCTTTGGTCAACGAAATCAGCTGGGGAAAACACTTGTGTTATCTAGACGAAATCAACAACATCAGCCAGACGAAATCACTTGTATTTTTTTTTATTGTTTGAATATAATATATTTGTTTGACATTGTTGGTTTTTGAAATGATGAAAGGTTAAATATAAGGTCCACAAGGTAACGTGAAGTTTGAAAAAGAAGTCTCATAGTGTTAGGTTTAGATAAGATCTAATTCTTGTTGAAAAATATCTTCATCTTTTGTCAACTTGTCAACGAAATCAGACTTGTATAACTTGTTACAAAAGCTCATTCTGGACGAAATCCCAGTTCATCATTCTGGACGAAATCCCAGTTCATCATGGACGAAATCAACTCATCAGTTCTGAACTGAAATCCATTTCAACGAAAACCAACTTGTGGCCGAAATCCCTTCTGGCCGAAAACAGTTTCACCTTTAACGAAATCATCCTGGTCGAAATCTGGTCTGGCCGAAAACACCCCCTGGCCGAAATCAGTTCTGAACCAAAAACATTACCTGGCCGAAATCCCTTATCACCGAAATCCTTACCTGGCCGAAATCCCATCCAACGAAATCACCAACGAAATCCAGAAACTTCATCACAAGCCATTTTGTTTTGTGGGCTGTTTATTAGTCCATCATTTATTCATAGTGGGCTGGGAAACTTCTTTGGTGGACTTTAATACATTGGGCTCAGGTTTATTCTTAGTGGAGTACATTTGTTGGTGGACTTTGTTTCTTGAATCAATTAAAAAAAAACTTTTTAAATCATATTTAACTATTTGATTTGCGTGTTTTAAGCAGGTATTCATTATCATACATCCAATATGACTTCAGTTTGGTCTTGGTCCGAATCCTCCGCACCGAAAATTACGGCAGAAATGTGGGCATCGGTTACTAACAAACTTCAAAGTGAACCAAAAACGGCGTTTGTCACAAGCACAGATTTATATGGCAATCCGATACAAGTTCCTGTAAAGCCAGCTCCAACCACAGACTTGTATGGAAATCCATTACCACCAGTTGCTTCACAGTGCCATCGTTCTACTGTAGCACCATCATCTCTTGATCCAAGGAACTGTAGTCATACAGGAACTGCGTTTTATGCCGAAATTGTCAAAGATGCCAGCAATGGTGAATCATCGCGAAACGATGACAGTTCTGAACATGACAGTAGTTCAGTTGAAGACGTTTCAACTTCAGTTGAAGATGTTACAACTTCAAGTTCAAGTTCAAGCGAGGATGGATCTGAATGTGAATCATCAAGGGAGGTTGTTGATTCTGATGCCGATAGGTCAACATCTGAGAGTGATTCCAGCCAGGTATGTGTCGATGAACCAACTGTCGTTAATTGTGATAATTGTGTTAGCTTAAGTGTTAAATGTGCTGATTTAGATGCTAATATGTCTGAGTTGCAAAGCAAACATGATGTTTTAAATGCTGAATTGTCTGTCTTGCAAAACAAACATGTTTCTTTTGATGCTAAGTGGTGTGATTTGCAAAGCAAACATGAGGCTTTGCAAAACAAATTTAAAGTGACAAATATGCACAATCAAAAGTTGATAGTGGATCTTTCAAAATGCACAGAGGCCAACATGTTTCGTGAAAATTATGAAAAGGAATTTAAAAAGATAATTGAAACATTAAAACATGATAAGAACGAGCTAACGAAAATGGTTTCAAGAAAACAAACTGAAATAAATCTTTACATCAATAGGCTCGAGTTAATGCAAAAAGAAATGGCTTGTGTTAAATCTGAAAGTGAGGCGATCCGACTCAAGTTAGACAGCTATTTAAGCTCTAGCTATGTGCTGGATCACATCATTGATGTTCAGAAAAAGAAAACTGATGTCACATGCATAGGTTATAAGAAGTGTCCACCACCTATTAAACACGATTATTCTTCGATGCCTGATGAGGAAAATAAACCTCATTTTGAGCCCTCAGTTTCATTGAGCCTTGAGGAATTCACAATTGGGCTAGGTTACAAAAAGGAAGTATCCTCAGATTCGGATGAATCAGCAGATGTGAAAGTGTCAACTGCTGAACAAAATCAGGATCCTCCAGTCATTTTTGAGGATGCTGATTCGTCAGATGATGAATCCGAGGATACCAACTCTGAACAGTCAGAAACGGTAACAAAAGAGGAAAACATACCTCTCGAAAATCACATTCTTTGTGATCCACCTGCAAAACCGTTTGTGACTGCTACAGCCAAGTCTGTTGAATCCTCATCTGGAAGTTGTGAAAACGTGAACTTGCTTTACACGTTGATTGGATCTGATAAAATATATTCAGACAAGGATTTCCCTATAAAAAATGTCAATCAATCTTTGATTGATAAAGTTTTCGAAGACTCTACCAGTAAGTTTTTGGGAAAGTCGAGCCCAGGAGTTGTAGTAACTCAGTGTGCTCCTATCCCAAAATCTGAAGTTAGAAAGAAATATGGGAATCAAAAATTGCAATCAAAACACAATCAACGAAAGCAAGGTCACGTTCACCAAGGAAAGGGAAAAGGCAAACAAAGCCAAAACAAGAAGACGATTCAGAAGGTGAACTTCGTGAAATCCAGAGGGACTGATAAAATTGAAACTTTCGAAAACAAATCCAACACGGATTTTGTTAAACAAGTTAAAATTTTGAAAAGAAACAGTCAAAACAATTACACACAACACACAAACGGTTGTGATGTAGGACCAAGTACCTCAACATCACGAAGTTCATCGTCAAGTCCTTACAGTTATGATACTCCGAGGTTTGTTGAGCGGAGATCATGTTTTGAATGCGGTGAGTATGGGCACATTGTCATAAACTGTCCATATCTCACGAAAGGAAAGGCAAAGGTTGATGCTCCCCGTGGTAACAAATACCATAAAAGATCTGTTTCACCAAAACAGGACCCTCATCTTGTTAAACAACAAGAAGTGAAACAGATAAAGAAACAACGGAAAAATGTTGAAAAGCTTTTAAAACCGGAGGTTGTCCAAACAAAATATGTTGAATCAAATGTTAAACATGAAAAACAAAAGCAGATTTGGAAACCAAAATCGGAAATTGTTTCAGGGGGAGCTAGATCAATTCCGAATCATCGGGAAATGCATGTCACAATTCTCGATGATGACGGACGACCCAAGTCTGTGAAGGCTTGGGTCCCCCTCTCCAACTAATCTCTGAATGAGTGTGCAGGATGTTCCAGGAGGAACTATTGATAGTCTTAGGATTGTTGATAGTGGATCGTCCATGCACAAGATCGGCGACATAAGGCTCCGAAATATTGTTACATTTAGGAGAATATTGTTGCCATTGATGGAGAGGAAAAAGGAATGCAGTTGGCAAATTCAACCAGATGAAAAATGTGAAAAAAAATTGGTTGTTATGGTTTTTGATCGGGTCAACAGGAAAGATTCCAATGAAAAGTACGCGCATGCAGCACGTCTGAAGCTTTTTGAAGATTCATGGATTTTTTCTTCCACAAGAAGTTCAAAGTCCACAAGATGAACGTGTAGGGTACTTTTCTCCATGGTGTGATTGAAGAAAATGTGTTTGTTGAACAAACCAACCGGGTGTGCGGATGCCTTGGTGTGGATTGAACAACCGCACACTACTTCTCAAAGAGAAAGATAAAGACCTTCGCTGGTACAATGTGGAAGACCAGCCGGACCCAGAGGTCTATGATCTTGTTGCTGTGAAGAGATTTCTCAGTAGCTATAAAATCGACTTTGGGAGAGCACTCAAATTCCTTGCAATGCATGAAGCAGTTGCAAGATACGGTTTTGAATTTCTTATCTCTCCTATACTTGTCGATTTTTAAGCTGCTTTATGAATTATTATCCTCTCGTACAGCACTCTTTGACCTGACACGTTGAACTTGAATATCACTTCACACGTGATTGTTTCACTATGAAACTCGTCAATGTTGTCAAGGTCCACACTGATGACCAACGTGCCGACCTTTTTACCAAAGCATTTGATAAATCAAGATTTGACTTTTTATTATTGGTAAACGGCATTAAGGTCAAGCAAGAGTAATCCACATCGGAAAATCGTTTTTGTAAATATCTTTGTGTTTTAAAAATTATTGTAAGTTTGTTGATTTTAGGGGGAGTAATTACAAATTGAAAATTCAAAAACATCGAAAAATTTCAAAACTAAAAAACAATAGAAAAACAAAAATGAGTTTCCTGGCGAGCAAAAGAGAAAATGATAGTACATCGGTGGTCTGTCTAAACCTCTTTAAACTAAAACGCAAAATGAAAAACGATAAGCAGCTCTATATAAGATGTATCGGTAGGCTCACAATCATCTTAAAGTGTGCAGGGTGATATAAACCTAAATCGACTGAAGACCAGGTGGGAACCATTCATTGGCATATGGTCTTAGTACCGAAATTTCGTTTGAGAGATTGCCGAGGTTCTGAGATATGTGGTCTTTATGCTGTTTATCATCTGGGTATCATGGTTGTTTCTTTTACCGAAACAAACGGAGACGAAGTCTAGATCTTCCATGATATCATACATACGTGTACATATTGCATACGACCTGAATAAGTGATCAACAATCACATGTCCACAAAACAAGTGATAATATATCACATTCTTCCGGGAGTCAAGTTCGTCTCTTTGCTGTACGAAAGTACTGACCTGTTCACGGACTTGCTCTTGTGCCCTTCATGCATCTGAAAATCAAGTTCCTCATCAATAAGTGATTCTATCACATAGGGCTTGTTTTCAATCAAAATAAGTGAGTTTCTCACATTTTTCATATACGGCAAAACAGATGATAAATGGTATACTCACCAGTAAGATGAAACCCTCGTGCATACCTTGATACGGGAATGTGTCGTGATGTGGATGAACACCGGTCGGTAAGTATAAATCATACCTTAACGTATCCCCTCGCCATGATTACATATGATAAGTTGAGCTTATGTGGATAACAATACCGATAATCGTTATAGGATGTTTATCTAATTGTTAACAAAAAGAACAACAAGAGCGTTTTGGCATGACCGTACACTGATATGATTCTATTACCCTCGAAACTCGCAAAAAGAATGTTTGTATATATTTACTTTTCTTAGTTTCTGCAACTCTGTATATATTTATTTACTGCTTTCAGTCTTTACTTTTGAAATATTCAAAATACCAAAAAGATTTTAGGTGTGTTTTAATATAAACTTTATAAAA
>CM060442.1:214913216-215363529 GCA_030545235.1 Helianthus tuberosus | reverse complement strand
TCACAAGACACAACTCTTGTAAAAAATGGTAGGCTATGTGACTCATTGGAATTATGAGAAAACTACAAGAGAAAGATAATATGTATGAAGAATTCTTGGAGAAGTGGTGAAGACTTGAACATCCATATGTTGGGAATTATAGAGAGATAAGTTTTCTCTACTCGATTCCATCACCTTCATATCATTATTTTTCAAGTTCAAACACTATAATTCTATTCGGTGTAACCTCGAGCGTGTGGCCATTTCCGGCAGTACAGACTGCTTCGGCTGTTGTACCCTGGGAGACAGACGCGTCGTCTTTAGTAGAGGCGTGAAATCTGTTTTAAGGGAAGCGTGTTGAACACGTGCCTCAACCAAAATCGTCAACGTTTTAGTGTTCTTTTTGTTGCAGTCAAGGAGTATTTTTCAAGACTCAATATGATGAATACTCGAGTCTAGGATGCTATCAAGTGCGCGTGAATGACCCACCAGAGATGCGGCTTGAATCAAGATTGGTATATATAATTATATTATATATTCTTTTTATTTAGTTATTGCAACCGATATTGTACTATGATATTTCCTACGAATAACGAGAGTCTCGTTATTATATATTTTGTAATTATATTTTACAAAAGGTGAACCTAATTCCTACAGATTTTAAAAGTCAACACCTGAATTGTTTGAAACTGAATGCAACAAGTGTGTTTTTCTAAAGCAAACAACAGTTTTTTTTCTTATGTTTTTCAGAAATCATACCCTGAAAGATATACTTAGTTATCTTTATCATAATTAGGGTATATGGTTTGATTAGATTTATGTTTTCTTTATAACTATCCTTGTTATTCTTCTATAAACAGTTGGGATAACCAATCCCAAACACCCTATTATTATATAGTGGTGTATCTATATCTTGTTTTATATGAGGGATGTTCAATAGATAACCAATTTTAAGTAAAAACCGTGAAAACGTGCATCTTTTGCTTAAAATGTGGTACATAACTTTTCCACTACATACAGTGTATTTTCTTTTATCCATGCCATTGAACTCTGTTTTGAAAATGAAAATTGTATGGTATATAAAATACAAGCCTGTTTGATATCCATATGAAATTGAAAGTCATCATTTGAGTTTGTATATCTAACCTGAATAAATGAATATAATATTTTGGTAATATACTTTTTTTTCTATAGTATGAGCTCTTATTTATGATTTTTTTTAAATATTCAAAAAACAGTAAAAGAGTCACAAAAATAAATAATCTGAAATTGTGTTATTTGTTCATTGACATTTTTGGTGTCTTTAATTCAACAGTTGATGCTAGAATCGGTTAGTGAAGGAGATGAACTCATGCCACATAGGACTCCAACTGCTGACACGTCAGCAAATTCTCAACAAACAGAAAACGAAACAACTTTGCCCTCGACACCAATTAGAAAGTTATCAAGGAACCGTGGTCTGGTTTTACAAGAACAGGCTGTTGTCGAGGATTCTCCTGAAAGTGGGGACTCGAGTTCAAGAGGTGGCGGGAATCGTCAGCGGAAGAGAAAGTTTAGGTAAGAGAGGATTAAATATTGAGAGGTGTTATTTTGTGGAGTAATATTATCTAAATGTATAATTAGGATTAATTCGGTGACTAGATTGGTAGTGACATTGCTAGTTATGTACTGTGATTAACCTTCAGCAGCTTGCTGGAGTGAGATGTCGCTTATGTGGATGCCATGCAGGCTACTTTAGCTGATGTGTCATGTTAATTTATCCTAGTGTTATTTAAAAAGGGTCTGATGATTGACTGAACCTTTGACTACTACTCATGATTAAGTCGTTATTTTTCCTGATTGGCTAGATTGCAATTCAATCTGTAAAAAAACAATATCATCCTAAAAGGTCATTCTGTAAAAACGAAAACTAATGGCCTGTAGCCTAAGGGTGGTAAGGGTGATGAAAGTGCATCTCCTCCAAGGAGGCAGAGAGTTCTAGCCCTATGTTGGACAAGAAGGTGTAAGTTAATAGATCTCAAATAACCAGGTGGGTGGTGGAGGCTGATGGTGGTGGAGGTGGGTGGTGGTGGAGGTGGAGGTGGGGGTAATTGTGCGACATAACAGGAATGTTGGAGGGTAAAATTGAAGGGTAATTTAGTCATTTCAAGTCATAGTTAACAGATCTGTTAACAACTTTGACGCCGGGGGTAAAGTTGCGACATAACAGCAAACGTTGGGGGGTAAAATTGCAATTATTTCCTTAGGGGGGGAGTAGACATGCCAATTACCCTAAACCCCAGGGGGTAAAATTGCAGTTTACTCTTTATTTAATTATAATTACATAAATATTTTCTAAAACATAAAGTTATATGTTGAATTTTAGAATTCTTTGTTTTCCATTTTATTTATTATTAATAATGCACTTCATTTTCTAATTTATAAACATTTAAAACCACATAATTCAATTTTTTTTGAAACTCACCCAAAGCTAAAAGTATAATCAACTTAGCTAAAACTTGTTGTGTAACACCCCGTGTTTTCGTAAGTGAAAGTCAAAGTCAAGGTCAAAGTCAACGACCGATTCGCGCAACTTAACTTGTAGAAATGTCTTTATTTTATTTATATTATGTGGAGTAAGTATCGTTCATTGCAATAATCGATGAGTATTAATCGTATTTCAATCGACCTACGACTGTGAACTATAGGAAGTAACAATGCGATAAAGTTAATCAACTAACAATCAAGCTATGCTAATCGAATCGACATCGAATCGTAACTCGAACTACGTGGTTTTACTTATTGTTACTACGTGTGTGTGTGCCTTACGTGTTACCTGTGCATGTTTATTTATGTTATGTTGTGGTAATCAAGCGAACTCAATCGAACTCGAAATCTAACTCGAATGCTATCGAACTCGAACTCAAATCACAATCGAACTATGATAGATGGTGGAAAATAGATTCCGCGAGACACGAAGTAGTTGGGACTGAAAGTAATTTGACTAGGAAACCCTATCTTATCGAACCGCTCGCAATCGAAATCGAAATATCTGAAATCGTCGCGCGAAACACTCGAAAGGTGCAACCGATCGATCAGGCTTCCCAGCCGATCGGACAGGCTGTCCGATCGAGCTGCCAGCCGATCGGCTAGCCCTTTCCTCTTTTGTCATCCTATAAATACCCCTGTCATTGTCATTCTTTCCACTTTTGGAAACCCTTGTTTGACCAGCACGCTCAACCCGCCTTTTTTTCAGATTTCTCTCGATTTCGGTAAGTTTTCGTCCTAAATCTTGTACTTTCTTGATCTATACACACTCCTACACCTTTCTATCTTTCAAATCTAAACTTTTAACCGTGAAATCATCAAGAATCAAGTGTTCTAGGATGATGTCATCATGAGTTCTTGAAGAACTTCATGTTTTGGCCTCAATCCACCAAGAATGACTTGGATCTAGCCGATTTCCACATAAACAAACAAGGATCTTTTATAGATCTGAACATATACATGGTGAAAAGGATTGACAGATGGATTTTCCCAACCTTCTTCAACTCATTTCACTCGAACCAGTAGAAACGGAACCTGAGCCGGTTTACAAATCACTTCAGTGGTTATACGGCTCAAGATCTGGGTTCTATCCACGAGGATAACCGACTCCGGGTAAAATGCTAAACTTCGTTCCGAACAGACCACCGGCTGGATTTGGGTGATTCCTGTCCGACCCAAGAAACCAAGTAAGAACGAGGCATCTATGGATTTACTCGCTATAAAAAATACCTCAATAAAACGACACACGAACAGAACGACCAAGTGTTAGACGAAAGGGACTGATCAGGTCAGGTCAGGATGCTGACCGATCGGACTGCTGGCCAAACGGACAGCCAGCCGATCGGATAGTCAGCCGATCGACCAGCCAGCCGATCGGCTAGCACTTGGCCCCACATAATCGACTTGTTTTGAAGAATGATATTGAACGAACTGTTATTCGATCTGTTCGATCGGATTACTCTTCGAATCATGAGATACTATGCTTCAATACTTAATCAATTTTCAACATGCTCAATGCACCAGAAGTGCCACCCGATCGAACAGCCGTCCGATCAGGTGACACCCTGTTGTCCGATCGAACAGCAGTTGTGCTATTCGATCGATCAACCATCCGATCCATTGTATCACACTTTACATTCATTAAAGTCTTTGACTTGTTGACTTGCCAACCAATCGAACACCTGTCCGATCGAACACCTGTCCGATTCAAAGAACTAAACCTTGAACTTATGTTGAATGCCTAACCAATCGGGTTGCCGTCCGATCGAACAGCCGTCCGATCGATCGACCTGAAAGGCAAAGGTACTTCAATGTTTTCAAAATGCTACAACGAAAACTTCAAAGGACAAGCCATCATACACAAACACATCCTTCTCAAAGGAAGGAACAATCCACTCGTACAGCCATCCGATCGGCCTACCGACCGATCGAACAGCTGACCGTACGGACTGTCAGCCGAATGGTCAGCCGTCCGATCGAACTGCCATCCGATCGACCAGCTGTCCGACCCCTCAATACTTGTTCCTGTTTTACGTTTCACTTATCGTTATGCTACCGAATCTATTCAGGCTAACCGTATTCGCTAAGCACTCCCTTCAATCCATAAATCACTGTGAGTATACTCGATCCCTTTTTGCTTTAATCACTTTTGGGTGTTACATACGTTACGAATATTCAAACTACAACTATCACACTACTCAAACTATTTGAACGATAACCGTTAATGCATGTTATACGTGGCTTATGAATGCTTGTTGTTATGTTTACACATGGAATGCTGTCTACCTGCCTTAGCAACGATAGTACTATAGTTTGGACTCAGCACCCGTTCTCACGGGGGTTGTTAAGGATCTTTTACTTGCATGGATTAAGGTGGTAATCATGTATTGCGAACTGCCTCAGGCAGTCAACCCGCAGTCATTGGTATCGATGGATCTATGTCGATAACTAACGTGCTTCATTTCACTATGTGTACGTGCTGGTTATGCGTAAACGAATTCGAACTCTATATGCTATTATCAAACTTGTATGCTCACCTTTACATTATATGTATTGACTTTTATTTTAACGTTGTGACAGGTGCTTAGGATGCATGTGTGGTAGGAAATTAAAGCTAGAATAAAGCTTTAGAGCCCAACAAATAGTTGTCTGTGGATAACGAACTAGGTGTAACAACTCTCATTAAAAAGTCTTAATTATTAGGTTAATTGTCCAATAGGAAACCCTAATTAAGAAACCCAAGTGATTCTGAACAAACCCTAAAATTTTCAGAACAATCGGAATCAGGATCAGGGCCCCTAAAACTCAGGGGGGCAAACCCTAGTCGGTATTATCTACACAGTTTTACGTGTAAAATGAAATTGAACACGAAACCAACTCAGCAAGGCTACTTAGACACGCGGCCACCCTATGGTAGGGGGCGCCTCTCGCGCCACGCGACACCCCTTCGCGCCACGCGAGGGGGATGGTTTTTCAGCTATAAATATTAGGCAGTGGGACTTGATTCTGGGAGTTGAAACGACGTAAATTCTCAGATTATACGCTGAGATATTGTCTGTTTACCACAATTAACACACACGGATCACTAATCGACGCCGCAATCAGGGTATTAACTCGATCGCTGATACGATTCAATGTCCGATCGATTAAACTATCCAATGGATGTTTAAGTGCTGCCCACATCAGGGTTTATGCTTTGTCATTTGTCGTTAATTCGATGGATGTTTAAGTATCGCACTTTGTCATTCGTTGTGAGTGTTTGATCTCGTGAGTTATCGTAAATGCTGTATTAAGTTACTGACTAAATTGTGTGCCTGTTATTAATTTAGGTTAAAAGGCTAATCAGTAGGCTAAACTCTGCCCGTATAAATCTGCAATGTGAGTCATTCTCTTTTTATCAACTATTTTACAATACCTCAAATTATTTTCAAGGTTATAATTACAGGGACTAAGTCGTGGATATCTTGAATCACTGGTTAGTGGGGTATTGTGCACATTACTAATTTTCTCCCAGTTAGGTTCATTGACCTACTCGGGATAATCACTGATTAGGTTCATTGACCTACAGTGATAATCATCACTATTTAGGTTCATTGATCTAAATAGTGGTATGACCATCGTCACCATTGTGACATGTCACCATTGTGACAGAACGCCAGATAAAAATAAGATAGAAGCCATTGTAATCGCTCTTATGCTGTAATTAATAACTATGCATCATTATGCAAAATAGAATGATTCACTCAGTATTTCCCGCTGACAAAACCTTTTTCAAACATGTTTCAGGTGATCTGTTATGATCCAAGAAAAGTGCCATATAGCACTACAAGCTCAAAGAAGTGGCTCAGTATAAAATAAAGAAACATGTTTTGTTAAATAAAAGATTTCTTCGTGAAATCAAATGATTGTAAATTACCGGGTTTTATCCCGCGTTGTGAAATAAAATAATCGGGAAATATTTCAGTCTTAAAAAAAGATCCTGATGATAAACTTCCGCTGTTAAACTCAATTAATTAAATACCACGGGTTTTCTGTCCCGCGGCTCCTGAAACGGGTCAAACCGGGTCGGGGGCCGTGACAGAAAAAGGTGGTATCAGAGCCACTGATTGAGCCACTGATTTAAGCCAATTAAGTATTTAGAAAATACTTAATTTTTATTAATTGCTATTTTGTGATTATATGTTTTATTATCTGACTAATTTTGTACAATATGGGCAGATCTTTATATGTTAACCACTGTAGCAATAAATACAAATCTTTAAATATTCTGACTTAAAGTTTAGCACCTTTATTTATTTACAGTTTAGAAACCTTATTAAGTAAATAAATAAATAAAACTTAGTATGTTTTAAGTTTCAGTTGTTTTAGTAGTTACCCAGTATGAAATAATATTTAAAGGTTTTCTATGAAAATTTATATAATTTTTAACTTAGTAATTGTGTGTATTTTGCCTAACAGTATGAGTGATCTGTCGGAAGCCCTTCAGAATTTAAATCTCTATCCAGTAAGAATAGAAGTTTCCAGAGATTTTAATAGGTATATACCAGACTTAGGAGAGCCTATAGAATTCAACGCTTTACCTCTCGAGAAACCCAAGCCTAAGAAAATGGAAATTGGGGAAAGCTCTAGACAAATTGAGGAGTTACCATCTCAAGAAGAACTAGATTTTATAATGGCAAATGATGATACTATTGAGCCTATTAATGAAAATGATTTTATTCATTCTCTTGAAACACAACTACCAATGAATTTAGAACCAGCTATTTCAAACCTTTCAATCCACTCGCAAATAGACGAATGGGTGACTAATGAAATACTGTTACAAAACCATCCCTATAGGCTTTTTCCTAAATTCAATCCAGAACCTTTACCAAATTCATCAATAAGTAACGAGAATATGGCTGAACTCCGCCACTTTGGCAAAGAACTAATGGATGCTGAGAATAGAATCCAAGAGATTTTGGGACAGATCTCTTGGAAATACGATAAGAAGGAACGCCGTTACTAGAATATCACCTGACAAAGGATAGGGGATTATGAAACTGTGGTTGTGTAATAGTAATAGTAAAATCAGTATGTGTAAAATAAATAATAAAACGGTTGTATATAGAAGCAAGATATAATCTATAAAACAAATGAAATTTTAGAAAAAAAAAATAAATAAAAAAAATAAAATAAAATTTTTTGTATATTCGGTTACGTGATCGTGTGCAATTAATTGTGACAGTGGATTATTTCTTTTATACTAATTATTTATCTATAAATTAGATATCAGATGGAAAACGCTAATAATGAACCAGTTAATGAGGTTAATCAATCTGAGCAACAACCGGGGGATCAATATGTGACTAGGCAGGATATAGAAAATATCATTGCTCAAGGGATAGCCAACGCTGTTCCAGCAATAGTTACTCAAGGGATAGCCAACGCTATTCCAGCAATTATTGCTGCTATTAAAAATCAAATCGAACCTCAACAAATCGTTCCTAGCAAACGTATTTCTGAAGATAACTTCAGTAATAGCGTAAATGGAGGCGGTAATCATGTTAATCATGATAATGAACCACGGCAAGCTCCTCATCCTAAGAAAAGGAAAGCTGCAACGCCTGGTTGCACTTACAAGGAATTTCTTGCTTGTAAACCCACTGAGTTTGCAGGCAATGAAGGAGCGACTGCGGCACTGCGTTGGTTAGAGAAAACCGAGGCAGTAATTGCCATAAGTAAATGTGCTCAGGATGATCAGGTCATGTATGCATCAAACCGAGGCAGTAATTGCCATAAGTAAATAAGATAGAAGCCATTGTAATCGCTCTTATGCTGTAATTAATAACTATGCATCATTATGCAAAATAGAATGATTCACACAGTATTTCCCGCTGACAAAACCTTTTTCAAACATGTTTCAGGTGATCTGTTATGATCCAGGAAAAGTGTCATATAGCACTACAAGCTCAAAGAAGTGGCTCAGTATAAAATAAAGAAACATGTTTTGTTAAATAAAAGATTTCTTCGTGAAATCAAATGATTGTAAATTACCGGGTTTTATCCCGCGTTGTGAAATAAAATAATCGGGAAATATTTCAGTCTTAAAAAAAGATCCTGATGATAAACTTCCGCTGTTAAACTCAATTAATTAAATACCACGGGTTTTCTGTCCCGCGGCTCCTGAAACGGGTCAAACCGGGTCGGGGGCCGTGACACTAGGGGTCTCTAGAAGCAGATAAACAATTGCTACTTATTTAAATCTGAGTTGTCGGAACAGAATATTTGTCTTGATGTTTGTCTGTAATAATTATTTGACTGTTTGAGATACGGTATGGGACGTATTAGTTAAATTGAATAGTTTTGATAATCGTTGTGGAAACTTCAGGACAATCTGTTTCGCTCAGTGCCGCGCCCCGATGATTCCGCCATCGGTTGGGGTGTGACAGATTGGTATCAGAGCCATAACTATAGGGAATTAGGCAAGACTCGACCTAGTCCGGGTCGAAGTCTTAGATACCTAGACTATAGTTAAGAACCAGCAAGACCGACTTGTGCATAACCAATAGGGACTACGTACGAGCTTACTTCTCGCTAATCCTCGCTTATTTCACGCCATCACCACACTCGAAATTTTCAACTATGAGTAGGCAATAAAGTCGAGAATAGGTGTGAAAACCGCAAACTCTCGACTAAGGTTGCTTAATCAACTCGCATTTAAACTACAAACGAGGAGAATTATGCCAAATTAGGAGTGAAATCCATATTTTGATGAATAACCTCCTTAATTTTATCAAAACAGGAACGAAGTTGTTAAGCCAGGGGTGAAACCCTAACCTTGACAAACTTGTTCCGCTCCTATACAAAACTCTCACCAAAGTCTCGACGGACTCCAATGACCTGTAGTCACGATATTACCAACGGGATGCGTGCCAAGTGCCCAAGAATCGAGGCGAAGGCACAGTCCCGAGGGTTAAATGTGCACAATGGATCCTTGTGAATAGTCGAACCACTTTGGTTAGTCGAAGTCTACTAGCCGCAGACAATCTACTTCTCAGATTTCATATGTTTCAATTTTGAGTCCGCAACTGCTGACTCTGAGGTTTCGCCGATTTTATGTGCTTTCCTATTTATGTGTTTAAACTTTGGGGATTTACTCGATTTTGTTTCACTTCGATTGACACACACGACTCGCACTGCATCTTGTGATTTTATGCTTATTTTGACTCCAAACGATTGCGTGACGACACGTTCAATGTGCGAAATCCGTGAACGTGCGTGACCAAACACACTAGATGTACAATTTACCGTGATTCTTGTTATGTCCCGGTTTTGACTCCGAAACGATTGCGAATCGAACGTGTGACGTGCGGAATCCGTACACAAACAAGACCGAACACACGAGACGTAATTATAACTGTGATTCTTTGATAGATCTGAAAACGTACAAGAAACGTGAATCACCTTTTGCCTTTCTCTCTAGTTTCTCTCCCTAGCTTACATTACGCTCTTTTCGAACGATCGCAGACTTGGAATGATAGGTTTCCTGTTTTCTGATTGCCTCTATTGGTTAAATGCGTATGTGTTTCTTTGCTTCTGTGCTTACGTGCTTAGGTACCAAATGATTATGTGTTCTATGTGCTATGTGATTATGTGATTTCGTGATAAGTATTTACGTAAGTACACGTGTTCCTGAGCTTTAGTAAGTAATAGACGAGTGAGGTGAGATTCGAATACAATATGATGAGTCCTGTGACGATGTCTGTTGCAGAGCATGTCTTCTGGATCCCGTCATGCACTCTCTCGTCAAGAAAAGAAGGACAAACGCCTTGCTTCCATCATCGCGAAAAGTGTAGCAAAGGCCGTGAGCGATGTTTATGAGAATGCCAGCAAATCATCCGAGGAATCGAGAACCGAAGCTCCAAAGACTGCCGCAAGGCCCTTCAGTTTCAAGCAATTCAAGTCATGTGGGCCAAAAGAATTCACTGGCGAAGGTGGTCCTACTGCACTATTTCACTGGTTTGATTCCATTGAGGTTACTCTGCGACAAAGTGGTTGCTCTGATGACCTTCGAACTCTGAATGCTACCGGCGTTTTCCAGTCCCGAGCTCTAGACTGGTGGACGGCCGAGAGGAACAAGCGAGGGAATGATGCAGCCTACGGACTGTCGTGGGACGAGCTCAAGGAAGTTATGCTAGAGGAATTCTGCCCTCCTCATGAGCGTCAAAAGCTAGAAGATGAATTTTGGCACATACAGCAAAAGGATGGAGACAATGCTGGTCTCACTGCTCGTTTCAAACAGCTCAACATTATCTGTCCCGACCAAGTCAAGACTCCCGACATGACAATCAAGAAGTATATCCGAGCTTTGCCCGACTGCGTTGCTGATTTCGTGCAAGCAGCTAAGACTACAATGATCGAGGAAACTTATCTGTTGGCCGCTGAGATCAACGACAAACGGGTTAAGGCTGGGGTATGGGATAAGACTTCCAAGCATCTACATCAAGCTACCGCTACCGCACCAACTGCTGAACCCACCTCATCAAGCAACAAGAGGAAAAACAAGAGAAAGAACAGCTCCAGCAACAAGAATTGTGCGATCACTGCTGCACCGATTCAAACCGTACCTGCCCAACAGCGTCAAGTAGCGGCGCCTGTGGCCAATGCACCGCCTGCAAAAGCGTGCATACACTGGGCCACACCCGCTCTGCCCTACTTGCACCTACCACCACCCGACTACTATTCAATGCCGCTTCTGTGCTCATTGCAATGTATACGGCCACTTTACTGCCAACTGCCGTATTCGTCAAGCTCCTGCCAACCAAGCTCTACTCACTGCCCCACAGGGTAAACAAGCTCCTCCGGCACCCGCAATCAAAGCCAGAGCCTGCTTCGCGTGTGGCGACCCGAACCATTTCGCCAACGTGTGCCCGGACAGGGTTGTGAAACAAGAGCCTCAGCAACAACAACAGCAGCAACAACAACAGGCCGCACGCGCCAGAACTTTCAACCTCAACGTGCGTCAAGCCCAGGCCGACAACAACGTGGTCAATGGTACGTTCCTTGTGAATGGTATTTATGCTTCATGTTTGTTTGATACTGGAGCCGATAATTGCTTTGTGTCGTTCGAATTTGAGAGACTCCTTAGTCGTAAACGTTCCAAACTATCCTCGAAGTTCGATGTAGAAGTCGCTACCGGAAGAACCGTCGCTGTTAATTCTGTTATCCGTGATTGTACTCTTGAGCTCAACAATCACATCTTCCCAATCGACCTTATTCCGATGCAACTCGGAAGCTTTGACGTCATTATAGGCATGGACTTTCTTCGAGAAAACCATGCTGAAGTTGTATGATTCGACAAGATGATTCGATTTTCGCTCGCAAATGGTGACTCACTGTGCGTTTATGGCGATACCACTTCAAAGGGGCTCAAGCTTATGTCATGTATCCAAGCCAGCAAGTATCTCCGCAAGGAATACAGGGCTTTCTTGGCTAACATTGTAGTAGCAGAGAAGGAAAAGAAAGAGAAGAAGGAAGTGAAAGACGTTCCAGTGGTTCGAGAATTTCCTAATGTTTTTCCAGAGGATCTTCCCGGATTACCTCCAAGTCGTGATATTGACTTTCGTATTGACCTCATTCCTGGAGCAAATCCTATTGCCAAAGCTTCTTACCGACTCGCACCGTCAGAAATGCGCGAACTCTCAACCCAGCTCCAGGAATTACTTGAAAAAGGCTTCATTCACCCGAGCACCTCCCCTTGGGGCGCGCCAGTCCTTTTCGTCAAAAAGAAGGATGGGTCGTTCCGGATGTGCATCGACTACCGGGAATTGAATAAGTTAACTATCAAGAACCGCTACCCTCTGCCTCGTATCGACGATTTGTTTGATCAACTACAAGGCGCTACGTGTTTTTCGAAGATCGATCTACGTTCAGGTTACCATCAGCTGCGTATTCAAGAAGAGGATATACCCAAAACCGCATTTCGAACTCGATACGGCCATTACGAATTCGTTGTCATGCCTTTTGGTCTAACCAACGCACCAGCGGTTTTCATGGATCTGATGAATCGCGTGTGTAAACCATATCTCAACCGTTTCGTCATCGTATTCATCGACGATGTCTTGATCTATTCCAAATCGAAAGCCGAACACGCGCAACATCTACGTTTGGTTCTCGAGTTACTCCAGGGGAACCAACTCTATGCCAAGTTCTCCAAGTGCGAATTCTGATTAGGGGAGGTTCAATTTCTGGGTCACATTGTTAATAGTCAGGGTATTCACGTCGACCCTGCGAAGAGTGAAGCAGTCAAGAGTTGGGTTACGCCTAAGAATCCGTCCGAAGTCCGCTCTTTTCTCGGACTAGCGGGCTACTATCGACGATTTATTGAAGGATTCTCAAAGATCGCTCTACCGCTTACCTCTCTTACTCATAAAGACAAGCCTTTTGTTTGGGGAACTAAACAAGAGTCTGCCTTTCGAACCCTTAAACACATGCTTTGCAATGCTCCTGTTCTCACATTGCCCGACGGAAACCATGATTTCATTGTCTACTGTGATGCTTCCAACCTTGGTCTCGGTTGTGTCCTCATGCAACGGGACAAGGTCATAGCTTACGCATCTCGTCAGCTCAAAATTCACGAGAAGAACTATACAACCCATGATCTCGAGCTAGGCGCAGTTGTTTTTGCATTAAAGATTTGGCGACACTACCTGTATGGTACTAAGTGTACGATCTTCACCGATCATAAGAGCCTACAGCATATCTTTAATCAGAAGGAACTTAATATGCGTCAACGCCGATGGGTAGAACTTCTCAACGATTACGACTGTGAGATTCGTTATCACCCAGGCAAAGCAAATGTTGTTGCCGACGCACTTAGCAGACGGAGCTACCTGCTTAGCACTCATAATGTTCAAGCCCAGCACAGCCTCGAAACTCTCATCCGCGACACTCAACATGCATGCTTCAACGAACGCACCTTGAAGAAAGAAAGAATCTACCACGATGGAGCCCAACTTGTGAGCAAATCAAATGGGATATTCCACTTTTTAGACCGAATTTGGATTCCCAAGAGAACCAATTTGCGACAGATTATCATGGACGAAGCCCATAAATCCCGCTACTCAGTTCACCCCGGTGCTGACAAAATGTACCAGGATCTTCGTTACAAGTACTGGTGGCCGGGTATGAAAAGGGATATCGCTCTCTACGTCGGAAAGTGCCTAACTTGTGCTAGAGTCAAGGCTGAACATCAAAGACCCTCTGGCTTGCTCGAACAACCACCAATTCCCATGTGGAAGTGGGAGAGCATAGCTATGGATTTCGTAACCAAGCTACCACCCACGTCATCAGGCCACGAAAGCATTTGGGTAATAGTCGACCGTTTGACTAAATCAGCTCACTTTCTGCCCATACGAGAAGACTACAAGGTAGAACGATTAGCCCGAATCTACACCGACGAGATCATTTGTAATCATGGGACGCCTCGTGACATCATCTCTGATCGTGATGCTCGGTTTACTTCACGATTGTGGGAAACGTTTCAAACGGCACTCGGTACAACGCTTAATCTAAGTACCGCTTTCCACCCTCAAACCGACGGTCAGACTGAAAGAACGATCCGTACTCTTGAAGACATGCTCTGTGCCTGTGTTTTAGACTTCGGTGGTAATTGGGATAAACATCTGCCGTTAGTCGAATTCTCGTATAACAATAGCTATCATTCTAGCATCGAGATGGCACCTTTCGAGGCATTATACGGAAGAAGATATCGGTCGCCTATTGTGTGGCACGAGATCGGTCACTCGCAACTAACCGGTCCTGAGCTATTACAAGAAACGACAGACAAAATTTTCCAAATCAGAGACAACCTGGTGAAAGCTCGGGATCGACAGAAGGTTCACGCCGATAAAAAGCGCAAGCCCCGTGAATTTGGCGTTGGTGACTACGTATTCCTAAAGGTATCACCTTGGAAGGGTGTAGTCCGATTCGGCAAGAAAGGGAAACTCGCGCCTCGATATGTTGGACCTTTTAAGATTCTGGAAAGGATCGGAAAAGTCGCCTACAGACTCGAATTACCGGAGGAACTTAGTAACGTCCACCCGACTTTCCACGTGTCAAACCTCCGGAAGTGCATCGCCGACCACGATTTACATGTCTCTCTAGACGATCTACAAGTGAACGAAACATTACACTTCGTGGAAAAGCCTGTCGAAATCATGGATCGCCAAACCAAGCAGCTCAGGCGCTCACGCATTCCTATTGTGAAGGTCCGATGGGAAGGCAAACGAGGCGCAGAGTTCACTTGGGAACTCGAAAGCGACATGAAGGCTAAGTACCCACAGTTGTTCCAGGAGAAAGTCTAGATAGAGAAAGTCCTCACGTGATTCATGGCGGTTGTAGCAGCTTCCAGCTTAATTTCGGGACGAAATTCCCTAAACAAGAGGAGGCTGTAACACCCCGTGTTTTCGTAAGTGAAAGTCAAAGTCAAGGTCAAAGTCAACGACCGATTCGCGCAACTTGACTTGTAGAAATGTCTTTATTTTATTTATATTATGTGGAGTAAGTGTCGTTCATTGCAATAATCGATGAGTATTAATCGTATTTCAATCGACCTACGACTGTGAACTATAGGAAGTAACAATGCGATAAAGTTAATCAACTAACAATCAAGCTATGCTAATCGAATCGACATCGAATAGTAACTCGAACTACGTGGTTTTACTTATTGTTACTACGTGTGTGTGCCTTACGTGTTACCTGTGCATGTTTATTTATGTTATGTTGTGGTAATCAAGCGAACTCAATCGAACTCGAAATCTAACTCGAATGCTATCGAACTCGAACTCAAATCACAATCGAACTATGATAGATGGTGGAAAATAGATTCCGCGAGACACGAAGTAGTTGGGACTGAAAGTAATTTGACTAGGAAACCCTATCTTATCGAACCGCTCGCAATCGAAATCGAAATATCTGAAATCGTCGCGTGAAACACTCGAAAGGTGCAACCGATCGATCAGGCTTCCCAGCCGATCGAACAGCCAGCCGAACGGACTGCTGTCCGATCGGACTGGCTGTCCGATCGAGCTGCCAGCCGATCGGCTAGCCCTTTCCTCTTTTGTCATCCTATAAATACCCCTGTCATTGTCATTCTATCCACTTTTGGAAACCCTTGTTTGACCAGCACGCTCAACCCGCCTTTTTTTTCAGATTTCTCCCGATTCCGGTAAGTTTTCGTCCTAAATCTTGTACTTTCTTGATCTATACACACTCCTACACCTTTCTATCTTTCAAATCTAAACTTTTAACCGTGAAATCATCAAGAATCAAGTGTTCTAGGATGATGTCATCATGAGTTCTTGAAGAACTTCATGTTTTGCCCTCAATCCACCAAGAATGACTTGGATCTAGCCGATTTCCACATAAACAAACAAGGATCTTTTATAGATCTGAACATATACATGGTGAAAAGGATTGAAGGATGGATTTTCCCAACCTTCTTCAACTCTTTTCACTCGAACCAGTAGAAACGGAACCTGAGCCGGTTTACAAATCACTTCAGTGGTTATACGGCTCAAGATCTGGGTTCTATCCACGAGGATAACCGACTCCGGGTAAAATGCTAAACTTCGTTCCGAACAGACCACCGGCCGGATTTGGGTGATTCCTGTCCGACCCAAGAAACCAAGTAAGAACGAGGCATCTATGGATTTACTCGCTATAAAAAATACCTCGATAAAACGACACACGAACAGAACGACCAAGTGTTAGATGAAAGGGACTGATCAGGTCAGGTCAGGATGCTGACCGATCGGACTGCTGGCCAAACGGACAGCCAGCCGATCGGATAGTCAGCCGATCGACCAGCCAGCCGATCGGCTAGCACTTGGCCCCACATAATCGACTTGTTTTGAAGAATGGTATTGAACGAACTGTTGTTCGATCTGTTCGATCGGATTACTCTTCGAATCATGAGATACTATGCTTCAATACTTAATCAATTTTCAACATGCTCAATGCACCAGAAGTGCCACCCGATCGAACAACCGTCCGATCAGGTGACACCCTGTTGTCCGATCGAACAGCAGTTGTGCTATTCGATCGATCAACCATCCGATCCATTGTATCACACTTTACATTCATTAAAGTCTTTGACTTGTTGACTTGCCAACCAATCGAACACCTGTCCGATTCAAAGAACTAAACCTTGAACTTCTGTTGAATGCCTAACCGATCGGGTTGCCGTCCGATCGAACAACCGTCCGATCGATCGACCTGAAAGGCAAAGGTACTTCAATGTTTTCAAAATGCTACAACGAAAACTTCAAAGGACAAGCCATCATACACAAACACATCCTTCTCAAAGGAAGGAACAATCCACTCGTACAGCCATCCGATCGGCCTACCGACCGATCGAACAGCAGACCGTACGGACTGTCAGCCGAACGGTCAGCCGTCCGATCGACCAGCTGTCCGACCCCTCAATACTTGTTCCTGTTTTACGTTTCACTTATCATTATGCTACCGAATCTATTCAGGCTAACCGTATTCGCTAAGCACTCCCTTCAATCCATAAATCACTGTGAGTATACTCGATCCCTTTTTGCTTTAAGCACTTTTGGGTGTTACATACGTTACGAATATTCAAACTACAACTATCACACTACTCAAACTATTTGAACGCTAACCGTTAATGCATGTTATACGTGGCTTATGAATGCTTGTTGTTATGTTTACACATGGAATGTTGTCTACCTGCATTAGCAACGATAGTACTATAGTTTGGACTCAGCACCCGTTCTCACGGGGGTTGTTAAGGATCTTTTACTTGCATGGATTACGGTGGTAATCATGTACTACGAACTGCCTCAGGCAGTCAACCCGCAGTCATTGGTATCGATGGATCTATGTCGATAACTAACGTGCTTCATTTCACTATGTGTACGTGCTGGTTATGCGTAAACGAATTCGAACTCTATATGCTATTATCAAACTTGTATGCTCACCTTTACATTATATGTATTGACTTTTATTTTAACGTATGTGACAGGTGCTTAGGATGCATGTGTGGTAGGAAATTGAAGCTAGAATAAAGCTTTAGAGCCCAACAAATAGTTGTCTGTGGATAACGAACTAGGGGTCTCTAGAAGCAGATAAACAATTGCTACTTATTTAAATCTGAGTTGTCGGAACATAATATTTGTCTTGATGTTTGTCTGTAATAATTATTTGACTGTTTGAGATACGGTATGGGACGTATTAGTTAAATTGAATAGTTTTGATAATCGTTGTGGAAACTTCTAGACAATCTGTTTCGCTTAGTGCCGCGCCCCGATGATTCCGCCATCGGTTGGGGTGTGACATGTTGTTTATTTATAATGTTTAAATTTTACGTGTTATTAATCTTAGCCAATGAGGGTGTTACCCCATATCCTTGCTATCTTGTGGCTTTTAGTAATCATCAACTTCATTAGTTCATATGTAGTGGGGCGCTATATTCCCTCATAAAGCCCCTATAAAACCCCAAACACCACTACGAGGGGTTTTATGAGACAAAAAAAGGTGGGTGGCGCTATATATATGGCGCCTGATGGGGGGGGGGGGGGGGAGGATTTCAAAAATGAACCAATAAAAAAAAAGCAAGTGTTTTTTTAATTAATTAATAAAATTGAAAATTAATAATTAGGTAATGATAGGTAGGGGCTTTATGACTACGGGCTCTAGTGTATAACGCCCCATAAAGCTGCTGTGTGACGTGGCACGACACGTGTCGCATAACGCCCCACAAGGGGCTTTATGACTACGGATGGTCTTAGCAAAAGGCAAGTACATATGGCTGAACAGAAGTACAACTTTGTTTGTGTAGTATGATGCATTTAAAACAAGAAAAACTTGTGGAGAACTTTGTATTTGTTTGTTTTCAAGCTTCAAACATCATCCATAATAAAAAGAAAAGGAATCAAATTGGAGTTCGGCTCGAAATATGAAGGATTCTTGAACTTTCACGAGGATTCATCAACTTTGGGGCAATTTGTTAGACTTTCTACCCTTTTTTAACTGCAAATTTCTTTTATTTCTATCGGCTGTAAAACTTGAATCCAATTAGTTTTATCTTTTTTTTAACGACAAATTTGGATCATTGACGAACCACTGAAGTCTTTTCTTAAACACCAATTTGGATCACTGACGAACCACTGAAGTATCATCGTGCCACAAGCGGAACCACCCAATCATATACATCTCCACTAGGTAATAATGCCTATACACCAATTCAAGAGGAAACTCAATACATCTGAAAAAAAACCCTTGTGAGAATTAAACCCAGAACCTAATGGTCCCTGAGCCTTATCCCACCCCAAGATGTCACAAGACCATAACGCCATGACTACTTTCTACAGGGGCGGACCTATATGTATGTAAGGGGTGGCGTCCGCTACCCCTTGGTCGGAAAAATTTTGGAAAAATTAGTGTAAATTTTGGAAAAATTTGACGTTTTTTCAATTTCGTTACCGCTTATTTATAAAACGTTACCGCTTGGTCGGAATCCTAGATCCGCCACTGACTTTCTACTAGGTTTAAAGAGGTATCCAACGCAGGCTATATCCAAATTGCGCGCCACAGACACAAAAAATGCTCATTCAATATTCGACTTGGTTGTAAATGAGCCAATCAGCTCGACCTGATTTGTAAACGATCAAAGACCTGCTTAGCTCAGCTCAGCTCAGCTCGTGAAGAATACTAATATAAGACTAGTATAACGTGCCCAAAATATGAGAATTGAAAATGTATTACACCGAGTACAAGAACAGATGCATAACGTACTACCGTACCGAAGCTCCCATGCACCCACACCCAGACGATCACCCCACTCCATTCACACAAAACTCTCATTTTCACTCGTTTTTTAATCATTTTTTCACGCAAAAACGAAAAGTCGCCGTCGCCGATTCAGATCAACAGCCGAAAACCTAGGGTTCCGGTGAACGTGAAACCATGTGGAGACGAGCATCTTCTAAACTCTCATCTCTCCGATCTCTCGCCAGACCTAATCGAATCATCACATCTACACCTTCGCCGCTCACTCTTCGTCCATCGGCGACTATCGTCACTCGTCATTTTTCCGGTACTTTTTATCACCTCAGATCTATAATTTTACGTAATTAATCCGTATATCCGAGCTGTGTATATCGTTATTGTGTGAATATTTTTTGATGATATGTGGATTCGGATGTGTGTGTGGTGTGAAATGTAGGAAATGTCTCGAAGAAAGTGGAAGATGTGATGCCTATTGCGACCGGTCACGAGCGTGAAGAGCTTGAAGCTGAGCTTCAGGTCGGTTATTGTTTGGTGATTTGTTTTGTAGAATTGTTTGTAGTTTTTTTGAGATTGATATTGATTGTTGTTTGTTGTGTGTAATCAGGGACGGGACATTCTGGATATCAATTTTCCTGAAGGTCCTTTTGGTACCAAGGCAAGTATTTAGATAATATGTTGATTTTTTCATTGGATTTTGATGCTTATAAGTTTTATGATATGTGTCATTGATTTGAATTATAACTGCATAAGTTTAGCTGTTTATAGTTTATACACCTTTTTTAAATCATACATTGGAACTGTGTTAATTTAGGGCGCTATTACCACCGGTTTAAAGACGAAATCACACTGGTTAGCTATTAGTGATATAATTAGTTCTGAGTGTTTTATGAACTTGAATGGTTGTATTAGACTATTAGTCTGCTATGACTTGAGTCCTGTTCACTTTTTCCTAGAAGCAACCGGAGAACCAATAGGCGGAACTATTGATGTGCAGTGTCAGTTATAAGAATTTTGTAAATACATATTTTAATGCCAGGTCTTCAAGAAGTAATGTTACTCTGCAGCGTATACATGAAAACAAACGTATAAATTAGCTTCTTGTTTGGGGATATACTCCACTTATTTGACTCACGAAGAATCATATCTTTGCTTATGGTCATTCGTTCAAGCATACTAGCATTCTTTATCTAGTGTAGTACATTCACAGATTCATTAAGAATCTTATACTTTACAAGTCAGTGAACTTTGGAGAGGAAACATCTTCGTTAAATACTTAAATGTCACCAATATTATAAGAAGTGGAATGACCACATTTTGTATGTATGAAATAATAGTTCTGATTGATCAAAATTAGCATAAATTACTTTATAGGATAAACATTTAGTGATATATCAACTTTCATAATTCAACAGCTCACCTGACATGCTTTGCACACATAGCCTCAAACTTTTTAATTGGACTTTCTTACATCACTCACATTGATCACAATGAATTGAATATTTTGATTCCTTGTGTATAATTTGTTGTGTGATTTTGATATCTGATTTGTTGCTGAAGCTAAAGCTGTGTCTGTTGTTCTGTTGTCAGGAAGCGCCTGCTGTGGTCAAATCTTACTATGACCAAAGAATTGTTGGTTGTCCTGGAGCTGAAGGAGGTGAGTCAGTTCTAGCTTCTTCCTGTTATTGTTACTGTTTCTGTTATTTGTAGTTATGAAGTTGTTTGTGTGACTAATAGTTTATTATTAACAAAATACTATGTCTTTTTTTGTAGAGGATGAGCATGACGTTGTTTGGTTCTGGCTAAAGAAAGGTGAACCACATGAATGCCCAGTATGCTCACAATATTTTGTGGTGAGTACTGCTCAAATTTTTATACGGTCATCTTTTTCAATTAAATTGTGTGATTTTGGTTCAATTATTATTGTTCTTTAAGTTTTGGATTTACTCTTTTAGTGCCTTTTATCTTCAAATATGAAATATCAGAAGTTTCATGTTCATTTGGTTTAAAATCTAAATGGATGTTCATTTCCAGAAACAATCTGGATTGGTTAAATTTGACAATCATATTCTAGGTCAAAATCCTTATCATTTTTTAATATTAAATACACCTTGTTTTTTTAATGTCCGTCATATTTTAAATATCACAAATTCACAACACCATGTCTTTTTAGTTTTGAACGGTCTTTAGGTTTTCTTGGTAACAGATGTGGCCTCAAAGGATATTTGTGCAAGTTAATTGTTCATATTTCGTCTGTTTCTAAGAAATGTGGCTTTTTAACAGTGTTTTTTTTTGTATGGAACTGCATTAACAAATTTTCCCCCTCTTTTGGCTCACAAGAATAGCAACATCTTTCCTATTTGTATGCCTCATTGGTTTCTGATGCTTTATTTTTAGAGAAAGTCCAAGCTAACATAACGAGCATACTCTGAAACATAAAATACTTCATTAAATTCACCTTAATTTTTAGGGGAATTGGCCTGTAATAATCCCAACTAGACTTCATTGGCCATTGCCAGTCCCACCTTTGAATATTCCCCATGCCAGTCCCACCTAACCTTTCACCTATTTTTCCTCCACCGGTCCTCAGTTAAAAAAACTTAACGGAGTTAAGGTTTTTCCTGAATTACAAGCTGACGTTTTAGGGCTTTTGATCAGAACGAGGATACGAGTCGAATGATATAAAACTTACCTTGAAATTGTGCTCCAAACGACGAAAACGGTGCTTCAATTCGGGTTTTTAAACTTCCAATCAACAAAAATCAAGTTGTTTGGAGCACCGTTCGGAGGTAAGTTTTACATCAATAGACTCGTATCCTCATTCCGATCAAAAGCCCTAATACGGCAGTTTGTAATTTGGAAAAAAACTTAACTCCGTTAAGTTTTTTTTAACCGAGGACCGGTGAAGGAAAAATAGGTGAAAGGTGGGACTGGCATGGGGACTATTCAAAAGGTGGGACTGGCAATGGCCAATGACGTCTAGTTGGGATTATTACAGGCCAATTCCCCTAATTTTTATACTTTCACCTTTCATTTCATGATTTCGAACTCTCTTTCTGCTCTTTCATTAAGAAGTATTTGGTGGCAGTTTTTGTTGTTTTCTGTTTGACTCACATTTTGTGCTATGTGAGTTAAGTTCCATAATAACATGTACTATCTAGTGCGACTGTTCTAATCTTAATGGTCAGTGTAAAATGGCCTGTTTACACATTTTTAAAAAGGAAAAATATGAAGCCAATAGCCATGTTATATTACAGTTTGGTCTTTGGATCGAACTGGTATAGGTTGGTTTAGTTGTTGATAAACACTAACATCTGGCTTGGTGGTTTATAGTTGGAAGTGGTGGGCCCCGGGGGACTTCCAGATGGACTCGATGAAGATGAACATCATCATCACTAATTGCATTTTCTAAAGTTTAATACGGCGGAATAAGAATCCAGTTAGATAACAGGACTTCTACATTCTGCAGCTTCTACAAGGGTCCTGCATTTTGTTTTGTTTACTGTTTGCTTTTAGGTGAATGAGCATGCAAACATTATTTTTTGTTTGTGAATTATGGGATTTTGGTGCATGCTGTTTATGTATTGGAATTGTGGACGCTATTGCTTGAATGCATTCAGAATAATTAATGGCACAGAATATGTGTGCTTTCAATTTTGATGTTTATAGTTGTGGCTTATTTCTAAAACTGAGATAATGCCGCGTATGAAGTTTCAGACCTTCAGGGTGGGATGTTGAGGTGTATCGGTGTTAATGTGAATCTAACATGACTTGTATACGTATTCGTATCAAAGACATTTGATACATCAGTTCTAATTCACACACTTAAAAGTCTTATCATGTGCATGTTGTGTATCAAATAAAAAGAAGTTGATACTTAAACAGGTTGTTTTAGGGTTGACCTGTTTCATAAACAAGTTAAACTAGCCGTGACAGTTATGGCAGGTTGGTTGGAACCGATGAACTCGAAGACAATCAACTAATACAAGTTTTTAGTGACTGCCTAACCCATTATTTTAGTGAAGGTAATGATGGGTTTTGTGAAGTTAAACTCTATACTCTGAACTTACACCAACCATTATAGCATTTGTATTCATAACTCATAAAGAGGGTAAAGCCTCTACCAATTCTTGTTAACAAAAATAATAGAGATGGTAGCTCTAACCGGTTTAATTAAACACGTTTTAGCCTTTCATGTCTAATATGCCTTGTTCGGGTTGACATGTTTACTCCTTTTAATTAGACAGGTTAACCGTTAACCCATTTAAAATTAGAATAAAAAAATATATATTTTATAAGATCAACCCACCTACCCTTTTTTAACATTCATTTCAACTTGTTTACAACTCAATGACTCATAGATAAACATACTACAACACAGTTTGTGTTTAGGTACACCATTTCAAGTGGGTCGGGTTGATGTTTTTGATACAAACATGCATAGGCCGTGTTTAGGTTGATCAATTCAACCCACCACGGGTCACAATTGCGACAATCCCTACAAATACAGCCATACAGGTACAACAATAGCTTTTAACAAAGATGAGCATCGTTTTTGCAGTAGTCGTCATTTCTAAGCCACATATAAGAAAAATGAAAACTGCTAAGGAGAATCAAGAAAAGTAAACAGGTCTCCATGCCGCATAGTCTAAACTGTCAACAGTAACATTTATTTCAACACTCGGTAGTAATAAGAACCGCGCTTTAAAATCACAACTTAAAACATAATAAATCAAATATCATTTAGCAGCAAGAATCCTGTCTTAATCTGAAGATGTTTTCTTTAGCTTCTCCTTCAGTTCACCATTCTGCACAAAACCAAAAACATTAAGCGGTATGTTTTTCACATTTTAAAATTAAAATATGACCATAGAATGAGAGACCAAAGATGCAGAAACTCACCTGATGCATATTGAGAATAATGTCTGATCCTCCAATAAATTCTCCATTTATAAATATCTGAGGAAATGTAGGCCACATGCTGCACATAAACCGTACAAAGAAATTAGCGGAGTCACCAAATGCGTATTTCACATGCAACCTCCTAAACTGCTTATGTTGAAATAAATTTCCATGTGAAGTGCGTGTTACCTGAAAGCTTTTACAGCATTCTTAAGCTCGGGATCTTCCAGTATGTTTCTTGAATGTATAGGGACTCCTGTGAAGAAACCACATTAATAATCAGAATAATTAAAATACACTAAATCCAAATGAAAAAAAAATAAGAAGAGATCGTATGCAAAAATGCACCTAATTTGGCAATTAACTTGCTTCTACCATATTCACATTCACATAAATATTAGAATGAAGTTATGAAGGTGACCAAAATCTAAACATGTTCTTATAGAATAGTGTGTAATTGTTACCTATTTATTTGATAATTATCATTACTAAATATTTGATGATATATTCAGCTGTGTCGCAGATGAAATGATTTTTATACGCCATAAACCATCATCGAACTAGAGGTAGACAAAGGAATCGAAAACCACCAAACTAAACTGAAGCAAAAATAAACATATTCAATGTTCTTTTAAAACCACCAAACGAACGTTTACAATTTAAGAGTTATATTATGTGTATACAACTTGCTTTATTTTGTAAAAATAACAATTTGCACTAATAATGATAGAACAAGATAAAAGGCCCCTCATTAACCTCTAAACTTATATTGAGATTAAGAATTACGATGCAAACTTGTCATTGATTATAGAACAGAAAAGAACATTTTTTAAGTTGACAGGGAAAAAGATAAAGCAAGTAAATTATAATATGAAAACGTACGGTATTCACTCAATACTCTGACTGCTAATGAGCTGAATCCACAGCGCGGTTGTTCTGGATCCCCTTTCATATAAATCATCACATGGTTATCCTTGACATCCTACACATTGCAACTAATAGACGTAAGAAAATACAAGGTTGGTAATATTAATACAAAGAGGTTCATGATATGATACACTCATCAACAATCAACCTGCTCAACGATGTCCTTTAGAGTAATTTCAGAATTCTCCAGCTTATTTGTGGGCTTGAAATCATCATGTGTATCAGGATCATTGGGCACACTAGTTGAAAATCTCATCCCATGCTGCAAGAATGATCCAGAGACCTAATCGATTGAAGCATACAACTTGTGTAAGATAATACAAAATTTGGTACTACAAAGCATCAATATTTCTTTTTAATAAAAGTAACCCTTTTAACCACTGTTATTGTCTAGTTATCCAAAGAACGACAAACAGATCAGAAAACAAAACAACACATCAAATTAACAGTTGGTCTTCCTGACAGAGTATCCCTATTATCAATTATTAGTTACTTGAATCATGTATAGCAAACCATCTACAAGTTCTAAATCACATATCATAAAACTTATAAAAGGTGGATCTTTATAACTTGATTCTTTTTGGCGACCGGGAGAACTAGTTAACAGTAAACCCACGGGACCCCACCAATACACTGCTAACCAATGGGATCAAGTAAAACGTAGCTTGCGTTGGGTAGGTGGCCCAAATCAACATTTCAAAGTCGATATTTAGTATTTTGCCATTCTCGAGGTTAAAGTTTAACCGTTAAACTACGATAATCCAAATAACAATGACAAAACTCATTCAACATCCAATTTCCAAGCCCTAGCTACTCAGAAAACTCCACTCGAGTCGAAAATAACAACAAAACATAACCAAGACTAACATAAAACTCTTAATTCTATCGAAAACAATATATACTACACTTGCACTTTCAGCAATCAATTATGTCAAACGAAAACTACTTCTGGTCAGTTCTAAAACAAATCTTCTCAAGAGAGCATAATTAATGGCGAAAACATCAAATTAAAACAGCTTATAACCCTAATTCTGACCTATAAACAAACAAAAAAACGTTATAAGTTTAAGCAAATCATACCGAAGCAGTTGTACGACTATACTCCATTGACCTAAATCCCTTAAAAAGCATGTTTGATAAAACCCTAGCCATCGTATTAGAAAGATAACTCTGCATCAAACAAGAAAAAATGGTCAAATACTTCTCATTCGTATGCTGAAACATTAAGATTTAAGCATAAAAATTAAGAAATCTCACTGGTGGAAGAAGGATTAATGGTTGTTTGATGATCGTTTTCGTCCTCAACACTGCCCTGGGGGTTTTTATATTTTGCTTTTTGAGTGTAAATGTGAAAAAGAACGATAGCTCAAGGACCTTTTATGTAGGTTATGGAACTCTAGAATGACCTTTTACACCGTTTTTTATGTTTCATACGTCTGGAATTCGGTCGCATCGATTATGTTTATTATGTATTTGATAATATTATGGGTGCAAACGAGCCGAGCTACTCGCAAGCTACTCGAGCTCGGCTCGAAAAAAAAACTCGAATGAGCCGAGCTTAAACGAGCTCGAGCCTAAAAACAAGCTCATTTAGTAAACGAGCCCGAGCCTGAGTTTCGCTTATCGAGCTCGAGCCAGCTCGCGAGCCTAAACGAGCTTTCTATTTATATTTTTTTTATTAACTAAGGTTAAGACTCGCTCGCGTTACGGAGCGGGTACATCGTAAACATTGAATGGATTAGTCCAAACGTTATATGATGCGTTAACCATATGAAAATACACATTTCGACGTACCCGGTTGAACTCAATGTAACCTCTATAAGCATTGTGATTGGATCAAATGTAAAGTAAATCAAATTCATATCAAACAATCATAACGTATTATATGTGGCTCAACTCATAAATAGAAAATGTAACAGGTATGAAGGAAAATACGCACCTGTAATCGAAAGGGATTAATTAGAGCTTTCGAAAAAACGGGAGAAAAAGAAACCATAATTTGACTCCACTCGGTTCGAAACAAAGTTTACGAAACATACATAAAATAAACACGAAAACATATTATATTTGACCTGAATCATTTCCCAAAAAAGTTTACGTCGAAACGTTGAACAACTTGAATTTATACCAAAACGTGCATAAAAATATGCACGTAAAAATGGCTTCTTTAAACGAAAACGTATTATATTTGACCTGCCTCGTCTATAAAAAAAAGTTTACGTCGGAATGTAGAACAAATCATATTTATACATACCCGTACATAAAATATGCACGTAAAAATAGTTTTTAAGTAAAGGAAGTATAGGGGTAAACCGAAACAAAATATTAGTAAAAAATAATAGGTTAAAAACATTCATAAAACCGTGCCAAGTAGCACCAATGCCACAACGACATCGACTCTCAACATCGTAAAAATAAAATAGATAAAATGGTAAAAATTACACTGAACGAAAAGCAGACTAAAATCGTTGAACCACGCACACCCGTTACAGTGTGTTAATGCGAAGAAATTAACCAGAAACGTAAAACGTAGAAAATAATAACTTAGTCGATATAGGACCCGCCCATTGCGGTAAACTTTTCAAAAGTGAAAAAATGGACGCGTTGCGACGGGTCTGTCAAATATGAAAAAATAGAGCAAAAAACGTTGAACCTCACATACACGCTACGACATGTTAACTCGCAAAATTTAGAACGAAACCTAAAACGAAAAACTTGCGAAAAATAAAAAGTACGGGGAACCAAAGTTGTAAATAATAAAGTGTTGTGTTAAATTATAAAAGATGGAAAAATTTGGTTTAAAAGTAAAAAAATTAAAAGGGGTTAAAATACAAAATAGGAAATGTTTGGGTTAAAAGTGAAAAAACAAGGGTTTTTTTTTTTTGAAAAACTACCAAGCTTGGGGTACAACTCCTAATGTAAATTAACCAGAAACGTAAAACGTAGAAAATAATAACTTGGTCCATCTAGGACCCGCCCGTTGAGGCAAACTTTTCAAAAGAGAAAAAATGGACGCGTTGCGACGGGTCTGTCAAATATGGAAAATTAGAGCAAAAAACGTTGAACCTCACATGCACGCTATGACATGTTAACTCGCAAAATTTAGAACGAAACGTAAAACGAAAAACTTGCGAAAGATAAAAAGTATGGGGGACCAAAGTTGTAAATAATAAAATGTTGTGTTAAATTATAAAAGATAGAAAACTTTGGGTTAAAAGTAAAAAATTAAAAGGGGTTAAAATACAAAATATGAAATGTTTGGGTTAAAAATGAAAAATCAAGTTTTTTTTGAAAAACTCCCCAAGCTTGGAGTACAACTCCTAATGCGCAAAAAAGTTGCTTCTTTATAGTGTAATAATAATAATAATAATAATATATTAAACATATATTTATATAATAATAATTAATATAAATTATTTAATAAATACTAAACGAGTCGAGCCTGAGTCGAGTTCAAGCTTGAAAAATTACCTTCGGGCCGAGCTCGGACTCGGCTCGTTTGCACCGCTAATTGATATGATATTGGAACTTAGGTACTCTTTGTTTTTAAGAGGTAAAATGTATGTCCATCTGCGAACCACATCTGCAAACATCTTTAGAAGAAGAGGTGGACCAAACCTCAACAGTCTGCAAGAAGAAGGTTGTTTGTTTTTTTTATGATGTATGTAGACTTATAAAATAAACTGGTGGTGGTATACAAACGGTGGTAGTGGTGCTGGACGACAGGGGCGTAGCTTTCAAGGGGCGGGGGGCGACTCCCCGAACTTTTCGCTCAGTAGTGTTATGTATGTACGTTTCGCATAGAATTTTTTAGGTATATACGTTTTCGACCCCCCGATTTTATAATTATTTTTACTTATATAGCCCAAATAAAATTTTTAGGTCCGGTGACTTCCGACCCCACAGTGAAATTTTCAAGCTTCGCCACTGCTGGACGGTGGTGGTGGGTGGTGGACATGGACATGTGGGTGGTGGTAGACGTGGACGGTGGTGGCGGTGGTAGACGTTGTTGGTGGATGGTGGACGGTGGTGGTGGTGATAGACGGTGTTGGGTGGTGGATGATGGTGGTGGACGGTGTTGGTGTTTGACCCTCTCCAGACCTTAGAAGTGGTTGGCCAAGTCTGCACCAAAAAGAGCTCGCGCAAACGTTTTTTAATGGAATGTTTTCGGAAAAACAAACAGTATGCAGATGGAAGTGCCTGTGCGTGGTCTGCGCGGCGCAGACAGAAGAGCCTGCACAAATATTTTTTAGAAAAACAAACACCACCTTAGTATAGCAATCAAAAAAAGAGAAAAAGGAATACTAGTATTGATACCGATGCTGTTCATATTATAGCTTATGATACAAAAAAGATACTCTGTTACGGATACAACTCAAGTTTAAACATAATTTATACTGGAAACCATAAAAACAAATGTTGGTTTCGGAACCAAAGTTGTTCTAACTGTATCAGTTCAGTTTTCCAGGATATAAATAAAAGAGTAAACTGCCATTTTGGTCCCTGAGGTTTGGTCACTTTTGCCACTTTAGTCCAAAACTTAAACCTTTTACATCTGGGTCCCTATTGTTTTAGTTTTATTGCCATTTTGGTCCAAAAATGAAATCATGTCATGTTTTTCTTATAAAATCCTGCAATTTTGTCCTTTTTCTCATGGTCAAATCATGTCATATTTGTCTTATAAAATATGGTATTTATTTATAAAAAAAATGACCATTTTGCCCCTGAGGAAAATGACAAAATAACAGGATTTTATAAGACAAATATAACCAGATTTCATTTTTGGACCAAAATGGCAATAAAACTGAAACCACAGGGACCCAGATGCAAAAGGTTTGAGTTTTGGACTAAAGTGGCAAAAAATGACCAAACCACAGGGACCAAAATGGAAGTTTACTCTAAATAAAAAAATCAATTATGTTTGACCCATTCGATTTTCAAAAAAGAAACTTTTATTAAATATTACATTATATTATTAAAATAACAAAAGATGGTTTATGGTATCACTTTATATAATTTTTATGTAGCTATAATAACATGAATGTTTGTGCTTCAATTACTTGTACATTACTACTAATAACTCGGTTTGGGAAAAAAGTTTATATCGAGATGTAAACAAAAAATAGACACGTCATAACAGCATAAACCAAAAGGGTAAATGACGTCATTTTCAAAAAAAAAATGTAGTTTTATAACATTTAGGTTTATGCTTAGATTGTTTGTACAATACTACTCACAATTCAGTTTTAGAAAAAGTTTGTATTAAGATGCAAATAAAAATAGGCACGTCGCAATGACATACTTGGGGTTCTATGAAACATTGTATCTTAAAAGTTATAAAAGAATATTAATAAAATAATAAAAAAATCAACTTATGATTATGAAAATAGATACATGTATGGTGTGGTGAAACTAAAAACTAGCATACTATTTATATAATGTTGATTTACAAGATTTTTGTGCATTGTTGGCTATACTTTGTGCTTTATGACGTTTACTTGCTTTGGTTTGGTTGTTTTTTGGGCTTTTTGGTTTGTACCTTTTGGGTCGGTGGGGGTTTAAAAGGTTGACCCCTCATCGCCTCTTTCTCCTTTACCCCCTCTCTCTACATGCAGACTACTTTAGTTGAGTTTTCCGGTGACTTTAGATAAGTATTTTTTTTGTTTACGTATGTTGTTGGATCGTGTTGCTTTTTGGGTATTATTCTTTAAACAATTTGGTGTTTTGCCTTTTTGTCTTACTGATCATTTTTTAGCGAATGTTGGTAAGTATTTCATCTCTGTCTTGCCATATGTTGTAGGGGTGAGCAGAAAACTGAAATAACCGAACCGTAACCAAAAAATCCGGACAGAAAAAACCGAACCGAAAAGAAAATCGACGACTCGGTTTTCGGATTTTTAATAATCGAAAATTTCGGTTCGATTTTCGGATAATCATTTTCAATAACCGAACCAAACCGATAAGTTATAATAGTATGCCAAATGCATATATTTTTTATGTTTAAGTTTAAGTTGTTTAAGTCTTTAACCCATGCTACTAAGAATTATTAATTTTATTCTTCTTTGTTAAATATCTACTATACTACTTTATTAAGCAAACTATGTTTTCTACCCTTATGGTAATTTTACATTGTGTACACATTTTGAAGCAACATGTACAAGAGAGCTAAGCTACTTTAGAGGGGGTAAACTTGCAAATTGTCCAAAAATTTAAAAGACTTTAGAGGCATTTTAGAGATTTTGGCACATTTGTAACCTATAATTAAGATGACATGAGAAGAGTCTAAATTAATTATTATTGTAAATAAATTTATGCATTGTAAATTGATTAAATTTATCCATTGTTTTGATACAATGATACAAGATTCTAATTTTACCACAATTACAATTTTTGAAGCAAGATTTACAAGAGGTTGCAAGCCAATAAAACAGGGATTCAACTTTATTTTTAAGAAGCTTAAATGTGATGGACAAAAATGTAATTTTGTCATGCGTATAAGTTTCGAAACAACATGTACAATCTACAATCTATAATCCTATATAAAGCATCTCCCATGGATACAATGGTAAATTGCCATCAAATTTTAAGATGACATGGAAAGTCATGTTCAAATCTCAAATCTTTTACCCTTTTCTTCCCATCATAGCCCTCATGTTCAAATCTCAAACCTATTCATTTTCTCATCTTAAATTACATTGTAATGGGATTGAATGCACCGATTCACTTTCTCTAGCATCTATATTTTCACCCAACTGTAACACATCTCCATCAAATATTGAGCAGACCAATAGAGAGAGAGAAGAGAGAGAGAGAGACAGAGACAAAAGAGAGATGTGTGGTGGCGTACGACAAAGCTGCAGCGAACCCACAACAATGATGCTGATGTCCAATGCATACACAACCTGTACATGCTGATAGAAGAATGAGAACTCCATTGACGGTGTCGGTTTGGTCACTCGAAGAGCGGTGGCGTTTTCCGGGAGAGTACATGTTAATCAGGTCTGATAGGTGTTTATGATCTTCTGGGCCGGCTCTATAGGCTTGGTAACCTAGGCACGGGCCTAGGGCCACCAAAAGATTAGGGCCTCCAAATTTTTAGAAAGTTTTTATATATAGTTATATGTATTAGGCCCAAATAAATACGTTTATTTCAAAACTAAACAGTTTTTTCATTGAAGGAGTCCAAAATAAATATTGTTTGGCAAAAAAAGGCCAATTTCGCCTTGATTTCCAGCTATTACAACACAACCACCATCAACCTAATCATCAATATTTTGCGGCCTAAAGCCACAAAATATAGCCGCAATCATCGTTCTCATTTCCCATAGCAACCTACTTTCAATTTCTAGTCTATCGGCTATCACTAGCCGAAAAAAGTAAGGGAAATCACCCATGGCGTCGGGATTGGAGGAGAGTTTGTCGGCGAAAATAGGGCCCCCATTTTATAGTTCGCTTAGGGTCTCCAAAAACGTAGGAACGACCCTGATGATCATCATCGAGAATCCTATTCTTTCTATATTGTTAGGATTGTGATGCAACGTATTTTCTCCTTGACAAGTTGACATTATAAATGGCACGAGGATCTAATAGAGTACTTGGATTTTTCTTCCTTATTGCAGTGAGCATTTGACATATGTCATGGAAACCCTCAAATTAGAAGAAACTATAAAGAATTATGAACAATGCAATGAGAATGGGTGGTACGTTTTGAAACTTAAATACATTTTCTTTATTCTTTTACCGTTTTAACTTGTGTGTTTGGTTCCTTGGTACATTTTATGGGTATAGTTGGATTGTTGATTGTCAAAAATGACTATGGCTTCAAAATAATGAGTATGTAATTTGTGATTTTTCCCTGATTTCTGTCAAACAAGTCATCCATTTATGAACATTAAAATTGAAATGAAAACTATAGAAATATTTTTAAACGGATTTTGTGCAAAATGAATATGTAATAATTTATATTGATGCATTTGCAACGGTTTTGATGATTTATACATGATTTGGTTGTCTGATTTGTTTTGAATCAGAGTGCATCAAACCAATCTAAGTAATGAGGAAGTTGAAGTTCTATCATTCACCCATTGCACAAGGTTAGTTTTTTATTCTTTCAAACTTCAAGTTTTTTACTTTAGTTTTAGTTGAAGTACTTTAAATAAAGTCATTTGATATAACAACTTCAAAACGAGGAAAACAGGAAATTGTTCACTCCGTCGCATCACACGGATTCCCCACTAGAATTCAATTCTTGGTAGTTTGCATAGCTTATGGGTTCATACGGTCTGGGCTGGTCTTTATGCTTTCGTTATCTTGAACTTTATAAATAATAATTGGTTTATATATGATTAAAAAACCATAATATAGCTGGTTTATTTATGACTAAGAAACCGGTTTAAAGCTAAGTATGAAGGCGCGTCCATCAACCAAAGGAGCAATATCACCTCAGCATAACTTTTAGAACTAAACCCTGCTGAGCAAAACATACGCTACACTTATATTCGTTTTTATAAGCCAAAAATAAATTTACATAGTTATATAATGTGTTTATAGATAGCCTTAACATTATGAATATTCTATTAAATTTGGTTTATTATTTGTGTAAATAATTCATTAAAGAGCAAAACTTTTTCAGTTATCTATTTCTGAGTTAATTTTTTGGTGTTAATATATATACCACTGTTGTGTTATTGTTGTTGATCACTTGCTGTTAACACACACACACATATATATATATATATATATAGGAGAAGGATCCGTTAGGAACCACCCTTTATTGCGAGAACCGTGAGAACCAATGTGAACACAACCAAAAATAGCTAAAAAGCACACAATTTTTTTGGGAGGGTTTAGTGTTTAGCATTTAGCTTTGGGGGGGGGGGGGTAGGTTTATTTATGGTTTTTTAGCTATTTTAGGCTGTGTTCACATTGGTTCTCGTAATATAGGTGGTTCTCGCATGAACCTTACCCTATATATATATATATATATATATCACTGCTGTGTTATTGACATTGTTGTTGATCATTTGCTGACTTATTATAGCACAAGATTTAGTTATTTAGTAGGCCTCTTTACCATTGGATTGCTTTGTCGACACCACCACCTTTCGTTGATGCAGTTGATTACTACCGTTGTCGGGGTGTTTATTTACATCGATCCATTTAATATCGTTTTAAATAAAATATATTTAGTTGGAACTAAAGGAAAACCATATGATTGAGAAACTAACAGAAAACGAGTATAAACAACGCTGTAAATTGTCCATTTCGCCAATACAATCTCTTTTACATGTGTATGGAGTTCCCGTCGCAACGCGCGGGTTTTCCACTAGTTTATAATAAGAGCATTAACATGTTTATTTATCATTAAAATGACGTATTTTAGGGTTTTGCCAGGAGGCTGATGTTTTGGGTTTATTGATTGCTTTTGACGGTTCGTATTTGATGTTGGATTTGATGATGTTTTGTTGGGTTTTTTTGTGTTTTATCGTGTGATCACATTGTTGCATATGTTTACATGTTATTGGATTTTGTGTGTTTGATGTTGCTTTGTCGATGATGATTAGTGTTTAGTTTTCAGAGACAGTTTAGACTGTTCGATTGCGTCTATGATGCTCTGTTCAGACGGTGTTTGTTGGGTCTTAGTGTGCTAATGTGTATTCAGTTTGTGAGGATGACTATTTAGTTGCCCGAGTTTGTTTTACTGTTGCGTACGGCTATATGATGTTATGCTTTTAAGATTGTTTTTGGATGGCTGAGTATTGAAGGGAATTCGATCGGTGAGGGTAGCTCTTTAGTAGTCTGAGACTATTTATCCTCCTTGGTTGGGTATGTGATGTTTTTCTGAGACAATGTTTGCTTAGACTTTGTGAGTTCTTGGTTATTCGGTTGGTGAGGGTGACTCCTTTGTCATACGAGACTATTTGGATTGTGTTTATGTGTCTGTGACGCTAAGCTGAGACACACAAAGTTGGAGGCAAAACCAACAGTGCATAGAAATCTTAGAATTTGTTCTTTTAAAGGACAATGGTGTGCGTCGGGTATGAGATACTTTGCTAAGACGTTATTGTTTGTTAATTTTGGTAACATATTGATTACAAATTTATTATTCACATTCTTTCATTGTTGTCATGTTTCTAATTACGAGGCCATGATGATGATCGATTGTAGTAGTAGTAGTAGTAATAGTAATATATGAGTTTGTAGATCCAATCTGTATATTGGCTGGGCAATGTAGATGGCGGTTGTAACGGCCCCCGTCCCGGTTTTACCCGGTCCAGGTGCCGCGGGACAGAAACCCGTGGTAATTAATATTTTGGCAACGGAAATTTTAACAGGATCTTTTAAAACTTGAAAATGCCCAATTTATTTTATTTCATAATTTGGGGATAATACCCATAATTTAGAATAAAGGTGATTTCTCAAGGAAATCCCTTATTTTACAATAACATGTTTATTCATTTTATTGAGCCACGTCTTCAAGCTTGTAGTGCTACACAACACTTTTTCCTGGATCATAGCAGATCACCTGAAACATGTTTTAAAAAGGTTTTATCAGCAGGGAAATACTGGCGAGTCACTCAAGTTGCACAAAACGACACATTGTTATAATATACAGTATTAAGGGTGATTACATTGTTTTTATCAACCAATTACCCCAAATCGGTATTTGTCACTCGACTGTATCTGTGACTATAGTCAGATCACCCATTGGCTAACTCGTTGTCCAATGGTGACGGGTATCAAGTAATGTATACAAAACTCCACATACCGGCAATAATTGAAGATTACAAAGACTTAATCCCTGTAATTATAACTTTGAAACAAATAGGGTTTTGGAAATAATTTGATAAAAAGAGAATGACTCACATTGCAGATTTAAATGGGCAGAGTTTAGCCTACTGATTTTAGCTTGGTAACCTAGATAAATAACAATGCACACGAAACTAGGTTAGTAACTTAATACAACATTTACGATAAGCTCACGAAATCAAAACCCTCACAACGAATGACAAAGTGCAGTACTTAAACATCCATCGGATTCACAACGAATGACAAAGTATAGCCCGAGTTTGGGCAGCACTTAAACATCCATTGGATTTACAACGAATGACAAAGTGTAGCCCGAGTTTGGGCAGCACTTAAACATCCATCGGATTGGTTTCAATCTATCGGACATTGAATCGTAGCAGTGATCGAGTTATTACCCTGTTATCACGACAGAATTTCGTGCTTTGTGTGTGTTTTGAAGTAAACAAACGATATCTTAACGTAGAAAACGAGTTTTTACGTCGAACCAACGCCAAATTTCAAGTGCCAAGTCCCTGCATTTATACTGGAAAAACGGCGCTGTCGCGTGGCGCGACGGGTACCCCTCTAGCATAGGGTAGCCCCGTGTCTTACTAGCTTGGCTGAGTCAACGGTTTGATAAACTTCGCGTTTGACAAGAAACTGTGTAGATAATAACGATTAGGGAATACCTCCCCCCCCCCCTTGAGTTTTAAGGGCCCTGATCCTGATTCCAACTGTTCTGAAAATTTTAGGGGTCATGCAGTATCACTTGGGGGTCTCAATTAGGGTTTCCTAATGAACAAAATAAGATAAGAAATAGTAATTTTTAATGAGAGTCATTACATCCTCCCCACCTTATTAAAAATCTCGTCCTCGAGATTTACTGGTACAAGTAGGGATATTTTCGCTTCATCTCTGATTCCAGTTCCCAAGTGTACTCAGGTCCTCTCTTAGAATCCCACTTGACTTTGACCAGCACTAGTCTTTTGTGCTTGAGAAACTTGACCTTTCTGTCTTCTATCTGCAGTGGCTTCTCAACAAATTTTAACTTTTCATTTACCTCTACATCTTGAAGAGGTACTACCAGGGATTCGTTAGATAGACATTTCTTGAGATTGGATACATGAAATACATCATGTACTCCAGCTAATTCTTCTGGTAGTTGTGAGCGATAAGCAACTAGTCCTATCCGCTGGATTATTGGGAATGGTCCTACGTACCTTGGACTTAGCTTTCCCTTTTTACCGAACCGAACTACTCCTTTCCAAGGAGAAACTTTCAAGAGTACCTTATCTCCGACTTGAAATTCCAGTGGCTTGCGTCGATTGTCTGCATAACTCTTCTGGCGATCACGAGCCGTTTTCAGTCTTTCCTTGATTTGAGTGATCTTGTCGGTGGTTTCTTGTACAATCTCGGGTCCTGATAATTGGCTTTCTCCTATTTCTGCCCAACAAACTGGAGTTCTACATTTTCGTCCGTACAGTGCTTCGAATGGGGCAGCTTCAATGCTTGCATGATAACTATTATTATAGGAGAATTCAATTAAGGGTAGATGGTCATCCCAGTTTCCACCAAAATCTATCACACATGCCCTGAGCATGTCTTCCAGGGTTTGGATCATCCTTTCACTTTGTCCATCTGTTTGGGGATTGTAAGTTGTACTTAAATTTAATCGTGTCCCCATTGCTTCTTGGAAACTTGTCCAGAAATGTGAAGTAAAACGACTATCTCTATCCGATACAATGGAGAGTGGGACTCCATGTAAGGATACTACTTCATCTACGTATAATTTTGCCAACCTTTCCATGCTAAAGGTTTCTTTCATGGGTAGAAAATGAGCTGATTTGGTTAATCGATCCACAATTACCCAAATCGCGTCATTACCCTTTCTGGTTTTGGGCAACCTAGTAACAAAATCCATGGTTATTAGTTCCCATTTCCAAACAGGCATTTCTAATTGTTGAAGTAATCCTGAAGGTTTCTGGTGTTCTGTCTTAACTTGTGAACAAGTTAGACACTTAGATACATATCTAGCTATATCCCTTTTCATTCCTATCCACCAGAAATTATTTCTTAAATCTTGGTACATTTTATTATTTCCCGGGTGCATGGTATATCTAGATTTATGGGCTTCCTCTGAGATCTTATTTCTTAACTCTCCTTGCTTAGGTACCCAAATTCTTTTCTTATAGAATTTCCAAATTCCATCAGCTCCTTGCTCTAATTCGTTTATTCTTCCTTTCATTCCTTCAGCATCATCCTTGATTGCTGCTTCCTGAACATTCTTTAATTGTTCCATTAAGTCTAATTGTAAACTTAATCTAAGAGCACGAACTCGCTTTTGCCTTTCGTGATACTTACGACTTAAAGCATCTGCGACTACATTTGCTTTTCCTTCATGATATTGAATGTCACAGTCGTAGTCACTTAGAATTTCCATCCATCTCCTTTGTCTCATGTTCAATTCTTTTTGCCCAAATATGTACCTTAAACTTTTATGATATGTATAAACAGTAAACTTACTTCCATACAGATAGTGTCTCCAAATCTTAAGGGCAAAAATTATTGCTCCTAATTCTAAGTCATGAGTTGTATAATTTTCTTCGTGCTTTTTCAATTGCCTTGAAGCATACGCAATTACCTTCTTGCGTTGCATTAGCACACATCCTAATCCTAGCTTAGAAGAATCACAATAAACTTCAAAATCTTCTATTCCTTCTGGTAAGGCTAGAATTGGGGTGTTGGTTAACCTTTGTTTTAAAATCCTAAAAGCTTCTTCGTGCTTAGGTCCCCATTCAAACCTAACTGTTTTACAGGTTAGCTTGGTTAATGGCACAACTATCTTAGAAAAAATCCTTAATAAAACGCCTATAATATCCAGCTAAGTCTAGAAAACTTCTAACTTCTGTAGCTGATTGCGGGACCTTCCGTTTGGTGATCGCTTATATTTTAGCAGGATCTACGTGAATACCTTCGTGATTCACCATGTGACCTAAAAATTGCACCTCCTGTAGCCAAAATTCACACTTCGAGAATTTGGCGTAAAGCTTTTCCTTTCTTAACAAAGTTAAGAGTGCATGCAGGTGCTCACAATGTTCTTCCTGGCTTTTGGAATAAATAAGTATATCGTCAATAAAGACAATTACAAATTTATCCAAATATGGTTTACAGATTCTATTCATCATGTCCATAAATGCTGCAGGAGCATTTGTTAGTCCAAAGGGCATGACTGTAAACTCATAGTGACCATACCTAGTTCTGAAAGCGGTTTTAGGTATGTCTTCTTCTTGTACCTTCAATTGATGATATCCGGAGCGTAAATCTATCTTAGAAAAATATCTAGCTCCCTGAAGTTGATCGAAAAGATCATCAATCCTAGGCAATGGGTATCGATTCTTAATGGTAACCTTATTCAATTCCCTATAATCGATACACATTCGCATCGAACCATCTTTCTTCTTTTCAAACAACACTGGTGCTCCCCAAGGGGATGAACTAGGTTGTATAAATCCTTTACTGAGCAATTCATCTAATTGCTTTTTCAGTTCTAGCATTTCAGTGGGTGCTAATCGGTAGGGTGCCTTTGCTATTGGTGTAGTTCTAGGAATCAAATGAATTCTAAATTCTACCTCCCTATCTGGTGGTAATCCTGGTAATTCTTCTGGGAATACATCCGAGTATTCTGATACTACAGGAATTTCCTTAAGTTCCTTACCGTTAGTGCTAATGATTACTGAAATCATATACACTATTCCTTGCTTTCGTTCATAACTAGCTACTTTCATTACCGAAATGAACTTCTTTGGTTTACGCGGCTTATCCCCTGTAATCATAATTACTTCTCCTGTGGGTGTACGAATTTCTATGGAATTCTTATCACAGAGGATTCGAGCATGGTTGGCTACTAACCAATCCATCCCTAACACAACATCGAATCCAGCTAGATCCATGGGTAACAGGTTTGCAAAAAATTTATGACCTGAAAGTTCTATATTTTCTTTTTGCAAAACCATATCTATGTTAACAGAATTCTCGTCTGTCGTCTCTACCGTAAAAACTTGCCTAAGTTTTGTTAAGGGTAGCTTAAGAGCTTGGCAGAATGAAGTATTTATAAAACTTTAGTTTGCACCAGAGTCAAATAATACTTTCGCATAAACGTTGTGAACTAAGAACGTACCAGCTATTATGTCAGGAATCAGTTCGGCTTCCTGAGTGGTTAATTGGAAGGCTCTTGCGTTCTTCTTGTTAGTCCCTTCAGCAGGTTTGGCCTTGTTATCTGCTGGTTTGACCAATTTAGGGCATTCTGGTCTAAAATGCCTGGCTTCTCCACAGTTGTAGCAGATTTTTGTTTTCCTTCTGCAATCTTCTTCACGATGTCCTATAGCTTTGCAGAAGTTGCAGGGTTCATTACATTTTCCAAAATGTTTCTTTTTACAGTTCCTGCAGAACGGCGGAGTGGAAGATTGCCCAGTTCCTCTTTTCTTGAAATTGCTATTATTACCCACACAAAATCCTTGGGTAATTTTCTGAGCCAATTCCTTCTTCCTGTTTTCTTCTCGCGTACGCACCAGTCCGTCAGTCAAAGTGTTAGCTAATTCCACCGCATCATCGATCGTGCGGGGTCTCGCAGCTTTGACAATATCACGGATCTCGCTAATTAAACCCCAAATGTAGCGAGAGATAAGTATCGGTTCTGGCGAAGCCAGAGTAGGCACAATTCGAGCATATTCGAAAAACTTCGAAGTATACCCTCGACAATCAACATCCACCATTCGGTGGCTCAGGAATTTGTTCGCCATTTGTTCTTTTTCATATTCTGGGCAGAATGTCCTTTCCACCAGACGCTTAAATTCTTCCCAACTCATGGCATAGGCCATGTCACTTCCCTTAGCTTGTAACACTGTGTTCCACCATTCTAATGCTTCTTCCTTAAAAAGGTGTGAAGCATACATGACTTTATCCTCCTCGGCACATTTACTTATTTTAATTACTGCCTCGGTTTTCTCCAACCAACGCAGTGTAGCAGTCGCCCCTTCATTGCTTGCAAATTCAATAGGTTTTCAGGCAATAAATTCCTTGTAAGTGCAACCAGGCGTTGCAGCTTTCATTCTTTTAAGAATTGGGGCCTGCATCACATCATCGTTATTGTTATTGTTATTGTTGCCGCCTCCATTTACGCTATTACTGAAGTTGTCTTCATGAGTACGTTTGCTAGGAATAATTGGTTGAGGTTCAACTGGATTTTGGGCAGCAGCAAGAATTGCTGGAATAGCATTGGCTATTCCTTGAGCAACGATGTTTTCTATATCTTGCCTATTCAGAAAATGGTCCTCATTGTTTTGCTCGGATCGGTTAACCTCGTTAACTGGTCCATTACCAGTGTGTTCCATCTGGTAATTAATATATATAACTTATTAGCATAAAATGAATAACAACCAAACATAATAAAACAATCGCACATAATCAAGTTAACACGTATAGCCAAAATTGTCGATTTTTTGACTTCCATATTTTATATATTACTATGCGTCCGTACACACCCGTTATCTTACAAGAGTTTTATTTTTAAGTTATTTCACAGGATTATATTTTTATTATTATATTATTATTATTGTTTTGTTATTATACAACCACACAGTCACACCATCCCCGTCAGCTGGCATCTCAGAAACGACGTTCCCTCTCGTCGTACTTCCAGGATATCCTCTCCCCCACATCTCAGATTCTATTTCCTGCGTCCACCAGCTCCTCGCCATAGTGGCGAAGTTCAGCCAAGCTCTCGGCGCTCATTGGTGGGTGTAGTGGAGGCTCAGGGTCAAATTGGGGGAAAAAGGTATTAGAGTTATTTAAGAGATTCTAAAATTGCCAGTCAGTGGTCCACCACTCTTCTAGCTCTCCTGGTAACGGTTAGGTGTGGATAATAGGATCTGGGATATCAGGCTCTAGATCAACTGGAAGTTGTGCTTCCGCTGGGTAATTAAAGAGGTTTGCATCGGCAGGTCCGATGAGGTCACTAAGTGCTAGTTTACGATCTAGCTCCTCCCAGGATGGCATTTCCTGGGCTTGCCCTGAACTCTCCCCAATCTCTATTCCTTTACCTTTATATTTTGGATCCTCAGTCTTTATAACTTTCCGTGTTGCTGGTTTCTTCCTACGCACACGCCTCCAGCCCACGAATCTTCTTCTCTTCTTCGGCTTTGGTTTTTCCGGAGGTTGGGCTTGAAATTCCATAGGTTCATCGTCGGTCAAAGAACCGGAAAAGTCTCTGGAAACTTCCACATTAACAGAATGGAGATTGAGATTCTGAAGAGCTTCAGACAACTCATTCATGCTGTTTAACAGGTATAGAGAAAACACACAAAATTCTAGGTTAAAATGTTGTAAACCCATTTTCACACAATCATAGAACGGCAATCAGAAAAATTAAGTATTTCTAAATACTTAATTGACTTAAATCAGTGGCTCTGATACCACCTTTTTCTGTCACGGCCCCTGTAACATTCCCAAAATTTTTATTTAATTAAAAAAAAACTTATATCATTAAACGGGTAGATCATGGGTAAATTGACCGACAAAAATATGAAGTACCTAGACGGGCCTAGGATACATTTAATAATTAAATTATAAAAATGCATTATATTTGAACTTGCTCCGTTTTTAATGAAACTTAAGTCAAAATGTAGACGCCAATATCCTCGTTCTAATGACATATTTATTATTTTATAAAACGTCACATTTTAGAAGTTATAACAAATGAGTGAAGCAGCTGAATTAATTATAATAATAAAATAATATTAAAATTTTAGACTAACAATTGAAATGTAGATTAGGTGAACGTGTACATGTATGAGTTATGATAAGAAGAATGACTCATAAGAATAAATTTAATGAATTGTGACTACGTGGACTTGAAGCTTAGCCTCCAAGTCGAAATCCATTATAAATAAAAACAAATCCTGTCATTTCCAAATGCTCACTTTCTGTCGCCTATTTCTATGTCTCTTTATATATATATACTTTCTTAGTATTACACCCCTAAAGCCATGCCCCGTTTTAAGTATTGTAACCCCTGATCACTGATACCCTGTCCGATTGATTTAGGACCCACCAACGCATGTCAAGGCTCTGCCCGACTAAGTTCGTTGGGGTTCTGTCTCGTGACATAGGGATAAGGTTGAATTAGGGTTACTATACTTAACACGAGTGCAAATATATATATATATATTTATTAAATAGCTCAGGAGTTATACCCAAGATTATACCAGGAGGCTTTCTAGTTGAACCCTAAAGTTACAAAGTGAGTCATTCTCCTTTTTATCACCTTTTTGTGATATAATTATATTTAAAAATGCTTTCCAAAATCCTAAATGTTTACCAGTTATACTTACAGTGATTAAATTTTTATATTCTGTAATAACTACCGGTATGGGAGGTTTTATCCTCGTTACTATTGGCCAAAAAGTTAGCCAATAGTAGCATGACCACAATCACAGTGGGAATTGTGCCCCAGTAGCCATAGCCTATAACTAATATTATTTTAACATTAAATCATTATTAAAATATATATTAAAGAAAATACATTTAATAAACCTAAATTACTATTTATATTATAAAATAATGTTTAGTTAATAAATGTATACCATAATAAAATAGTCAAAAATAATATATTCTACTATACTAAGATTATATTTTTAGTCTTAGTCACATTAATATATTAAATAATAATATTACAATTATTTAATTAATATATTATATTTGATAAGTTATAGCTATCAGTTTGACAGAAAATAATGTATTTCATTTTCTGGGCTAAGTGGTTTTGTGTCACAAAAAATATAATTGACAAAGTAATGTCACGGGACACTACTAAGTCCAAAGTCACTAGTTGAGAGAATGATCAACAGTGACATAAGCAAAAACACTAGTTGAGAGAACGATCAACAGTGTTATGACCCGAGTCACTAGTTGAAAGAATGATCAACAGTGATATGACCACAATTACTAGTTGAGAGAATGATCAACAGTAATATGACCCGAGTCACTAGTTGAAAGAATGACCAACTGTGATTTGATCACCGTCACAGGACTCGCATAGTGACCAATATAATAGTAAGATATACTATATATCTATTACTTGATAAATTCACTATTGGACGAAAGTGAGCCAATGAGTGATATGACCACTGTCACATCGGAACTGCCACCATGTGGCAAATACTGATTGAGTTGGGTAAATATAAACAAATAATAAAACCTTGATGCTGTAAAGTATAACAATATATTTTTATAAAAATGGAATGAACTCGCCAGTATTTATTACTGATAAAATATTTTCAAAACATGTTTCAGGTAATTTGCTGTAAAGATAATAGTAGCCAACTATGGAGCACTGAAGGCTTAAATAAAGAGGCTATAAATACCTGAATAAAAGAAGAATTTTATGTTTTATTTATTTGGGTTTATCCCTATAAAAACAATTAAATGGAATATGGGTTTTAGCCCCTTTGTTTAATATTAAAAGTTCGGTGTTTTATAAACTCTGAAATTATTTCCTAACTACGATCCTGATGAATTTTTTTTTCCGCTGCGTAATTAATAAATACCGATACCATCTGACTGGTTCATGGCTCCCGCACCCGGGGTAGGGCGGGGGCTGTGACAGAAGGTGGTATCAGAGCCACTAGTTTAAGTCATTTAGGTGTTTTTTTAATACCTAAACTTAAACATTATGTTAGGAAATAAATGCTATAATTTATGTGTTATTATGTGTAGACATTGTAAGGTATTACTTATATAAAAAAAACATAGCGCTCGTTACTTACGGTTTAGGAGTTTGTTTTTTTTATAATATTATAATCCGATTAATCTCGTAAGCATGTTTTACTAATATAATATAAATATTCACATAATTGGTGAACCCTTGACATTTTCTTATATATGTTTAGTTTAATATACAGTATCTCTATAAATATTCTATATAATAATTATATAAATATTTATACACCAAAATGGATTTATATAATATACACATATATATAACTCCTGAATGGACTATATGTTCCATAACTGCTATAAAACCATTTATAATATACATATAATTTAATGTTTACAAATACCACATGTATTGCACCGAGTAAATTAAACCAAGTACTGGTATCTGTAAATACTGTATATTTTTATAGTAAAGTTATAGGGGTGTATGTATATTTATATATACATTTATATTACATAAATATTCTATGTATCACACATAGTTCAATATTAATATAACTGTAATATATAAACTGTAATTAATCTGTATATAGATACTATTTATGTTGAATCCATGATTGTACTATGTGCTAAATATATATATATATATATATATATATATATATTTGCATGCCCATTTTAATAGTTATATAAATAAAATATGGTTAGATGTTAACATGCCTCATTTTAATAAAATTTTATAAATAAAGTATGAAAAAAAAATTATATTTGTCAAACTAGAATACTCTAGTTAAAAACAAACTTAAGTTATTAATTTTAGTTACGAGACATCATATAAATAGAATAGCTTTTATGTTTATATATATATATATATATAAGCAGAAAAAAAGATGGGTCTGATGGTGCAATACATATAAAAGAAAGTAGATAATTAATTTTTAAAAGTAAAGATATTACAAAATGAAAACATCTTTTCTTACTCGACTTAAATTAATAATTTAATATTTTATTTTCCCTGACCCATTAAAACTTCCCTAAACATTCTAGTTATCGGTTCATTTTCAAGCAAGAATTAAAATGGATGCCCCACATAAAGATAATTGACTCAAATGTTTATTTAATACACTTATCCTTTATATAGTTTATTTAAAGATCAAATTTTAGTATTAATATTATAATATCTTTAAATAAATTACTATTATTATTGTTTGAGATATATATGCATATACATGTATTTACTCAATTACTAATATAATTAGAATCAACTTTTAAAACAACAAACCTTGTATTACTTACTATAATATTTCTTTGAATAAATAATATAATAAATTGAGAGTTAAGTTTTAATATTTTAAACCAATATGGTTCAACCCACTAGTTAAAAATGAAATTGTTCCCATGAGTCTAGAAAGTTTATAATTTGAGTAATTTATTTCCCTAAACTTTCATTTACCCATCCTTTAATTCCAAAATATTATATTCAATAAATTTAACAGAAGTTTATTTCAATATATTACTTTTATAATCGGGTAAATAAAGCTAGGTGAATAAGCTTGATAATGTGTGTATATATATATATATATTATGTAAGTTTTGATATTAACAAGAGATTTGAAATTTTATGTTTCTAAATAATAAATATATACATATATAATAAAGTTTCTTAGTGATATACACAATATTATCAAATATCTTTTTGTCACTGGTGATTCATATAAAAACATGAAATCGTTATAAGAATAAATCATGAAAACGTGTTATGTTTTAAAATTTGCCATTTGTCTCAATAAAATATTCCTTACGAAGAAATCTAATGTTGTATAAGCACGAATAGAGTTACTATGAGCATACTCTTCACATTGAACCTAGCCACAGTGTCAATGGAGACAATGATATTTGTGTCAAAACTCCATTTTCCAAACAAAAGAAAACCACCACCATAATAATATCTATGCTTAAACAAAAGAATTAAGATATTGATAATTACTGGTAACACTCAGGATAGTATTTAGACTTGAACCTAAGAAGAATACCTTAGTATAAGCTTCAAGATAAGCTAATTATTTGTGTAAATAAAGTGTGATGGGTGTTGGTATGCCGTGAGGATAATAACTAGAACAGTGCAAGTATGATAAATAAGCGATAACACTTGGCCACTATTATGTCTTGTTTATTAGTACTACTCAGTTCTAGAATATGATTCCTCATGAGAATACTAATTTCCCTATTTCTTGATCCAAGCCATAATAAATGATAAAATTTTAATCATGATCTAATAAAATCTATTTATGGGAAATACAATGATAATTACCTCTCCGGCAAGAATGGGAATGGTGTAGTAGACTCTCCAGCTTGTCCGGGTAAGACGGGGGTACCTCTCCAGTGAGACGGTAAGATGGGGTATATATTATGTTAATGAAATTCCCTAAATAGTACCATGACTTGATGTCTGACCTGTTTATATTACAGAATGTGAAATACATGATTTTATACATATGAATATCTATAAGGAAATCCAAAAGCCATAATGATTGACAATTAGGGATAAATCACGAACAGGTATGTCAATGATAATTTTAGATTTATTTATTAGGAATCTCTCGTATACGTCTCTAATTCCGATATCAAACACTATTTCGTTTGATCATCCGTCTCGAAATTCGTGTGACAAGTTAACGACGGGAACCCTATAAGTTGGGACGTCATCGAAAGTATAAGAATTCCCCTTGCGATTATTAACACATTAGGAACCTGTAACTAAAAAGTTATGCGATGACACAAAACATCTAAAAACAAACAACTTACGCTAATAGTAATTTTATTTTCATTAAGAACTCTTGAGAAGATACGAATCTCAAAACATAGAGAATAGTTCTGGTCAAAGTAAAGTAGAATTCAAAGCAAGGACCAGAACATACTTAGGAACTAGGATCAGTGACAAGCTAAAGTTATTCAGTGAATCTCGATGACGAGATTTAAAACAAGGTGGGGAGGATGTAACATTCCCAAAATTTTTATTTAATTAAAAAAAAACTTATATCATTAAACGGGTAGATCATGGGTAAATTGACCGACAAAAATATGAAGTACCTAGACGGGCCTAGGATCCATTTAATAATTAAATTATAAAAATGCATTATATTTGAACTTGCTCCGTTTTTAATGAAACTTAAGTCAAAATGTAGACGCCAATATCCTCATTCTAATGACATATTTATTATTTTATAAAACGTCATATTTTAGAAGTTATAAGCGCCAAATGAGTGAAACAGCTGAATTAATTATAATAATAAAATAATATTAAAATTTTAGACTAACAATTGAAATGTAGATTAGGTGAACGTGTACATGTATGAGTTATGATAAGAAGAATGACTCATAAGAATAAATTTAATGAATTGTGACTACGTGTACTTGAAGCTTAGCCTCCAAGTCGAAATCCATTATCAATAGAAACAAACTCTGTCATTTCCAAATGCTCACTTTCTGTCGCCTATTTCTATGTCTCTTTATATATATATATATATATATATATACTTTCTTAGTATTACACCCCTAAAGCCATGCCCCATTTTAAGTATTGTAACCCCTGATCACTGATACCCTATCCGATTGATTTAGGACCCACCAACGCATGTCAAGGCTCTGCCCGACTAAGTTCGTTGGGGTTCTGTCTCGTGACATAGGGATAAGGTTGAATTAGGGTTACTATACTTAACACGAGTGCAAATATATATATATATTTATTAAATAGCTCAGGAGTTATACCCAAGATTATACCAGGAGGCTTTCTAGTTGAACCCTAAAGTTACAAAGTGAGCCATTCTCCTTTTTATCACCTTTTTGTGATACAATTATATTTAAAAATGCTTTCCAAAATCCTAAATGTTTACCAGTTATACTTACAATGATTAAATTTTTATATTCTGTAATAACTACCGGCATGAGAGGTTTTATCCTCGTTACTATTGGCCAAAAAGTTAGCCAATAGTAGCATGACCACAATCATAGTGGGAATTGTGCCCCAGTAGCCATAGCCTATAACTAATATTATTTTAACATTAAATCATTATTAAAATATATATTAAAGAAAATACATTTAATAAACCTAAACTACTATTTATATTATAAAATAATGTTTAGTTCATAAATGTATACCATAATAAAATAGTAAAAATAATATATTATACTATACTAAGATTATATTTTAAGTCTTAGTCACATTAATATATTAAATAATAATATTACAATTATTTAATTAATATATTATATTTGATAAGTTATAGCTATTAGTTTAACAGAAAATAATGTATTTCATTTTCTGGACTAAGTGGTTTTGTGTCATAGAAAATATAATTGACAAAGTAATGTCACGGGACACTACTAAGTCCAAAGTCACTAGTTGAGAGAATGATCAACAGTGATTTGACCATAGTCACTAGTTGAGAGAATGATCAACAGTGACATAAGCAAAAACACTAGTTGAGAGAATGATCAACAGTGTTATAACCCGAGTCACTAGTTGAAAGAATGATCAACAGTGATATGACCACAATTACTAGTTGAGAGAATGATCAACAGTAATATGACCCGAGTCACTAGTTGAAAGACTGATCAACAGTGATTTGACCACCGTCACAGGAATCGCCTAGTGACCAATATAATAGTAAGGTATACTATATATCTATTACTTGATAAATTCAATATTGGACGAAAGTGAGCCAATGAGTTATATGACCACTGTCACATCGGAACTGCCACCATGTGGCAAATACTGATTGAGTTGGGTAAATATAAACAAATAATAAAACCTTGATGCTGTAAAGTATAACAATATATTTTTATAAAAATGGAATTAACTCGCTAGTATTTATTACTGATAAAAAATTTTCAAAACATGTTTCAGGTAATTTGCTGTAAAGATAATAGTAGTCAGCTATGGAGCACTGAAGACTTAAATAAAGTGGCTATAAATACCTGAATAAAAGAAGAAATTTATGTTTTATTTATTTGGGTTTATCCCTATAAAAACAATTAAATGGAATATGGGGTTTAGCCCCTTTGTTTAATATTAAAAGTTCGGTGTTTTATAAACTCTGAAATTATTTCCTAACTACGATCCAGATGAATTTTTTTTCCGCTGCGTAATTAATAAATACCGATACCATCTGACTGGTTCATGGCTCCCGCTCCCAGGGTAGGGGCGGGGGCTGTGACAGCCCAAGTCTCGGTTTTACCCGGTCCAGGTGCCGCGGGACAGAAACCCGTGGTAATTAATATTTTGGCAGCGGGAATTTTAACAGGATCTTTTAAAACTTGAAAATGCCCAATTTATTTTATTTCATAATTTGGGGATAATACCCATAATTTACAATAAAGGTGATTTCTCAAGGAAATCCCTTATTTTACAATAACATGTTTATTCCTTTTATTGAGCCACGTCTTGAAGCTTGTAGTGCTACACAACACTTTTTCCTGGATCATAGCAGATCACCTGAAACATGTTTTAAAAAGGTTTTATCAGCAGGGAAATACTGGCGAGTCACTCAAGTTGCACAAAACGACACATTGTTATAATATACTGTATTAAGGGTGATTGCATTTTTTTATCAACCAATTACCCCAAATTGGTATTTGTCACTCGACTGTATCTGTGACTATGGTCAGATCACCCATTGGCTAACTCGTTGTCCAATGGTGACGGGTATTAAGTAATGTATACAAAACCCCACATACCGGCAGTAATTGAAGATTACAAAGACTTAATCCATGTAATTATAATTTTGAAACAAATAGGGTTTTGGAAATAATTTGATAAAAAGAGAATGACTCACATTGCAGATTTAAATGGGCAGAGTTTAGCCTACTGATTTTAGCTTGGTAACCTAGATAAATAACATTGCACACGAAACTAGGTCAGTAACTTAATACAACATTTACGATAAGCTCACGAAATCAAAACCCTCACAACGAATGACAAAGTGCAGTACTTAAACATCCATCGGATTCACAACGAATGACAAAGTATAGCCCGAGTTTGGGCAGCACTTAAACATCCATCGGATTCACAACGAATGACAAAGTGTAGCCCGAGTTTGGGCAGCACTTAAACATCCATCGGATTGGTTTCAATCGATCGGACGTTGAATCGTAGTAGTGATCGAGTTATTACCCTGTTATCGCGGCAGAATTTCGTGCTTTGTGTGTGTTTTGAAGTAAACAGACGATATCTTAACGTAGAAAACGAGTTTTACGTCGAACCAACGCCAAATTTCAAGTGCCAAGGCCCTGCATTTATACTGGAAAAACGGCGCTGTCGCGTGGCGCGAGGGCCTGTCTCGTGGCGCGACGGGTACCCCTCTAGCATAGGGTAGCCTCGTGTCTTACTAGTTTTGCTGAGTTGACGGTTTGATAAAATTCGCGTTTGACAAGAAACTGTGTAGATAATAACGATTAGGGAATACCCCCCTTTTGTTTTAGGGGCCCTGATCCTGATTCCAACTGTTCTGAAAATTTTAGGGGTCATGCAGTATCACTTGGGGGTCTCAATTAGGGTTTCCTAATGAACAAAATAAGATAAGAAATAGTAATTTTTAATGAGAGTCGTTACAGCGGTTGTGTTGTTTTGGAGGTTTTCTCTACACCTTTTTTTTACCACAATTGCATCCATGGTAGATTTTGGTGAATACGAATTCCATTACTACGATTCCAAGCCTTTGTTCATATAATATTCTTTTCTCTTTTTTGCTTATATTTTGCGTTTGATTTGGATTTCTATATGTAGTTTCTACTTAGATTGGATTCCGAAAAAAACGACAGTTGTCATTGGTGGATGTATGTAAGTACTCTCTTTTGGATTTGAGACTTTCTTTTTCTTATTTGTTATGTTGGCTTTACTGTTGGCTTTTGGATTTGATGAGGTGAGTGGACTTAATACTTTGTTTATTGTTTTTTATGACGACATTTTTATGGCTTATGTTTACTTTGTTATGGCTATGAAGATGTTTTTTAATCCACGCATGGTAACAAAACTGGGTTTAATGCCACCAGTTGTAGCCGATAACCTGAGCCTACAAATTTGTTTATATAATTTGAATCAATAACATCTACACTCATTGTTGTTTGTATCATTGCATTTCTTGGTTTTCGTTTCTTTACTTTGTTGTTCCTTTTGCATATTGGTTTCTACCAACTAAGTTTGTTGGGGCTTACGGTGGATTAATGCTTTTAACTTGCGTTTTGTTAGTTTAACGTTTGATTATTATTTTTGTACAGTATGTTAAATGCCAAATTAGATGCTAACATAGTAGATAGATACATTGGCAAGTATTTCAAGAAGCACCGACAAAGTGTGGTTATGTATAGGTATGAAATATTTCATAGTGATACTTTGTATGTTTTGTGTTTAAGTTTGTCGTCATGCAAAATATTACGCATTCCTGATTATACTCTTTACTTTAGGCGTTTGAGATGACTTTGAATAAGCAACCATGTCTATTTTAATTTGAGCCTATCATCGATTGTGACCAATAACTGTTGATAAGGTTTTTAGTTTCGTTGGGTTTATATTGGTGTGTAACTTATGCATTTTTTTTTCTTTTATGCAATAGGCGGTTACTCCTTACGCCGAATTGCGTTTGCTACGTTGATTTGTTTTTACCTTATTGTCTGACGAGTTGGGTGCGCATTTGAGATTCAGGCGTCCACCTAGGATGTGTGTGCCAAAGTTGATTACATCATATTCAAGGTGTTTGATCTTATCATACTTGATCCATCATGATACACTCTATGATTATTGTATGTGGACAACTTATGGCCATAATTGGCTAAACCCTTTGTGTTACTTGGGTTGCAGATGAAGCTTAGTATGAATTAAATAGTTAATCTTTGGCAAAGAGGTGTGTTGTGTCTTGAATTATTCCTTCTACCCTTCTTCTTTCGTAATGAGCTTGTGATTGTTTTGGTCTTTGATCTAGTGGGAGTTCTTGATAACCAAAGGAGGTAAAGCTTATTAGTATACCCATGGTGTCTAACAACCCATATAATAATAAGGGAAATATGATATTGGAGAAGTGGTTGACCCATTTGTGGAAACACATAATGTGATCAACCCTCGTTTATCAAGAATATCGTTGTTGGACTGCATGGTCTATATGCTAGGCCTGCATGGTTAGCCAAAACTTGGTCTTGTGACTCGTCTAACATGGTCTATATGTTAGACTTGGTGTAATATCCGTCAAAAAACGGATATCCGAAATCCGACCCGTTTTGAAATTCGAATACTAACCTTTTAAACCTTAGAATTTTTTTTTGCAAAATTAACCGTTGAGCGTAATTTATTTAAATTAAATAATTAATGGCAAATTTATATTAATATTTTTAATATTTCATGTATTAAATTAATTAATCAATATTGGGTTAAAATATTAATTAGTTGATGAAACCTAGTTAGTATGGTTAGTCTTAACAAAGGAAACATATTAACATAGTTGGGAAGTTGAGTTAATGGAGTTAAAACTTCGTTAGTTCAGTTAGTTAACTTGCAGGGACTGTTTGTGCAATTAATGGAAAGTGTAAATGACTTAAAACTAAAAAGTAAAAGAAACAAAGATGGTAGACCGCGGGATTCGAACCCGGGTCTACCCGGTCAAGAAAAAGCCCGTTAACCACTCCGCCAAAGCATTCATATTGTTCAAACTTCGCACCTTCTGAAACTTAAATCAGCGATAATTTCGCTTCTTTCTTTTCAAAGTTGCCGCCAATAGCTTTCTTTCCATTTTTTCTTCTATTTCTGATTTCTCGGTGATTAACAATCTTTCCGCGTTTCCTTTTTAGACCTCATCAAGAATCTGGACTCATTTACAAAACGCATACGACCAATCACGATATCATTTCCATACTTTACGAAACTTGTGAATGCTATATAAACGACCCACAACCTCAACATCTTCTCACCCTCACTGTTCGATAACGCCATGTCCGGAACTTCAAGTCTTTCGCCGGGACAAACGGAGTCGCCGAACACCGGAAAACCTCCTCCGCTCCAACACCTTTCACGTAACGTCGTCGGAAAAACCATACACCGCCGGAGACCGAATCGGAGCTTTACTGGAGTTCGAAGATCATGTCAGAACTCGGAACCCTCGTCAGAACTAGCCGGAGATCCAACCGCATTGTTTTCGGTATACCTTATCTCCCGTTCTTGTTTATGTTTGGTTACAAGTTTATACGTCGGTATACTCTTCTGTTGTCCTCATTTGTTTTGTTTTTATACAAAAGAAACTATAGCATGTAATCAACATTAAAACAAATACATATATATTTAGTTTGGCGATTTGGTTATAAGATGAAGGAAAACAGATTATAAAAGAATAGTGATTTGGGTTGTACAGTTCCTTGTCGATTTGTTGTTTTAAAATGAAGTAGAAAGTTCAGTCAAATCATGTATAAATGAATTAACTAATTAAATTATAAATCATAAATTATAATCTATTTGAAACTCTAAGGTAAAAAATCTTTTTTTTTTTAAAACGTAAATAACCAACAATTTATTTTAATCTTTTTACCATATTTATTTTATAACCTTTCGAGCTAATCAATATAGAAAGTATAGTAATCTCTCTCGTGTAATATTTCGTATCTAGGATAATCGCTTTGCTCGTTCTCTTGGATTTTTCCCAATCTTACTCGTGCGTACTTTCAAGGAAACTCCACGCGCAACTAATGTGAGTATACATGATCCCATTTTCATTTTAAACACTTTTGGGTGCAACTTGTATTCATATTCAAATTCACAAACACGTTAAACTTTATTTATTCACACTCTATCCAAATTACACATGAAATGTTTGTTATACATGTGATGCTAATGTAAACACTTCATGACTATATGCTCGTTAACTTGTTCGCAAGCCTACCTTAACAATTATGGTACTATGCATATGTTATAGGTTGTAACGCCCCGCCCGCTATTCTTTTGGGTATTGTTAAGTTGAACATATTAACCTCCCGCTAAACTTTTGGGATAGGCAACATTAATTGCGTTGTATTCTTGGGTTTGAGTATATAGAGTAACATCGTTTCGGCATAACTGTTAACTTGTATCATTTTATTCATGTTGGATATGAGCACATTTAAACATTTTGTTCTACTATCCTATGTATCAAACTTGTATACTCGCCAACATTTTTGTTGATTTTATTTTAATACATGTTGCAGGTTGATAGACGAAGTGATGAAGAAAACAAGCTAGGATGAACCTAGAAACCCATCTTAGAATAAGCAATGTTTTGAATTATTTTGTTGCAATTTGTCTTATTTGGAAATAATGTACGAATTTTAGCATTTTATGAAATTTGAATTAAACTATATTGTCACAATAGTGTTATGATGCTTTTGAGCGATTTGTTCGTCTCATCCCGATATTTCCACCATCGGTTGGGGTGTGACACTTGGCGTGGTCCAAGAGTTGGTGAACCCATGTTAAAATACTATATGTCTTTATATATTTTATTATGATAATGCCGCCTATTAAATAAAGATCAATCACCCTAATTAATCACAAGTGTCATTAGCACCCATGGGCAGCACTTTGATATATCTGTAAGGACCTGCGAAAATGTCCCAAAATGACCCGTAAGTGAAAACCCGGACCCCTGAAACCCTAATCCATATCAAAAATCAAGAAAAATCACATTTCTGGTTCAACGCGGGCCGCGTAAAACGTAAGCTTATGCTTACGCGGGCCGCGTCAACTTAAAGTTTGACCGGATAAGCATTCCAGCCACGTGTCGAACACCTGGTGACCCTACTCGTGACACATATGCCCTACACGTAGACTAGGGGTTCTCGCGGGCCGCGTAAAACTTGAAAAATTGCTATAAGTAGCCTGGACCTGGAACTTGCTTCTGTGTTCAAAAAATCAGTTTCAAAACGAAGTATACTGCCTAAATTCGAAGTTTTAAGGTATCAAGGCACTGCTACGATACATGGTATTAACTCGATCGCTGCTACGATTCAATGTCCGATCGATTGAAACCAATCCGATGGATGTTTAAGTGCTGCCTAAACTCGGGCTATACTTTGTCATTCGTCGTAAATTCGATGGATGTTTAAGTGTTGCACTTTGTCATTCGTCGTGAGGGTTTTGATCTCGTGAGTTATCGTAAATGTTGTATTAAGTTACTGACCTAGTTTCGTATGCATTGCTGTTTTAATTTAGGTTACAAGGCTTATCAGTAAGCTAAACTCTGCCCGTTTAAACTTGCAATGTGAGTCATTCTCTTTTTATCAAAGTTGTTTTACAATACCTCAAACTATTTCCAGTTATAATTACATGGATTAAGTCTTGGTTATATTGAATCACTGGCAAGTGGGGTATTGTGCACATTACCAATTTCTCACGGTTAGGTTCATCAACCTAACAGTGATAATCATCACTACTTGGGTGAAAGGACCCAATAGTGGTATGACCATCGTCACCAGGGTGTGACACGGCGCCAGATAAAAATAAGATAGTAGCCATTGTAATCGCTCTTATGCTGTAATTCATAACTATGTGTCATTTTATGTAAATTGAGTGACTCGCCAGTATTTCCCAGCTGATAAAATATTTTTAAACATGTTTCAGGCGACCTACTGTGAATCAAGGAAACGTGCTACGGAGCACTAACAAGCTTGAAGTGGTGGCTCAGTAAAATAAATAAACATGTTTTGTAAGGAATTTCCTTGTGAAATTCCTCTATTGTAAATTACGGGGTTTATCCCAAATTATAAAATAAAATAATTGGGCAGTTTCAAGTTTTAAAAGATCCTGTAAATCTTCCGCTGTCAACTCAAATAATAAATACCACGGGTTTCTGTCCTGCGGCTCCTGAACCGGGTCACATCGGGACGGGGGCCGTGACAGAAAAAGGTGATATCAGAGCCACTGATTTAAGCCAATTAAGTATTTAGAAATACTTAATTTTCTAATTGCTATTCTGTAATTTTATTAAAATTTAATTTACAAAATTTTAACTTAGAAGTTTGTGTGTTTCTTCATATATGCTAACAGCATGAATGGACTATCAGAAGCACTTCAAAATTTTACTATCCATACCATAGATATGGATACCACCGGTACCTTCACTGGTTACCAGGCTGATACTGAAGAACAAATGGTGTTCCAAGCCCAACCTTAAAAGAAACCTAAGCCAAAAAAGAGAAGAAGACTTGTAGGCTGGAGGCGTGTGCGTAGGAAGAGACCAGCGACACAGAAAGTTATAAAGACGGAGGACCCGAAGGATAAAGGCAAAGGAATAAAGATTGGAGAAAGTTCAGGGCAAGCCCAGGAAATGCCACCCTGGGAAGAACTGCACCGCCAACTGGCAAATAGCGACCTCATCGGACTTGCCGATGAAAACCTCTTCGATTACCCAGCGGAAGCACAACTTCCAGTTAATCTGGAACTTGCTATCCCAGATCCTATTATCCACCCCCGACCTCTCGGAGAGCTGGAAGAATGGTGGACCACTGACTGGCAATTTCAAAATCTCCTGAATAACCCTAATACCTTTTTCCCTCAGTTTGACCCTGAGCCTGCACCATACCCACCTATGAGCTCTGAGAATTTGGCTGAACTCCGTCACTATGGTGAGGAACTGGTTGATGTAGGAAACCGAATTAGGGATGTGGGAGAAAGAATCTCATGGAAATACGACGAAAGGGAACGTCGTTTCTGAGATGCCAGCTGACTGTGGTTGTAGGAGCATGTGTTTAATAAAAATATAATAATAAAAATATAATCATATAAAAATAACTAAAAATAAAACTTTTGTAATATATTTAGTGTGTACGGATGCATACTACAATATATAAAAATGGACGTCGCAAGGTTGACAATTTTGGCTATACGTGTTGACATGCTTCTGTGTGATTATTTTATTCTGAATAATTATTAAATTTGTGCCAATAATTTACATATTTACATATTGATAATTATCAGATGGAACACGCCGACAATGAACCAGTTAACGAAGTTAACCAATCTGAGCAAAACCATGAAAATCAATTTCTTAATAGGCAAGATATAGAAAATATCGTTGCCCAAGGAATAGCCAATGCTATTCCAGCAATCCTTGCTGCTGCCCGAAATCCAGTTGTGTCACGGCCCCCGTCCCGGTTTTACCCGGTCCAGAAGCCGCGGGACAGAAACCCGTGGTATTTATTAATTGAGTTGACAGGGGAAGATTTACAGGATCTTTTAGACTTGAAAATGCCCGATTATTTTATTTCCATAATTTGGGATAAACACCGCAATTTACATTAGAGGAATTTTACTAGGAAATTCCATTGTTTACAAAACATGTTGTTGATGCAGATTTTGTGTCCGATGCTTGTCGAATAGATTAGTTATTATTTTACGCTGAATTTGTAATAGTTAGTGAAACGGTCAAACGGACGTGTATTGACCCGCTCGTTTGAAGTGGTCAAACGAGAGGGTTATTCGGTTGACCGTGTGTGTTTGCAAGACAAGGGGTGTGACTATAAATAGAAAACCCTTGCCATTTGCAACATGGGAAGGAGATTTTAGGAGGTTTGAGACCTCACCGGGAGAGATCACCACTTAGTCTCTCCCCGGATGTATACTTCTTTGGTATTAGTTCGGTTATCATGTAATCGGGCCGATTTGTAATGTTTTACTACCGGATTAATACAAAGTTGTTTGTTTATCATCTCTAATCTCTCCCGTCTTGAACCGATCTCATACGAATCACGGTTTCGGTCCCGAAACTCGGTCCTACAATTGGTATCAGAGCCATGGTGCCCGATTTAGTAAATCTAACCGTTTACTAAGTCACATGTGCTCTAGATCTGTGATTTTAGTGATTTTTGTTCAAGAAGAAAAGTTGGGTGAAAATGAGAAAAACTCAGATCTGGACCCGAATATTCAGATCTGTGCTGAAACAAGTGTTCGGTTTTATGTTTTTCACCTATATAATCAAGTTATCATCTTCAAAAATAAAAAATACAATGTTTTCGTCAAAGATCTGCATAAGAACAGTCGCTGTGTTCTTGAGATGTTCTTGGCGGCTGCTTAATCCAGATCTGGGTCGAAGGATGTTCTTTGGGTCGAAGGATCCAGATCTGGATCGAAAGATACCAGATATTTGTGGGAACCCTCAACAACTTCGAAAGATGATCCTCGAAGGATATCTTTCGACCTGATCCATCTTTCGAAAAGTCTGATCAGCTCGAAGGATATCTTTCGACCTGATCCATCTTTCGACCTGATCCATCTTTCGAAAAGTCTGCTGCAGATTGTTCATTGAAGAAGACATGAAGATGTTTTCTGTTTGTTGGATGTGTAAATCGCAGAAAAGAGAAGATGTCGGCTGTTTGGAGTTGATCGGAGTTTGAATCTCCGATGAAGATGTCGGCTGCTGCTGCGATGTTGTTCTGATTTGGGTTTCATCAGATGTAGATGATGGTTTAGGAGGTTGTGTATTGTGGTGGGTATCGCAGATAGAAAGATGATGGCTGGTGCTGAGTATAAAAGAAGAAGAGGCTGTTCATCGCAGAAAGAGAGAGAATGCTGTTTAAAAAAAAAAAAAATGGGATGTCTGTTTACTGAAGCTGTTCATCGAAGATGAAAACAAAAGATAATGTTGGATGAGGTTGGTGATGTCTTATCCACTAACTCATGTATGTCGGCTGATGTTTGCAACTAGGGCATGTGATGTCTTGAATAAGTCAAGGTATGGTGGGCCATTGTTCAAGTGTTTTGTTTTATTCCTTGTTGGATCATATGGAATACTAATAAGTGTTCGGACTTTGGTTTAAGTATGGACTGATAAGTGGGCCACTATTGGAATATAATGGTTACATAAGAAAATGACGGCTACATTTCTTTATTCCTTGAATTTGTTTTCTATTGGGTCCACTTAGTGAGATGAAAATTGTTTTGAAACTGTTAGACCAAACAAAAGGCCAAGTAATGTGGGCCTATTTGATTGGTCAAATTAATTATGGGCTCTATTGTACCAAATGTTTAGATGAGACATGGTATCGTGGACCCGTCTCTATTCGTGAGTTGCAAAGTTTGGTCGGGTGTTCGCGAAGTTGAGTTAAATGGTGCTTCTAAATTTCAACGTCGAAATTGAACGGGTTTGGGAGCGCGCGGGATGATGCGGCATGATGAAAACAAGAGATGATGAAAACTTGATTTTTGAAATATGTGGGGTAGTCACGGTCACCGATGCAAATGTCAAAAATGGTGACGCGACTATTATGGGCCAAAAACCAAAAAAAACGAAAACGGTATGTTCACTTCCGCACGTCAATGTTTATGATTGTTATCGGTTATTCGTAAATGTTCGAAAGCATTTTGTTTATTGTCATATTCTCGCATTTGAAAACGAACGTATGAACCTGGAATGTCAATACCGGTCCTAACGAGTTCACAAAGTCTTTGGAGGGATACAAGTCGGATCCTACGGGGTACTAGGCGAAATTTCTTTATCAACTAGAATATGCAACGAAGAAATCTTTTTTGTTTATTGTCATATTCTCGCATTTGGTAACGAATGAATGAACCTAGAATGTCAATACCGGTCCTAACGAGTTCACAAAGTCTTTGGAGGGATACAAGTCGGATCCTACGGGGTACTAGCGGACGTTCTTATTCAACTAGAATATGCAAAGAAGAAAGTCGTTTTCGTGATTTTTCGGAACCGAGAACATTCAATGAAGATTGACGACAGTTCCGCTCAGTGGAGGGAATTGGTGAACATTTGACGAAAGTTTCTTTGAAGTGGAAAGAATCTGTTAAGGTTTAGAGATTGTACCAAAGAAATGGGGGGATAAAAATTTTCGTATGTTGAATTTCTTCGGTAAATTTCTAAACGCAATCACAGGTGGTAGAGTTTGTGATTTTCTGGTGATACAAACGGTTCGGCGTGGAATGTTTTGCACATACACATATTTGAGGATTTTAATTAATTCTCCAGCCAGCGTGAAGGGTTTTGCACGGAAAAATACAGGTTTCTAAAGTCTACAGTAGTTACAAAAGCGCTGTTCACTGAAGACCAGGGGAATCTTTATGAAAGCTGATAGTTCAAGACTGAAGACCTGCAGGATTCGGTTTTGGGTTTGATGTTTCTTTGGGATTTTACAGGGATCTGGGGGTAACTCAATTCGTTGAGTTTGCAAACGATGTACTTGGTCTAGCTGACTTCCTGAGTACTGATGCTGAAGATCCGTAGTGCATTACGTGGTCAACTTCACAAAGGCGAGACAATGAGATCTGGATGTAGTTCAACTAAGCATGCTGGTTGAGCTTGCAAGGGATACACTTGGTCTAGCTGACTTTCCTGAGTGTTGATGCTGAAGATTAAAGTGCATTACTTGGTCGATTCCACAAAGACGGTTTACAGAAGACAGTTCACCAGAAATCTCTATCAATGTAGTATGCTTGTATGAAATAGAGTTCTTATGACAAGATCAAGACTTGATGCAGTTCTTAAAGATTGGAACCCTTATCAAATGCCGGTTGGAGTATTGGAAGATCAGCGGAAGATCGGTCAATTGAGGAAATTGCACAACACCCAACACGGATACGCGTACTTTAAGGGGGAAATATTATACAAGGAGCATCAAGATACTACTTACCTAGATCATCGGTCAAGGGGGAATTTGTTAACACAGAGAAGATGAATACTTGACTGAAGATCGATTGCAGTTGCATTTTCAGCATTCGACAGCAACGGACAAGGGGGAATTTGTTGATGCAGATTTTGTGTCCGATGCTTGTCGAATAGATTAGTTATTATTTTACGCTGAATTTGTAATAGTTAGTGAAACGGTCAAACGAACGTGTATTGACCCGCTCGTTTGAAGTGGTCAAACGAGAGGGTTATTCGGTTGACCGTGTGTGTTTGCAAGACAAGGGGTGTGACTATAAATAGAAAACCCTTGCCATTTGCAACATGGGAAGGAAATTTTAGGAGGTTTGAGACCTCACCGGGAGAGATCACCACTTGGTCTCTCCCCGGATGTATACTTCTTTGGTATTAGTTCGGTTATCATGTAATCGGGCCGATTTGTAATGTTTTACTACCGGATTAATACAAAGTTGTTTGTTTATCATCTCTAATCTCTCCCGTCTTGAACCGATCTCATACGAATCACGGTTTCGGTCCCGAAACTCGGTCCTACACATGTTTATTTATTTTAACTGAGTCACCCCTTCAAGCTTGTTAGTGCTCCATAGCACGTTTTCTTTGATTCACAACAGGTCACCTGAAACATGTTTTAAAAATATTTTATCAGCGAGGAAATACTGGCGAGTCATTCAGGTTAATCAAAACGACACATTAGTTATAAATTACAACATAAGAGCGATTACAATGGCTTCTATCTTATTTTTATCTGGCGCCGTGTCACCTCCTGGTGACGATGGTCATACCACTATTGGGTCATTTCCCCCAAGTAGTGATGATTATCACTTTTAGGATTTATTAGCCTAACTGTGAGAAATTAGTAATGTGCACAATACCCCACTAGCCAGTGATTCAAGATAACCACGACTTAATCCCTGTAATTATAACTTCTTGAAAATGATTGGAGTATTGTAAAACATTATTGATAAAAAGAGAATGACTCACATTGCAAGTTTAAACGGACAGAGTTTAGCCTACTGAGTAGCCTTGTAACCTAATTTAAATAACAATGCACACGAAGTAGGTCAGTAACTAATACAGCATTTACGATAACTCACGAGATTAAAACCCTCACAACGAATGAAAAAGTGCAATACTTAAACATCCATCGAATTCACGACGAATGACAAAGTATAACCCTAATATGGGCAGCATTTAAACATCCATTGGATTGGTTTCAATCGATCGGACATTGAATCGTAGCAGCGATCGAGTTAATACCCTGTATCGTAGCAGCGTTTCACTATCGTGAATGTGATTTTCGACTTTTGAGTAGTATTCTTCGTTTTTTGATTGAAATTTTGAACACAGCTAAACTGCTCATGATCGGATCAATTTATAGCTGAAATATGAGTTTTACGCGGCCCGCGTAAAACTTAAGAAGAGTTTACGCGGCCCGCGAGGGCCATCTATTCGTAGACTAGGGCTAGCGTGTCACACCTAGGTCTGCCACGTGTGTGACACGTGGCCTGGCAAGCTGATCCGGAGATTTTATGATCTGTCGCGGCCCGGTGTAAGACTAGACTTACTTTTACGCGGCCCGCGTGAAACTAAAAATATCTTGTTTTCTTAGTTTTTCATGCACGCTAGGGTTTTAGGGGTCCGGGTTTTTACTTATGGGTCGATTTGGGACATTTTTGAAGGTCCTTACATCCTCCCCACCTTATTTAAAATCTCGTCCTCGAGATTTACTGAAATAAGTGAGTATATTTTCGCTTCATCTCAGATTCCAGCTCCCAAGTGTACTCAGGTCCTCTCTTCGAATCCCATTTAACTTTGACCAGTACTAGTCTTTTGTGCTTGAGAAACTTAATCTTTCTGTATTCTATTTGAAGCGGTTTCTCCACGAACTTCAACTTTTCATTCACCTGTATGTCTTGAAGAGGGACTACCAACGTTACGTCCGATAGAAATTTCTTGAGGTTGGATACATGAAATACGTCATGTACCCCAGCTAACTCTTCTGGTAGCTGTAAGCGATAGGCAACTGGTCCTATGCGTTGGATTACTGGGAATGGTCCTACGTATCTTGGACTCAGCTTTCCTTTCTTACCGAACCGAACTACTCCTTTCCAAGGAGAAACTTTCAAGAGTACATTGTCTCCAACTTGAAACTCTAGTGGCTTGCGTCGATTGTCTGCATAACTCTTCTGGCGATCTCGAGCCGTTTTCAGTCTTTCCTTGATTTGAGTGATCTTATCGGTAGTTTCTTGCACAATCTCAGGACCTGATAATTGACTTTCTCCTATTTTTGCCCAGCAAACTGGAGTTCTACACTTACGTCCATATAGTGCTTCGAACGGAGCAGCTTCAATGCTTGAATGATAACTATTATTATAGGAGAATTCAATTCAGGGTAGGTGGTTATCCCAGTTTCCACCAAAATCTATTACACATGCCCTGAGCATGTCTTCCAGGGTTAGAATCGTTCTTTCACTTTGGCTGTCTGTTTGAGGATGGTATGCATTACTTAATTTTAGTCGGGTTCCCATAGCTTCTTCGAAACTTGTCCAGAAATAGGAAGTGAAACGACTATCTCTATCCGATACAATGGAGAGTGGGACTCCATGTAAGGATACTACCTCATCTATGTATAACTTTGCTAACCTTTCCATGCTAAAGGATTCTTTCATGGGTAGAAAATGAGCTGATTTGGTTAATCGATCAACAATTACCCAAATCGCGTCATTACCTTTTCTGGTTTTGGGCAACTTGGTAACAAAATCCATTGTTATGAGTTCCCATTTCCAAACAGGCATTTCTAATTATTGGAGTAATCCTGAAGGTTTCTGGTGTTCTGCCTTAACTTGTGAACAAGTAAGACACTTAGAAACATATCTAGCTATGTCCTTTTTCATTCCTATCCACCAGAAGTTATTCCTTAAATCTTGGTACATTTTATTATTTCCAGGATGCATGGTATACCTAGATTTATGGGCTTCCTCTAAAATCTTATTTCTTAACTCTCCTTGCTTAGGTACCCACATCCTTTTCTTGTGGAATCTCCAAATTCCATCACTTCCTTGCTCTAATTCCTTTATTCGTCCTTTCATACCTTTAGCATCATCCTTGATTGCTGTTTCTTGGATATTTTTCAGTTGTTTCATTAAATCTAACTGTAGATTTAATCTAAGAGCACGAACTCGTCATTGTTTCTCATGATACTTACGACTTAAGGCATCAGCAACTACGTTTGCTTTTCCTTCATGATATTGAATATCACAGTCGTAGTCACTTAAGATTTCCATCCATCTTCTTTGCCTCATGTTTAATTCCTTTTGCCCAAATATGTACCTTAAGCTTTTATGGTCTGTATAGACAGTAAACTTACTTTTATACAAATAGTGTCTCCAAATCTTAAGGGCGAAAATTATGGCTCCTAATTCTAAGTCATGAGTTGTATAGTTTTCCTCGTGCTTCTTCAATTGCCTTGAGGCATACGCGATTACCTTCTTGCGTTGCATTAGCAGATATCCTAATCCTAGCTTAGAAGCATCACAGTAAACTTCAAAATCCTCTGTTCCTTCTGGTAAGGCTAGAATTGGAGCATTTGTTAATTTCTGCTTTAAGATCTTAAAAGCTTCTTCTTGTTTAGGTCCCCATTCAAACTTAACTGATTTACAGGTTAGCTTAGTTAATGGTACACCTATCTTGGAAAAATCCTTAATGAATCGTCTATAATATCCGGCTAACCCTATAAAACTTCTAATTTCCAAAGCTGACTACGGGACCTTCCATTTGGTGATCGCTTCTATTTTGGAGGGATCTACGTGAATGCCTTCATGATTCACCATGTGTCTTAAAAATTGTACCTCTGGTAGCCAAAATTCACACTTCGAGAATTTGGCATAAAGTTTCTCTTTTCTTAACAAAGTTAAGAGAGCATGCAGGTGCTGGCAATGCTCGTCCTGACTTTTGGAATAAATGAGTATATCGTCGATGAAGACAATTACAAATTTATCCAAGTACGGTTTACAGATCCTATTCATCATGTCCATAAATGCTGCAAGGGCATTTGTTAGTCCAAAGGGCATGACTGTAAACTCGTAATGACCATACCTAGTTCTGAAAGCAGTTTTAGGTATGTCTTCTTCCTGTACTTTCAATTGATGGTATCCGGAGCGTAAATCTATCTTAAAAAAGTATCTAGCTCCTTGGAGTTGATCAAAAAGATCATCAATCCTAGGTAATGGGTATCGATTCTTGATTGTAACCTTATTCAATTCCCTATAATCGATACACATTCTCATCGAACCATCTTTCTTTTTTACAAACAACACAGGTGCTCCCCATGGGGATGAACTAGGTTGTATAAATCCTTTGTTTAGTAATTCATCTAACTGCTTTTTCAGTTCTAACATTTCGGTGGGTGCTAACCGATAAGGTGCCTTGGCTATCGGTATAGTTCCAGGAATTAGATGAATTCTAAATTCTACTTCCCTATTGGGTGGTAATCTAGGTAGTTCTTCTGGGAATACATCTGGGTATTCTGATACTACTGGAATTTCCTTAAGTTCCTTACCCTTAGTTTTAATGATTACCGAAATCATATACACTATTTCTTGTTTTCTTGAATAACTGGCCACTTTCATTACTGAAATGAATTTTAGTGGCTTACGTGGCTTATCTCCCGTAATCACCACTAATTCTCCTGTAGGTGTATGAATTTCTATAGAATTTTTATCACAGAGAATTCGAGCATGGTTGGCTACTAACCAATCCATTCCTATCACAACATCAAATCCAGCTAAATTCATAGGTAACAGGTTTGCAGAAAATTTATGGCCTAAGAGTTCTATCTTTCCTTCTAGCAAAACCTTATCTATGTTAACAGAATTCCCATCTGCCGTTTCTACCGTAAAAAATTGTCTAAGATTGGTTAAGGGTAGGTTAAGAGCTTGGCAGAATGAAGTATTTATAAAACTTTGGTTTGCACCAGAGTCAAATAATACTTTTGCATAAACGTTGTGAACTAGGAACGTACCAGCTATTACGTCAGGGATTAGTTCTGCTTCCTGAGTAGTCAACTGGAAGGCTCTTGCATTTTTCTTGGTAGTTCCTTCTGCAGGTTTGGCTTTGTTATCAGCTGGTTTAACCAATTTTTGGCAGTCTGGCCTAAAATGTCCAGCTTCTCCACAGTTGTAGCAGATTGTTGATTTCTTCCTCCTGCAGTCTTCCTCTTGATGTCCCGGAATTTTGCAGAAATTGCAATACCCTTTGCATCTACCAAAATGCTTACTTTTACAGATATTGCAAAATGAAACAGTGGAAGATTGCCCAGTTCCCTTTTTCTTGAAATTACTTCTGCTACCCATACGGAATCCTTGGGTAATCTTCTAGGCCACTTCCTTTTTCCTATTTTCTTCTCTTGTGCGTTCCAGCCCGTCAGTTAGGGTGTTAGCTAATTCCACAGCATCGTCAATAGTGTGGGGTCTCACAGCTTTGATGATATCCCGAATCTCACCAATCAATCCCCAAATATAGCGGGAAATAAGCACCGGTTCTGGCGAAGCCAGGGTTGGTACCACTCTCGCATACTCGAAGAATGTCGAAGTATATCCTCGACAGTCTACATCCACCATCCGGTGGTTCAGGAATTTATTCGCCATTTGTTCTTTCTCATATTCGGGACAAAATTTTCTTTCTACTAGCCGCTTAAATTCTTCCCAACTCATGGCATAGGCCACATTACTTCCCTTGGCTTGAAGTACCGTATTCCACCATTCTAGCGCCCCTTCTTTAAAAAGATGTGACGAGTACATGACCTTGTCTTCCTCGGCACATTTATTTATTTTAATTACTGCTTCGGTTTTCTCTAACCAACGCAGTGCAACAGTCTCCCCCTCATTGCCTGCAAATTCAGCTGGTTTACAGGCAAGAAATTCCTTATAAGTGCAAACAGGCGTTGCAGCTTTCATTCTTTTAAGGAACGGGGCTTGCATCCCATCATTATCATTATTATTAATGTTGCCACCTCCATTTACGCTATTACTGAAGTTGTCTTTATGAGTACGTTTGCTAGGAATAATTTGTTGAGGTTCAACTGAATTTCGAGCAGCAGCAAGGATTGCTGGAATAGCATTGGCTATTCCCTGAGCAACGATATTCTCGATATCTTGCCTATTCAGAAATTGATCTTCATGGTTTTATTCAGATTGATGTACTTCATTAACGGGTTCATTACCAGCGTGTTCCATCTGGTAATTAATTTATATAAGTGATTAGCATAAAATAATTGACATAACAAAACAATCGCACATAATCATGTCAACACGTATAGCCAAAATTGTCGATTTTCAACGTTCGATATTTTATATATTATAATAGGCATCCGTACACACTGGTTATCTTACAAAAGTTTTATTTTTACGTTATTACACATAATTATATTTTTATGATTATATTATTATTATTAAACATGCATTCCCACATCCACATACGATCCTGTTAGCTGGCACTTTAGAAACGACGTTCTCTTTCGTCGTACTTCCAGGATATCCTTTCTCCCACATCCCTAATTCGGTTCCCTGCATCAATCAGCTCCTCGCCATAGTGGCGGAGTTCAGCCAAGTTCTCGGAGCTCATAGGTGGGTGTAGTGAAGGCTCCGTATCAAATTGGGGGAAAAAGGTATTAGGGTTATTTAGGAGATTTTGGAACTGCCAGTCAGTGGTCCACCATTCTTCTAATTCTCCCAGAGGTCGGGGGTTAACAAGGGGATCTGGAATAGCCGGTTCCAGGTTGACTGGAAGTTGGGCTTCAGCTGTGTAATTAAAAAGAGTCTCATCGGCAGGTCCAATGAGGTCGCTATTTGCTAGTTGGCGGTCCAGCTCTTCCCAGGGTGGCATTTCTTGAGCTTGCCCTGAACTCTCCCCAATCTCTATTCCTTTGCCCTTATCTTTGGGATTCTCGGTCTTTACTTTTTGTGTTGCTGGCCTCTTCCTAAGCACACGCCTCCAGCCTACAAGTCTTCTTCTTTTCTTCGGTTTGTAAAGGTACCGGTGATATCCATATCTGAACTATGGATAGAAAAGTTTTGGAGTGCTTCTGATAGTTCATTCATGCTATTAACATACATGAAGAAACATACAAAATTCTAAGTTAAAATTTGGTAGATTAAACCTTCACAGAATCACAGAATGGCAATCAGAAAAAAAAAATTAAATATTAATTACAAATATCTAATTTATACAAACCATTTGATTAAAACAAAATATTGCGATATATATTTATTATAAATTACAACTGAAATTCGAAATATACTAGGGTTATCTAATGGATGAAGTTCTTTTAAAGTTTCTGGCTTGTAGATGGTATAGGTGCTGGTAATGGTTTGGCGATTAAGATATAAGTTAGCATTTACTGCTGTAGTGGCTAACATGTAGAGATTTTCCCATTGTTCGTCTAATTCATCTTCCCCTGGTGGGTTATTACCTGTTTCATGAGTCTCCTTATTAATTATCACTCCTTTTATTTGTGACTTCGTTATTTTCTCTTGACTTTTTCTAATAATCCAACTTCTTTTCTTAATGGTAAGTGGTTTCTCAAACTGTGCCTTACGAATAAATATTCCTTCCTCAATATCTGCTGAATATCTTGAGGAACTTGATTGGAATGAGGTTTCCTTATCTTTTGGTGAACTATCTAATTGACGATAGATGTCCGAAATTCTTTGCTTACCCATACTGTAGATTAACAAATAGTCAAATAACACAAAAGCACATAATCACATAAATTATTTCCTAACACAGAAATTAAAACTTAAGTATCAGCAGAACACTTCTTTGGCTTCAATCAGTGGCATGGCTCTGATACCACCTTTTTCTGTCACAGCCCCCGTCCCGGTTTTACCCGGTCCAGAAGCCGCGGGACAGAAACCCGTGGTATTTATTAATTGAGTTGACATCGGAAGATTTACAGGATCTTTTAGACTTGAAAATGCCCGATTATTTTATTTCCATAATTTGGGATAAACCCCGTAATTTACATTAGAGGAATTTTACTAGGAAATTCCCTTGTTTACAAAACATGTTTATTTATTTTAACTGAGCCACCCCTTCAAGCTTGTTAGTGCTCCATAGCACGTTTTCCTTGATTCACAGCAGGTCGCCTGAAACATGTTTTAAAAATATTTTATCAGCGGCGAAATACTGGCGAGTCATTCAGGTTAATCAAAACGACACATTAGTTATAAATTACAGCATAAGAGCGATTACAAAGGCTTCTATCTTATTTTTATCTGGCGCCGTGTCACCTCCTGGTGACGATGGTCATACCACTATTGGGTCCTTTCCCCCAAGTAGTGATGATTATCACTGTTAGGATTTATTAGCCTAACTGTGAGAAATTAGTAATGTGCACAATACCCCACTAGCCAGTGATTCAAGATAACCATGACTTAATCCCTGTAATTATAACTTCTTGAAAATGATTGGAGTATTGTAAAACATTATTGATAAAAAGAGAATGACTCACATTGCAAGTTTAAACGGGCAGAGTTTAGCCTACTGATTAGCCTTGTAACCTAATTTAAATAACAATGCACACGAACTAGGTCAGTAACTACTACAGCATTTACGATAACTCACGAGATTAAAACCCTCACAACGAATGACAAAGTGCAATACTTAAACATCCATCGAATTCACGACGAATGACAAAGTATAGCCCTAATGTGGGCAGCACTTAAACATCCATTGGATTGGTTTCAATCGATCGTACATTGAATCGTAGCAGCGATCGAGTTAATACCCTGTATCGTAGTTGTGTTTCACTACCGTGAATGTGATTTTCGACTTTTGAGCAGTATTCTTCGTTTTTTGATTGAAATTTTGAACACAGCTAAACTGCTCATGATCGGATCAATTTATAGTTGAAATATGAGTTTTACGCGGCCCGTGTAAAACTTAAGAAGAGTTTACGCGGCCCGCGAGGGCCATCTATTCGTAGACTAGGGCTAGCGTGTCACACCTAGGTCTGCCACGTGTGTGACACGTGGCCTGGCAAGCTGATCCGGAGATTTTATGATCTGTCACAGCCCGCGTAAGACTAGACTTACTCTTACGTGGCCCGCGTGAAACTAAAAAAAATCTTGTTTTCTTAGTTTTTCATGCACGCTAGGGTTTTAGGGGTCTGGGTTTTTACTTACGGGTCGATTTGGGACATTTTTGAAGGTCCTTACAAGTTGAATCTCAACCAATTATTCCCAGCAAACGCACTCACGGCGACAACTTCAGTAATAGTGTCAATGGAGGCGGTAACAATAACAATAACAATAACAATAACAATAACAATAACAATAACAATAATGATGATGTGATGCAAGCCCCACTTCTTAAGAAAATGAAAGCTGCAACGCCTGGTTGCACTTACAAGGAATTTCTTGCCTGTAAACCAATCGAATTTGCAGGCAATGAAGGGGCAACGGCTGCACTGCGTTGGTTGGAGAAAACCGAAGCAGTTATTAAAATAAGTAAATGTGCCGAGGAAGACAAGGTCATGTATGCGTCAAATCTTTTTAAAGAAGGGGCACTAGAATGGTGGAATACGATACTACAAGCCAAAGGGAGTGATGTGGCTTATGCCATGAATTGGGAATAATTTAAAAGTCTGGTGGAAAGAAAATTCTGTCCCGAATATGAAAAAGAACAAATGGCAAATAAGTTCTTGAACCACCGGATGGTGGATGTAGACTGTCGAGGATATACTTCGACGTTTTTCGAGTATGCTAGAGTTGTACCAACCCTGGCTTCGCCAGAACCGGTACTTATTTCTCGCTATATTTGGGGTTTGATTGGCGAAATCCGTGATATCGTTAAAGTTGCGAGACCTCGCACAATTGACGATGCAGTGGAATTAGCCAACACTTTGACAGATGGATTGATTCGTACGCGAGAAGAAAATAGGAAGAAGGATGTAGCTCAAAAGATTACCCAAGGATTTCGTGTGGGTAATAGTAGTAACTTCAAGAAAAAGGGAACCGGGCAACCTTCCACGGCTCCATTCTGCAATACCTGTAAAAGGAAGCATTTTGGAAGATGCAAAGGACATTGCAATTTCTGCAAAATTCCAGGGCATCAAGAAGAAGATTGCAGGAGGAAGAAATCAACAATCTGCTTCAACTGTGGAGAAGCTGGGCATTTTAGGCCAGACTGCCCGAAATTGATCAAACCAGCTGACAACAAAGCTAAACCCGCAGAAGGAACTACCAAAAAGAACGCAAGAGCCTTCCAACTGACTACCCAGGAAGCAGAACTAATCCCTGATGTGATAGCTGGTACGTTCCTAGTTCATGACGTCTATGCAAAAGTATTATTTGACTCTGGTGCAAACCAAAGTTTTATAAATACTTCATTCTACCGAACTCTTAACCTACCTTTAACCAACCTTAGACAAATTTTTACGGTAGAAACCACAGTTGGTAATTCTGTTCACATAGATAAGGTTTTGCAAGAAGAAAAGATAGAACTCTTAGGCCATAAATTTTCTGCAAACCTGTTACCTATGAATTTAGCTGGATTCGATGTTGTGTTAGGAATGGATTGGTTAGTAGTCAACCATGCTCGAATTCTATGTGATATGAATTCTATAGAAATTAATACACCCACAGGAGAAATAGTGGTGATTACAGGAGATAGGCCACGTAAGCCAATGAAATTCATTTCAGTAATGAAATTGGCCAGTTATTCAAGAAAACAAGGACTAGTGTATATGATTTCGGTAATCATTAACACTAAAGGTAAGGAACTTAAGGAAATTCCAGTAGTATCAGAATACCCGGAAGTATTTCCAGAAGAACTACCTGGATTACCACCTGATAGGGAAGTAGAATTTAGAATTCATCTAATTCCTGGAACTACACCGATAGCCAAGGCACCTTATCGGTTAGCACCCACCGAAATGTTAGAATTGAAAAAGCAGTTAGATGAATTGTTAAGCAAAGGATTTATACAACCTAGTTTATCCCCGTGGGGAGCTCCAGTATTGTTTGTGAAAAAGAAAGATGGTTCGATGCGAATGTGTATCGATTATAGAGAATTGAATAAGGTTACAATTAAGAATCAATATCCATTACCTAGGATTGATGATCTTTTTGATCAACTTTAAAGAGCTAGATATTTTTCTAAGATAGATTTACGCTCCGGATACCATCAGTTGAAAGTACAAGAAGAAGACATACCTAAAACTGCCTTCAGAACTAGGTATGGTCATTACGAGTTTACAGTCATGCCCTTTGGGTTAACAAATGCTCCTGCAACATTTATGGACATGATGAATAGGATCTGTAAACCATACTTGGATAAATTTGTAATTGTCTTTATCGACGATATACTAATTTATTCCAAAAGTCAGGATGAGCATTGTGAACACTTGCATACACTCTTAACTTTGTTAAGAAGAGAAAAGCTTTACGCCAAATTCTCAAAGTGTGAATTCTGGCTGCAAGAAGTGCAATTTTTAGGACACATGGTGAATCACGAAGGTATTCACGTAGATCCCTCCAAAATAGAAGCGATCACCGAATGGAAGGTCCCACAATCAGCTATGGAAGTTAGAAGTTTTTTAGGGTTAGCCGGATACTATAGACGGTTTATTAAGGATTTTTCCAAAATAGCTGTACCATTAACCAAGTTAACCTGTAAAGCAGTGAAGTTAGAATGGGGATCTAGACAAGATGAGGCTTTTAAGATTTTAAAGCAAAGGTTAATAAACGCCCCAATTCTTGCCTTACCAGAAGGGACATAAGATTTTGAAGTTTATTGTGATACTTCTAAGCTAGGATTAGGATGTGTATTAATGCAACGCAAAAAGGTAATTGCGTATGCTTAAAGGCAATTGAAAAAGCACGAGGAGAATTATATGATTCATGACTTAGAATTTGGAGCAATAATTTTTGCCCTTAAGATTTGGAGACACTATTTGTATGGCAGTAAGTTTACAGTCTATACAGATCATAAGAGTTTAAAATACATATTTGGGCAAAAAGAATTGAACATGAGGCAAAGGAGATGGATGGAAATACGAAGTGACTACGACTGTGATATTCAATATCACGAAGGAAAAGCAAACGTAGTTGCAGATGCCTTAAGTCGTAAGTATCATGAAAAACAACGACGAGTTCGTGCTCTTAGATTAAGTTTACAATTAGACTTAATGGAACAACTGAAGAATGTTCAAGAAACAACAATCAAGGATGATGCTGAAGGAATGAAAGGACGAATAAAGGAATTAGAGCAAGGAGCTGATGGAATTTGGAGATTCCACAAGAAAAGGATTTGGGTACCTAAACAAGGAGATTTAAGAAATAAAATTTTAGAGGAGGCCCATAAATCTAGGTATACCATGCATCCTGGTAATAATAAAATGTACCAAGATTAAAGAAATAATTTCTGGTGGATAGGAATGAAAAAGGACATAGCTAAATATGTATCTTAGTGCTTAACTTGCTCGCAAGTTAAGGCGGAACACCAGAAACCCTCAGGTTTACTCCAACAATTGGAAATGCCTGTTTGGAAATGGGAACTAATAACCATGGATTTCGTTACTAAATTACCCAAAACCAGAAAGGGTAATAATGCGATTTGGGTAATTGTGGATAGATTAACCAAATCAGCTCATTTCTTACCTATGAAAGAAACCCTTAGCATAGAAAGGTTAGCAAAGTTGTACGTAGACGAAGTAGTATCCTTACATGGAGTTCCACTCTCCATTGTATCGGATAGGGATAGTCGTTTCACTTCTTATTTCTGGACTAGTTTCCAGGAAGCAATGGGAACCCGACTAAATCTAAGTACTGCATACCATCCTGAAACAGATGGACAAAGTGAAAGGACGATCCAAACCCTGGAAGACATGCTCAGAGCATGTGTGATAGATTTTGGAGGAAACTGGGACAACCATTTACCTTTAATTGAATTCTCCTATAACAATAGTTATCATTCAAGCATTGAAGCTGCCCCGTTCGAAGCACAATACGGACGTAAGTGTAGAACTCCAGTGTGTTGGGCAAAAATAGGAGAAAGTCAATTATCAGGTCCTGAAATCGTGCAAGAAACCACCGATAAGATCACTCAAATCAAGGACAGACTAAAGACAGCTCGAGATCTCCAGAAGAGTTATGCATCAATCGACGCAAGCTGTTAGAATTCAAGTTGGAGACAAGGTACTCTTGAAAGTTTCTCCTTGGAAAGGAGTAGTTCGGTTCGGTAAGAAAGGAAAGCTAAGTCCACGATACATAGGACCATTCCCAGTAATCCAGAAAATAGGACCGGTTGCTTATCGCTTACAACTACCAGAAGAATTAGCCGGGGTACATGACGAATTTCAGTATCAAACCTCAAGAAATGTCTATCGGATGAATCGCTAGTAATCCCTCTTCAAGACATACAGGTAAATGAAAAGTTGAAGTTCGTGGAGAAACCGCTTCAAATAGAAGACAGAAAGATCAAGTTTCTTAAGCACAAAAGATTGGTACTGGTTAAAGTCTAGTAGGATTCAAAAAGAGGACCAGAATACACCTGGGAGCTGGAATCCGAAATGAAGCGAAAATATCCTCACTTATTTCAGTAAATCTCGAGGACAAGATTTTAAATAAGATGGGGAGGATGTAAGGACCTGCGAAAATGTCCCAAAATGACCCGTAAGTGAAAATCCGGACCCCTGAAACCCTAATCCATATAAAAAATCAAGAAAAATCACATTTCTGGTTCCACGTGGGTCGCGTTAACTTAAAGTTTGACCGGATGAGCATTCCAGCCACGTGTCGAACACCTGGCGACCCTACTCGTGACACATATGCCCTACACGTAGACTAGGGGTTCTCGCGGGCCACGTAAAAGCCTTGTTAAGGCTTACGCGGGCCGCGTAAAACTTGAAAAATTGCTATAAGTAGCCTGGACCTGGAACTTGCTTCTGTGTTCGAAAAATCAGTTTCAAAACGAAGTATACTGCCTAAATTCGAAGTTTTAAGGTATCAAGGCACTGCTACGATACAGGGTATTAACTCGATCGCTGCTACGATTCAATGTCTGATCGATTGAAACCAATCCGATGGATGTTTAAGTGCTGCCCAAACTCGGGCTATACTTTGTCATTCGTCGTAAATTCGATGGATGTTTAAGTGTTGCACTTTGTCATTCGTCGTGAGGGTTTTGATCTCGTGAGTTATCGTAAATGTTGTATTAAGTTACTGACCTAGTTTCGTATGCATTGCTGTTTTAATTTAGGTTACAAGGCTTATCAGTAAGCTAAACTCTGCCCGTTTAAACTTGCAATGTGAGTCATTCTCTTTTTATCAAAGTTGTTTTACAATACCTCAAACTATTTCAAGTTATAATTACAGGGATTAAGTCTTGGTTATATTGAATCACTGGTAAGTGGGGTATTGTGCACATTACTAATTTCTCACGGTTAGGTTCATCAACCTAACAGTGATAATCATCACTACTTGGGTGAAAGGACCCAATAGTGGTATGACCATCGTCACTAGGGTGTGACACGGCGCCAGATAAAAATAAGATAGTAGCCATTGTAATCGCTCTTATGCTGTAATTCATAACTATGTGTCATTTTATGTAAATTGAGTGACTCGCCAGTATTTCCCCGCTAATAAAATATTTTTAAACATGTTTCAGGCGACCTACTGTGAATCAAGGAAACGTGCTACGGAGCACTAACAAGCTTGAAGTGGTGGCTCAGTAAAATAAATAAACATGTTTTGTAAAATATGGAATTTCCTTGTGAAATTCCTCTATTGTAAATTACGGGGTTTATCCCAAATTATAAAATAAAATAATTGGGCAGTTTCAAGTTTTAAAAGATCCTGTAAATCTTCCGCTGTCAACTCAAATAATAAATACCACGGGTTTCTGTCATGCGGCTCCTGAACCGGGTCACACCGGGACGGGGGCCATGACAGAAAAAGGTGGTATCAGAGCCACTGATTTAAGCCAATTAAGTATTTAGAAATACTTAATTTTCTAATTTCTATTCTGTGATTTTATTAAAATTTAATTTACAAAATTTTAACTTAGAAGTTTGTGTGTTTCTTCATATATGCTAACGGCATGAATGAACTATCAGAAGCACTTCAAAATTTTACTATCCATACCACAGATATGGATACCACCGGTACCTTCACTGGTTACCAGGCTGATACTGAAGAACAAATGGTGTTCCAAGCCCAACCTCAAGAGAAACCTAAGCCGAAAAAGAGAAGAAGACTTGTAGGCTGGAGGCGTGTGCGTAGGAAGAGACCAGCGACACAGAAAGTCATAAAGACGGAGGACCCGAAGGATAAAGGCAAAGGAATAGAGATAAGAGAAAGTTCAGGGCAAGCCCAGGAAATGCCACCCTGGGAAGAACTGGGCCGCCAACTGGCAAATAGCGACCTCATCGGACTTGCCGATGAAAACCTCTTCGATTACCCAGCGGAAGCACAACTTCCAGTTAATCTGGAACCTGCTATCCCAGATCCTATTATCCACCCCCGACCTCTAGGAGAGCTGGAAGAATGGTGGACCACTGACTGGCAATTTTAAAATCTCCTGAATAACCCTAATACCTTTTTCCCTCAGTTTGACCCTAAGCCTGCACCATACCCACCTATGAGCTCTGAGAATTTGGCTGAACTCTGTCACTACGGCGAGGAACTGATTGATGCAGGAAACCGAATTAGGGATGTGGGAGAAAGAATCTCATGGAAATACGATGAAAGGGAACATCGTTTCTGAGATGCCAGCTGACTGTGGTTGTGTGGTTGTAGGAGCATGTGTTTAATAAAAATATAATAATAAAAATATAATCATATAAAAATAACTAAAAATAAAACTTTTGTAATATATTTAGTGTGTACGGATGCATACTACAATATATAAAAATGGACGTCGCAAGGTCGACAATTTTGGCTATACGTGTTGACATGCTTCTGTGTGATTATTTTATTCTGAATAATTATTAAATTTGTGCCAATAATTTACATATTTACATATTGATAATTATCAGATGGAACACGCCGACAATGAACCAGTTAACGAAGTTAACCAATCTGAGCAAAACCATGAAGATCAATTTCTTAATAGGCAAGATATAGAAAATATCGTTGCCCAAGGAATAGCCAATGCTATTCCAGCAACCCTTGCTGCTGCCCGAAATCCAGTTGTGTCACGGCCCCCGTCCCGGTTTTACCCGGTCCAGAAGCCGCGGGACAGAAACCCGTCGTATTCATTAATTGAGTTGACAGCGGAAGATTTACAGGATCTTTTAGACTTGAAATTGGCCGATTATTTTATTTCCATAATTTGGGATAAACCCCGCAATTTACATTAGAGGAATTTTACTAGGAAATTCCCTTGTTTACAAAACATGTTTATTTATTTTAACTGAGCCACCCCTTCAAGCTTGTTAGTGCTCCGTAGCACGTTTTCCTTGATTCACAGCAGGTCGCCTAAAACATGTTTTAAAAATATTTTATCAGCGGGGAAATACTGGCGAGTCATTCAGGTTAATCGAAACGACACATTAGTTATAAATTACAGCATAAGAGCGATTACAATGGCTTCTATCTTATTTTTATCTGGCGCCGTGTCACCTCCTGGTGACGATGATCATACCACTATTGGGTCCTTTCCCCAAAGTAGTGATGATTATCACTGTTAGGATTTATTAGCCTAACTATGAGAAATTAGTAATGTGCACAATACCCCACTAGCCGGTGATTCAAGATAACCACGACTTAATCCATGTAATTATAACTTCTTGAAAATGATTGGAGTATTGTAAAACATTATTGATAAAAAGAGAATGACTCACATTGCAAGTTTAAACGGGCAGAGTTTAGCCTACTGATTAGCCTTGTAACCTAATTTAAATAACAATGCACACGAACTAAGTCAGTAACTAATACAGCATTTACGATAACTCACGAGATTAATACCCTCACAACGAATGACAAAGTGCAATACTTAAACATCCATCGAATTCACGACGAATGACAAAGTATAGCCCTAATGTGGGCAGCACTTAAACATCCATTGGATTGGTTTCAATCGATCGGACACTGAATCGTAGCAGCGATCGAGTTAATACCCTGTATCGTAGCAGCGTTTCACTACCGTGAATGTGATTTTCGACTTTTGAGCAGTATTCTTCGTTTTTTGATTGAAATTTCGAACACAGCTAAACTGCTCATGATCGGATCAATTTATAGCTGAAATATGAGTTTTACGCGGCCCGCGTAAAACTTAAGAAGAGTTTTACGCGGCCCGCGTAAAACTTAAGAAGAGTTTACGCGGCCCGCGAGGGCCATCTATTCGTAGACTAGGGCTAGCGTGTCACACCTAGGCCTGCCACGTGTGTGACACGTGGCCTGGCAAGCTGATCCAGAGATTTTATGATCTGTCGCGGCCCGTGTAAGACTAGACTTACTCTTACGCGGCTCGCGTGAAACTAAAAAAATATTGTTTTCTTAGTTTTTCATGCACGCTAGGGTTTTAGGGGTCCGGGTTTTTACTTACGGGTCGATTTGGGACATTTTTGAAGGTCCTTACATCCTCCACACCTTATTTAAAATCTCGTCCTCGAGATTTACTGAAATAAGTGAGTATATTTTCGCTTCATCTCAGATTCCAGCTCCCAAGAGTACTCAGGTCCTCTCTTCGAATCCCATTTGACTTTGACCAGTACTAGTCTTTTGTGCTTGAGAAACTTAATCTTTCTGTATTCTATTTGAAGCGGTTTCTCCACGAACTTCAACTTTTCATTCACCTGTATGTCTTGAAGAGGGACTACCAACGATTCGTCCGATAGACATTTCTTGAGGTTGGATACATGAAATACGTCATGTACCCTAGCTAACTCTTCTGGTAGCTGTAAGCGATAGGCAACTGGTCCTATGCATTGGATTACTGGGAATGGTCCTACGTATCTTGGACTCAGCTTTCCTTTCTTACCGAACCGAACTACTCCTTTCCAAGGAGAAATTTCAAGAGTACATTGTCTCCAACTTGAAACTCTAGTGGCTTGCGTCGATTGTCTGCATAACTCTTCTGGCGATCTCGAGCCGTTTTCAGTCTTTCCTTGATTTGAGTGATCTTATCGGTAGTTTCTTGCACAATCTCAGGACCTGATAATTGACTTTCTCCTATTTCTGCCCAGCAAACTGGAGTTCTACACTTACGTCCATATAGTGCTTTGAACGGGGCAGCTTCAATGCTTGAATGATAACTATTATTATAGGAGAATTCAATTAAGGGTAGGTGGTTATCCCAGTTTCCACCAAAATCTATTACACATGCCCTGAGCATGTCTTCCAGGGTTTGAATCGTCCTTTCACTTTGGCCGTCTGTTTGGGGATGGTATGCAGTACTTAATTTTAGTCGGGTTCCCATAGCTTCTTGGAAACTTGTCCAGAAATGGGAAGTGAAACGACTATCTCTATCCGATACAATGGAGAGTGGGACTCCATGTAAGGATACTACCTCATCTACGTATAACTTTGCTAACCTTTCCATGCTAAAGGATTCTTTCATGGGTAGAAAATGAGCTGATTTGGTTAATCGATCCACAATTACCTAAATCGCGTCATTACCTTTTCTGGTTTTGGGCAACTAGGTAACAAAATCCATTGTTATGAGTTCCCATTTCCAAACAGGCATTTCTAATTGTTGGACAAAGTGAAAGGACGATCCAAGCCCTGGAAGACATGCTCAGAGCATGTGTGATAGATTTTGGAGGAAACTGGGACAACCATTTACCTTTAATTGAATTCTCCTATAGCAATAGTTATCATTCAAGCATTGAAGCTGCCCCGTTCGAAGCACAATACGGACGTAAGTGTAGAACTCTAGTGTGTTGGGCAGAAATAGGAGAAAGTCAATTATCAGGTCCTGAAATCGTGCAAGAAACCACCGAAAAGATCACTCAAATCAAGGAAAGACAAAAGACAGCTCGAGATCTCCAGAAGAGTTATGCAGACAATCGACGCAAGCTGTTAGAATTTCAAGTTGGAGACAAGGTACTCTTGAAAGTTTCTCCTTGGAAAGGAGTAGTTCGGTTAGGTAAGAAAGGAAAGCTAAGTCCACGATACATTGGACCATTCCCAGTAATCCAGAAAATAGGACCGGTTGCTTATCGCTTACAACTACCAGAAGAATTAGCCGGGGTACATGACGTATTTCATGTATCAAACCTCAAGAAATGTCTATCGGATGAATCGTTAGTAATCCCTCTTCAAGACATACAGGTAAATGAAAAGTTGAAGTTCGTGGAGAAACCGCTTCAAATAGAAGACAGAAAGATCAAGTTTCTCAAGCACAAAAGATTGGTACTGGTTAAAGTCAAGTGGGATTCAAAAAGAGGACCAGAATACACCTGGGAGCTGGAATCCGAAATGAAGCGAAAATATCCTCACTTATTTCAGTAAATCTCGAGGACGAGATTTTAAATAAGATGGGGAGGATGTAAGGACCTGCGAAAATGTCCCAAAATGACCCGTAAGTTAAAGCCCGGACCCCTGAAACCCTAATCCATATCAAAAATCAAGAAAAATCACATTTCTGGTTCCACGCGGGCCGCGTCAACTTAAAGTTTGACCGGATAAGCATTCCAGCCACGTGTCGAACACCTGGCGACCCTACTCGTGACACATATGCCCTACACGTAGACTAGGGGTTCTCGCGGGCCGCGTAAAAGCCTTGTTAAGGCTTACGCGGGCCGCGTAAAACTTGAAAAATTGCTATAAGTAGCCTAGACATGGAACTTGCTTCTGTGTTCGAAAAATCAGTTTCAAAAAGAAGTATACTGCCTAAATTCGAAGTTTTAAGGACCCAATAGTGGTATGACCATCGAATTTAGTCTTGGTTATCTTGAATCACTGGCAAGTGGGGTATTGTGCACATTACTAATTTCTCACGGTTAGGTTCATCAACCTAACAGTGATAATCATCACTACTTGGGTGAAAGGACCCAATAGTGGTATGACCATCGTCACCAGGGTGTGACACGACGCCAGATAAAAATAAGATAGTAGCCATTGTAATCGCTCTTATGTTGTAATTCATAACTATGTGTCATTTTATGTAAATTGAGTGACTCGCCAGTATTTCCCCGCTGATAAAATATTTTTAAACATGTTTCAGGTGACCTACTGTGACTCAAGGAAACGTGCTACGGAGCACTAACAAGCTTGAAGTGGTGGCTCAGAAAAATAAATAAACATGTTTTGTAAAATAGGGAATTTCCTTATGAAATTCCTCTATTGTAAATTACGGGGTTTATCCCAAATTATAAAATAAAATAATTGGGCAGTTTCAAGTTTTAAAAGATCCTGTAAATCTTCCGCTGTCAACTCAAATAATAAATACCACGGGTTTCTGTCCTGCGGCTCCTGAACCGGGTCACACCGGGACGGGGGCCGTGACAATATCCTTGCTACCTTTAAAGTGAGACAAAGGTATGCGAAACAGAGGATCGTAAGCCATGAGAACAATGTAAAAGAAAGAAGAGTAGTTGGATGTAACTAACCCAAGATTAGGGAATTGTTCCTTAAAAAGAACATTTCCCTAAGATTGGGCAATGAATTATCTTTAATCGGCTCTAATTCTATTTAACCTTAAAGTCACATCTTGTAAATCTAATAAAAATTCATCGGTAACCTTAGCTAGGAGCCGGGTCATTGAGTTAATAGCCTCACCTTTTGCCAATAACATAACTATAATTCATCCTAAGTGGATTTGAAGATCCAAAGCAGCACTCTATGTGCTCTTGATATTCTCTACTAATCATCTATTACTTGCTTTCATTTTCTGGTTTTAATATACAAATAACAAAAGATAATTAATCAACTAGTTGGTAATTTAAAATTAAGTATTAAAGTTGTATCCTTTGGGTTCAATACTTGGTTCTTACATAAACTTTACTACAAACGATATGTACGCTTGCCTATTATGTGTGTCTAGTCTAAGTAATAATCATTTCTTATAAATTTAAAACTAGGTGAAAGTGCCTAAAAGTTATTAAGTTAGCCCACCTAATTCGTGTCAAGAGTTATTAAATTAACTAGATCAACACGCTACGACACGACACATGAGGCGTCCAAGAAATGGTTTTGACATCTGGCTCATAAGGTTAGTCTTTTTTGTATTCTTTTTTTGGCTGCTAAAATTGAATCGAAATTGTTGTTTAACATGTGGTTATAATATTGTTGTGTGCAACCTTCAAACAATTGAACTATATCAAAGTTAGTATACATTTCATCTCACTAATATGTAATGGATGATATTGAGAGTCCATGATCCGACGAGTTTGACGGAGCTTTGGTCCCGAAATAACCGGTTCGGTGATAAGAAATGAGTTGAAGTAGAAAAACAACACCGAACAGTCACTCATAATCTGGTTTCTATTAATATATGAAAGTTACATACCCGTGAAACCAGTTGGACCGCATCTCCCCTCATGGAACCAAAAGGTTGTCCAACACAAGACCTAACACCCATATATATAGGCATTGCTCCTTCGTACGAAGCCACATAAGGTGCCTTCGTAGGAAGCGACTAAGTCTTGTGCTTCATTACGAACCTAATAAAGATGTCCGTTCGTACGAAGGGACTCCCTTCGTATGAAGGAGCTGTAAGCCTGTAATATCACAAAACCTTCAGTACGTGCTGGATTTCACACTATTCTATATAATATTCAACACACGGTCTATCTAGCCTATTCGCACAGTGGCAGACATATAAAATATGCACCAACAGATCCCCCCTTGGCTGTCACTGTCGAATCGTCACTTTGAAAACCTTAAGCCGTGTTTGAATATTCTGCAACTTCAATCAGGCATCTTGAAATCTTCAATCGATTCCCCCTTGATTTATGATCCGGGTTTGCTTTAACAGTGTTTGAACAAATTCCCCCTGAAATGAATCTTCAGGTCTTTGTTTGCACAGTTCATGACTCCTCCTTTGATTTGCAAAATTGCAATCTTCACGAACAATCATCAATTTGAAACTAATCAATGCAGCTTCTCTGTTTCAACCTTAACCACATCCGTATTCGGTTTTTGATATAACATTTCAGCACCATTAATCTCACATTCCACCTGCTTGATCCGTTTATTATACAAAAACCCAACCGACAATTGATAGAAACTTCAAATATCCCACTGGTTAATGTCAAATCTATGATTATCCCTGAAAATCTGAAATCTCGTTTTCCGTGATCAACTTTAAGCAACTTCAAGAATGATAGATCTGTGTAAACGATAATTTTCATAATCATCAAATCTTCAACGGATAACGAATCATCTGGTAACGTATACTCATCTCCGAAGCATTCCTCAACAATCAGATTCATCTTCTCAGACAATCTAGATCTCAGAAGCTTTCATCCACGATCAGATTTACATTACCTGACAATTCTGAAGTCGGAACCACCCGAATATTGTTGCAGTGTCACGAATTTCAATATATGACATTGAAATTTTTATTCCCCCTCATTTTTGCAAATTCTGACGTATTATCACTGAATTCCCCCCTCAAACTGAGCAATTCAGTGTTCTTACATCTCTGAAAAACTTGACTATACTGAGAATATGACAATTTCTATCCCGAAGGTCAGTTTTTCATCTATGCGGATTTAACGTTACGACCCATGAATAGTCAGATAACCCAGATGATAAACATTTAGCACGAGTATCATGACTACCCCACTAATTTCTACAATCCGTGAACGCATCATCTGTTTGCTAAAGACCAGGATGAATTGACAATGAAACACCAAGTATCCCTTCGTACGAACCCATGAAGTGGCTTCGTACGAACCTTTGACGAATTGACAATTAAGCTCCCATGCCCGTTTCGTACGAACCCGGATGCACCTTCGTACGAACCCAGGAGTGTCCCTTCGTACGAACCCAGGAGTGGATTCGTACCAACTTGCATAACGGTTGAAATGTCCCTTCATACGAAGCTGCGCGTTCGTACGAAGCTGCGTGTTCGTACGAAGCTGCGCTGATTTCTCAAGAACACTTCCAAACACATTTTTCCGATCCAGAATCTTTATTCCTTTGAATTTCATGATGAAACTTCACAGGATTGTGCGAAAATCAATTCCGAACATAATGATGTCTTCAATTTCAAAATCCATGCGTGAATTGACCTTCAATTTTGCTGTTTTTCTATGTTTTACGTCAAAACTCCCTACACATCCAAAATCTATGAGCATAGGTGATTCAATCAACTGTTAGATCGATTGGATCGGTACCGTAGCTCTGATACCAATTGAGAGTCCAGGATCCGGCGAGTTTGACGGAGCTTTGGTCCCGAAATAACCGGTTCGGTGATAAGAAATGAGTAGAAGTAGAAAAACGTCACCGAACAGTCACTCATAATCTGGTTTCTATTAATATATGAAAGTTACATACCCGTGAAACCAGTTGGATCGCATCTCCCCTATGGGAACCAAAAGCTTTTCCAACACAAGACCCAACACCCATATATATAGGCATTGCGCCTTCGTACGAAGCCACATAAGGTCCCTTCGTATGAAGCGACTAAGTCTTGTGCTTCAGTACGAACCTACTAAAGCTGTCCGTTCGTACGAAGGGACTCCCTTCGTACGAACGAGCTGTAACATCATAAAACCTTCAGTTCGTACTGGATTTTACACTATTCTATACATTATTCAACACACACTCTGTCTAGCCTATTCGCACAGTGGCAGACATACAAAATATGCACCAACAGATATATTGGAATCGGCAACTCAATGTACCCATCTGCAAGATTCACAATTTCTAACTTCAGGTGGAGGTCAAAGAAATGAATTTGATAATAGAGACTAATATGTATACATGTAATGAAACACGATAGCATCACTGAACCACAATGTAGAGTCAGGTGAAAATCCGAAGGCATAATTGATGCACAATGAAGAGGTATCCCACCACAAAATTCACATTTTTCAACTTCAAGTGGAAGTCCAAGAAACACATTTCAGAGGTGCTTTTCAAAGGGTTATGTGTTTGAAAGTAACAATTTTGTATTACACAAAAATTCGGTTGAGTTTCTTGTTATAGTAAAACTCAAACATTTTAAATCTGGGTCCCTGTGGTTTCAATTTTGTTGTCATTTTCATCCAAAATCAAAATTTAGTCATATTTTTCAGTTAACATCCATCATTTTTGTCTTTTTCTCCCTTTTAATGAAGGGTAAAATGGTCAGATTTTTTTAATTTGTTATAATAAAACGTTAAAAGACTATTTTGCAATTCATTAAAAGGGGGAAAAAAGACAAAAATGCTGGATGTTAACTGAAAAATCTGACTAGATTTTGATTTTGAATGAAAATGACAACAAAATTGAAACTACATGAACCCAAATTTAAAAGGTTTGAGTTTTAGACTAAAATGACAAAAATGACCAAACCTCAAGTACCATTTTGGCAGTTTACTCAAAATTTTAATTCATTTTTTTTATAATTCAACAATTTCAAATTCAGTACTTTAAATTTCTTGTTAACAACTGCATACCCGTCATTTTTACAAAACTAAGAAATTTCTACATGTTTATAGATTATATAAGATTAACCATCTCTTATGTATGTTTATATGAATACTTACATATTGTATACAAAAAAATCCATGTTTTGATTTCATTATAAAAACGTCATCTACAATAGATAATGTTAAGACTTACCAAGTATGGTGCCATTGGTAGAGCTGTAGAGGGGTCAATGAGCCGATGGGTTATTTGTTTTAAAAAAATAGCAGTAATCATTATAGTAGTAACGGAAAATTAAAATAATATACAGTGTTTATCCATTAGGTATATTTTATGTAAAATAGTTTGTAATAACTACAAATTCACTGATTAGACAATTACCTTCAGATGTTAATAACCATATATTATGTAATCCTAAGAGTTACATTTATCAGATATCATGATTTATACATGAACAAAACAATTCATCATACACATCAACATTTTTGCAGACTTGTACACAAACAATTTAGATCTTTTGTACGCGACAATTCATTTTCGTGAAAACTTTAAGAAAATGAAAGATTGGGCACATGATAAGTGGCTTTCCTCTAAGAACTTTAGGCTTAGTGTCAGAACTCAAGAATCAAATGCTTTTATTATGAATACTCAGTATCAAATACAATGATTGAATGAATCTGTCATCACAGATTAACAACGAACAAAGAGCCAAAAGATCTCCAACAGGATGATCAGTACAAGTAATAGACAAGCCCTAGACTCACGAATGTACGTGTGAGAATAAGGGAATAAACCAGAGAGCAGCGAATGATCAATAGGAGAATGAGATGCTCGAATGAATCAGCCAAGGGACCAAGTCCCTCTTTTATCTTGTCAAACCCTAAGCGACATCACAGGAGCCCAGGCTGGCGAACAACAGGATGCAACGACTATAAGCCCAAGTCAGCAATAGCAATCCACTTTAATAGAATCAGCAGCCCATCCTTGATAGACCAAACCTCACAACCAAAATAAATAGAAAACCAAAAATAAATAAAAGGTTAAAAATAAAAGGAAACACAATATATAAAATGCACATTTATACTGGATAAATATAAGTATTTTTAACATCCCCCCTCAGTTTAAATGTGCAAAAAGATTGGTCAGACCTAGTGACTTACACATTTCAGAATGAGTTTTTGGGAGTAAACCTTTAGTGAATATGTCAGCTAGCTGATGCTCAGTCTTAACACCTTGAGTTTTGATCAGCCCAGATGCAATTTTCTCTCTTAGAAAGAATAAATCAACTTCGAAATGCTTAGTTCGGTCATGAAAGACAGGATTAGCAGCAATGGACAGTGCTGCAGTGTTATCGCACTTTAGAACAACCAGAATATTCATATCAACATGAAGTTCTCTTAAGATATTCAGCAGCCACAATACTTCACACGTGGCACTGCACATAGACCTGTATTCGGCCTCAGCAGAGGACCGAGAAACAACACTTTGTTTTTTGCTTTTCCATGAAACCAATGATCCACCAAGAAAGATGCAAAAACCTGTGACAGACCTTCGGCTGTCCACACATTTAGCCCAGTCTGAATCCGCAAATGCAGTTAACCAGAAGGTGTTGCTTTTTGTAAACATAATCCCAGTTCCAGGAGCACCTTTTAGGTATCTTAACACTTTGAAAGGGATTTGAGTGTGAGCCTCAGTAGGCTTACGCATAAATTGAGATAAGTAATGAACAGAGTAAGCAATATCTGGTCTAGTGTGAGATAGGTAAATGAGTTTACCTATCAGTTTTTGATACTGTGTGGTATCAACAGGTTTTGAATTACTGAGTGTCATATTGGTCAAAACATGGTTTTGATCAATAGGAAAACTATTGGGCTTACTACCACTCATCCCATATTCATTTAACAAGTCCATGCAATACTTTCTTTGAGAAAGACAAACACCGTTGTTAGATTTGATTACTTCTATTCCAAGAAAGTACTTTAGTAAACCAAGATCTTTGATCAAGAATTCATTTTTTAAAAGACTTTTAATTTTATTTATCTCATGTTCACAGTTTCCTGTTAACACAATATCATCAACATACACTAAGAGAACAATAAAGACAGATTTTTCGGATTTAATGAACATGGAATGATCGCATTTAGATTGCACAAACCCAATTTTGACTAAGGTTTGAACAAGCCGCTCATTCCACATTCGAGGGGCTTGTTTTAACCCATATAAAGATTTGTTCAACTTACACACTTTACTTTGTTGATTAATATTTAAACCATCTGGAAGGGTCATATAGACATTTTCTCTAAGATTGCCATAAAGAAAGGCATTGTTAACATCGAGTTGGTATAGGGGCCAGTTGTTTTGAACAGATAGGCTAATAACACATCGAACAGTGACCATTTTGACAACAGGGGAGAATGTTTCCTCAAAATCAATCCCTTCACGTTGGTTAAATCCCTTAGCTACTAGACTAGCTTTAAATCTATCTATTTCACCTGTTGATTTGTACTTTACTTTAAATACCCACTTACAACCAATAGGTTTAGTACCACTAGGAATATCCACAATATCCCAGGTATTGTTCTTATAAAGAGCAGATAATTCATCATTCATGGCATCAATCCACCTTTTATCTTTAAGGGCTTCTTTATAAGTTTGTGGTTCAATAATTTTATTTATATTGGCAGCAAGACAAACATTTTCTGTGGGTAGGTTGGAATAATCAACTACTTTATCATAACTATATTTAGCATTCCCAACAACAAAGTCATCAAATCTTTTAGGGGCCGAGGCAGATCTAGAAGATCTTCTAATGTTTTGAGTACCCTCAGGAAGGTTTGACTCATCATGAACACTACTAGACTCAGCCCTCACAGGTTCAGTTGTAACACCTATAGACTCATTATGCCCAGACACATCATCAATGCCTGATGAATGTTGACTGTCACTATCAATAGTTGACTCAACTGCATCACTGTGTTGCTGAGTCACAGTAGTTGAGTCAGTGGCACCCTTCTCTTCATCATTGGGATTTGTATCACTTGAAGGATCAAGGTTGTCAAAAAAATTTAGTTGGTTTAACAAGTTTGTATTAATTTGATCAGGAGACTTATTTTTAAAAGGGAAAATAGTTTCATGAAAACTGTCATCTCTGGAAAAAATAAATTTTCTTTGGTCCAAGCTCCAGACCTTATACCCTTTTTTAAAATTAGAATACCCCATAAAAACACATTTTTCAGCACGTTCCTCAAGTTTATCAGAAATGTCTAAAGTGGTGAAGAAACAAAGGCAACCAAACACTTTCAAGTGATCAAGAGAAGGTTTAAAACCAAAAAGCATTTCATAAGGAGAACAACCATGTAGCACAGAGGAAGGAAGCCTGTTGATTAAGTAAGAAGCAGTAAGAACACATTCAGACCAGTATTTAAGAGGGATTTTAGACTGAAATAATAAAGCTCTTGCAACATTTAACAAGTGTCTATGTTTTCTTTCAACAACCCCATTTTGTTGTGGGGTATAGGTGCATGAGGTTTGATGAATGATCCCTTTAGATTTAACAAAAGATGACATTTGAGAGTTAATGAATTCAGACCCATTATCACTTCGAAGAACCTTGATATCAACTTCAAATTGGGTTTTGACTAAGTTGTAAAAACTTTGTATGTTTTCAAAAACTTCGGATTTGGATTTCATTAGATACACCCACACAGATCTGGTGAAATCATCGACAACAGTGAGAAAATATTTGTACCCATCTATGCTGGTGACTTTGTAGGGACCCCAAACATCTAAGTGCACCAGATCCCCTACTTTAGTTGACCTATGGTCACTTAGAGGAAATGGTGCCCTATGTTGTTTGGCCCTGTGACAAATGTCACAGGGATTTGCATCATTTGATTCAGTTTTAATTTGTAAGACTTTTAACACTTGCTCAGCTGGGTGACCCAGCCTTGAGTGCCAGAGCTTTATGCTTTCAGTTTTACTTAAGCAAGAAAAATTAGTGCCTAGAGGGTTACCACAAAAATACAAACCCTCAGTTTGTCTACTAGTCACCAGGGTGGGTTTTCTTGGTGCATGAATCCTGAATGTAGAAAGTATTCTCATCAAATATAACTCTAAGCTTATTATCTTTAGCTAACTTATAGACAGAGATGAGATTCACATAATATTCAGGCACAACAAAAACATCTTTTAGAATCACAGAATCAGATAGTTTAAAACATCCAATTTTAGTAACTTTAGCATCTGTTCCATTAGGGTGCTTAATGGTTATATTATATTCAGTGACATCAATCAAATTGAACATATTTTTACTGGACATGACCATGTGCTGGTTTGCACCAGAGTCTATGATCCAGTTCAGATTCTGGGCAGAGGTGTTTGTTGATGCATATTTTGTGGACACGACTCGGCTCGGTTCAACTCAGCTCAGTTCGACTTGGTTTCGACTCGAAGACACGAAGATCAAGACAAAGCTACTTGTGTCTGTACTTTGTCTGTATTGTGTCATGATACAAAACGATGTCTTGTGTTAGGTTTGTTATGTGCGTTCGATGTAAGTTTGACCAAGTCAACCATCCTCCGGTTTGACTTGGCCAAACAGTTAGCACATTGATTGAAACATGCTTGTGTCGAAGGATGTCATCGAAGGATGGATTGTATCCTTCGATGACCTCGAAAGATAATGTCTTTGATAGATACAGATGGACCTCGAAGGATATCATCCTTCGAGGTATGTATGGATCTTTCGGTAGAATTCTGGTCGATAGATGATCCTTCGACCAGATTACCGTATCCTTCGACCATAGCTGCTGTGTCGGGTATAAATACCGATGTGTTGTGTTCATTTCATGAGGAGACACTTTGAATAGACACAAGAGACAGAAAGATACACTCGAGAGATAGGGAGAGCATTCTGTCAAGAACACACACACACACTAGAGAGTTTGCAGAATACATTTGTAAACCTTGTGCTTGTAACCGGAACCTTTCATACGCATTAATACAAGTGGTGTTAATCGTTGAACCTTGTGTGTTTTGTGTTTATACTTGTCTCAACTCGGTTGCACTCTAGCTTGGATTCCGCACTTGCTAGTGTGTTAATATAACAAGGATAAGGTTTGACCTCATCCGGGAAGGGACCTACAAGTGGTATCAGAGCCTTGGCTCTTTTCCTTGTTAAAACCGAGTGTTTTAGAGTGTGTTTCGGACTTTTGAAGTTTATATTTTCTGGAAATTTTGTGTTTAAAACTTCGAAAATCTGCTTGTTTTGCTGAAATTTTTATAAAAACTTTGTTGTTTATCTCTTTCACATGTTAAAGAGTGGTTTTTATTGAATCTTCGGCCAAAACTTGTGTTCGGCAGTTGTCGGTTCATCAGAAAATTCAAATTTTTCTGGGTTTGTTCTTGATATCTTCATCATATATTCAAGTGTTCTTCAAAGTGTTAAATATTTTGATCTTGTTTAATTGATTTCGAAAGTTGTTTGTGCATTGGGAAAGGACAACTGGTTAAAATATTCAAACCAAATCTGGTTTTGGCAGAAAGCACGTCTGAACATACCTTCTGCCGAAAGTTTCTACCAACTTGTCACCTTTCTCACCAACCTGTCAACATTTGTCAACTGTGTCAGAGCTCATCGAAAGATATCCTTCGGAATCGAAAGATCATCTTTCGATCAAGGAGGTTCGACAGATACCCATCCTTCGAACATCTTTCGAAGTCAGTGAGTTATCTTTCGAGCCAAGGAATCTTTTCGAAGGATATATTGTTTGAGCTTCTGTTACATTTCGAAAGATAAGGATCCTTCGTCTTGGAGAATCTTTCGAAGTCATCGTTCGAAACTCAACAGTGATCTTTCGAACACTGTTGATCCTTCGAACAAGTGTCTATCTTTCGAACAAGTGTTGATCTTTCGACCCTAATCTGTTTAAGTTTAACAGTTTGTGTTTTTCAGGTCTTTCGAACAGGGATCCTTCGGCTGGTTGTTATCATTCGAAAAATTAACATAGTTTGTGAAAATTAATTTTATTTTAAATCAATTTTCACTTAATATATTAATTTTTATAAAATGGGAACAAACGGTGAGTGGTGGACTCAATTAACTTCGACTCCACAATCATCAGCTACACAACCTGAGCCAGAGTTTGACAAAAATGCATTCTTGCGAGCTATTGCCCCAACTCAAGCTGCAATGATAACTGCAAATCAATGGGCATTGGTCACAAATCAAAGCAGCAGCATTCAATCTATGATGCAGAACGACAGTGAAACTGGTACAAGCACAAAACCGCCAAAGTTAAATCACATCAATGATTGGGGATGGTGGAAAGAAAGGTTGAGAACTTATGTTCAGGGGCAAGGTCAAGATCTATGGATGTGTTTCTTCACTCCATTTGACAGTGAGTTGGAAGTTGCAGGATCTAATCCACAAACTTACAGCACTCTGTCTGATGAAGATAAGAAGAAGTTTGAGTTAGAAAAGAAAGCATTCATGATTCTCACACAAGCTCTTAACAGAGACATATACCACCAGTTTGTTTACTGCACGACTACTAAAAGCTTGTGGGATATGCTCACGTTACGATGTGAAGGAAATGCTCAATCTAGAAAGATTAAGCAAGATTTACTGAAGAAAGAGTTTGAAGGATTCACGTGTATGGAGAATGAGACTTTGGCAGATTTATCTACAAGGTTCCATCACTTGTTGAGCGAGATGTTTGCTTTTAAAGTCACTGCCACTCCACAAGAAATGACGAAGAGATTTGCAGATAGCTTACCAGCAAAGTGGAGCAGTTATCTTGAAATTCTCAAAGAAAATGGTGTTTTAGACACAATCACCGTTTATGATTTAATTCAAAAATTGGAAAACAAGGATGTGGAAGAAAAGCTTAAGGCAAAAAGAACACTAACTCCTCAAAGTCCTGAGATGTACTTTGGGATTGCAGGAGGTATTAGTGCAGAAAAACCAGCTTCTCAACACGCGAAGCTTCAAACAGCTTTCATCTCAAACACCGGACCATCAACAACAGATCAGTTTGATCCTTCAGCATACTTGATGTATCCAAGACCAGATGTGAAACCGACACCGACAGCTCAGCAGCAACAACCGCAACAGCAAGGGTTCTATGGAAGCTCTTCAAACTTTCAAGCCACTTCCAATCCGAACACTGTCAGATTAGACACTTCCAATTTTTCTAAAGTCAGTGTCGAAATAGCCAAGGAGCATATGGAGATGTTGAATACCTTGGTTAGTGCTTACTGTGGATTGATCGCAGGTCAGATTGGGAATATCAATCTAACCAATGAAGATTATCAGCAAGTGGATAGAGATGAGTTTGAAATGATGGATATCAAATGGGCTCTTGCTAGTGCAATTCGAAGAGCAAAGGAGTTTATGGAAAGGACGGGGAGAAACAACTTGGAAAGCAAGAAAGACACCAAGTATGGGTTCGACAAGCAAGCTGTAACGTGCTTTAACTGTGGTGAACGAGGTCATTTCAAAAGGGAATGCACAAGACCAGCTCAGCATGGAAACCAAAATCCCTTCAGAAATCAAGGCAACCAGCAGAACCAAAACAGGAACAATGTTCGTACGTTGATACCTGTCAACAACCAAGGCCAAGCAGGGTCGTCAAATGCCAATCGGGCACTTGTGGTTCAAATGGATGAAGGTTGTGATTGGTCGCTTCAGCTTGGAGAAGGAGGAAATGGTGGAACAGCATGTTATGCTAAAGTGACTGAGAAGGTAGTAGAACCCGTGTCTGCTGGTGAATCTTCAGAAGATGAAGATAGTTCGGGTTATAGTGGGAGCATGGATGGGGAATCACTTGATGCTGGTGATTTATCAAGTGATGCTTTAGATTTGAAGGTTGATGAACTTTTGGCTGAAGCTGAAGTATTATGCAAGAGGAGATCTATTCTTTGCCAGAAATCTGCTGGAACTTCCGAGAATCTTGCTAAGTTCTTCTCTGAAGATGGATCTTTTTCTTTCCATTCAGCCTTTACGGCTAATGTCGACAGTTCATCAAGTCAGGTATGTGCCGATGAACCCACTGTAGTTAGTTGTGAAAGTTGTGATAGCTTAAAGGTTAAATATGCTGAACAGGAAAAGCAGTTTGAAGTCACAAACAAACACAATCAAGAATTGATTGTTGATCTTTCTAAAGCAACTGAAGCTAACTTGTTTTTAACCAGAAATGAAAAAGAATTTAAAGCAACAATTGCGTCATTAAAACATGATGTTTCTGAATTACAAAAGGCTGTTTTGAGAAAACAACATGCTAATAATGATTTAATTGACACAATTGAAAAGCAAATGGTAGAGTTAGCAACAGCTCGATGTGAATGTGAGACAATTAAGCAGAAATTGGAAAGCTATTCCAATTCCCGCTATGTTTTGGATCACATTATTGACGTTCAAAAGAAAAAGGGGGATAGGAAGTGTAATGGATTCAAATCATGTCCTCCCCCTATGAATCACAATTACTCCAAATTGCCTGATGACGAGGATATGCCCCGTTTTGAACCTACTGTGCCACTCAATCTAGATGATTTTGCAGCAGGCCTCGGGTTCACAACTGGTACATCGTCCTCGGGTCAATCTGAATCTGAGTCTGAGAATGTGACGGATTCATCATGTGTTAAGGAACAGAGTCCTCCCACTGTTGAGGATACTGATTCTTCGGATGATGAATCTGATTCATCGGATGATGAGTCTGTAGAGATTGTGAATCAACAGTCTAACTCGGTTACAACAGATATTCCAATTGAGAATCACATCCTGTGTGATCCACCAGTGGAACCGAGTAAGACTGAAACGTCAAAAGGAACGGAGTCCCTTGTATCTAGTTGTGAAGGGAATAACTTGTTGTACACGCTCAAAGGAGATGACAAAATCTACTCTAACAAAGATTTTCCAATTAAAAATGTAAATCAAGATTTAATTGAGCAAATATTTGAAGGATGTATTGATAAGTTTTTGGGAAACAAAAGTGGCAAAGTCACCGTCACTCAATGTGATCCAATTCCGTGTGAACAAGTTAGAAAACAATTCGGAAACCAAAAACTTCCAATTGAGCGAAAACAACAAGTGAACTCCAGAAAAGGTAAGGTACAGGGAAAGAAGGCTCAGAACAAGAATGTTCAAGCACCTAAGGTTCAACAGCAAAAGGTGCAAAACAAAAGAGCTCCTGTTAAGAAAAGAGAACAGAAAGTGAACTTTGTTGGATCCAAGGGTATAGATAAACTGGAAACATTTCAGGATAAATCTAACATTGATTTTGTAAAACAAGTTAGAATTTTAAAACGAAATGATCAGAATAATTACACCCAACATACAAACGGATGTGATTTAGGTCCAAGTACATCTAGATCACAAAGTTCATTGTCTGGTTCTCCGTCTGGTCATCAACATGTTTCTCCAAGGTTTGTAGAGCGGAGAATGTGTTTTGAGTGTGGCACAATTGGGCATATTGTAAGATACTGCCCATACCTGCAAAAGTTGAAGGCTCCCCAAGAAACCAATTACCAAAAACGATCAGTTTCCCCGAAACAAGACCCACGTGTCTTGAAAGAAAGGGAAAAGAAGTTAAAACAAAAGAATCAAAAGGTAATTGAGAAGGCCTTAAAATCAGAGGTCAGAGAAGAAAAACCTGTTCAAGCAAAACCTAAAACGGTAAAACCAGTAAATGCTAAAGCAATAAATTCAAATACTGGTAAAGGACAAACAGCTTGGAAACCCAAACAGGTAATTCAGTCAGGGGGAGAACCGCAGGTTCTTTTTCCTAATCATCAAGTGATTGAGATCACTTTTCTTGATGATCAAGGACGACCCAAGTCCACAAAGGCTTGGGTCCCCTTCTCCGTCTAATCTTTAAATGAGTGTGTAGGATATTCCAGGAGGAACTTTCAATAGTCGTAAGATTGTTGATAGTGGAGTGTCCATGCACAAAATAGGCGACAGAAGAAATTGTTGCCTTTGATGGAGAGAAGAAAAGAAAAGGAAAAGAGAAACAGAATTGTCTGTTGAAAGAGTTTGAAAAGCTTCGACAAAAATGCAAAGCCTTTTACAATCAAGCTTTGATCGGGTCCCAGGGGTAGATTCAAATCAAAATGTACGCACCTGCAGCACGTTTGAAGTTCAAAATCAACAAGATGAACGTGCGGTGTACATTTCTTCGCGGTGTGATTGAAGAAAATGTGTTTGTTGTACAAACCAACCGGGTGTGCGGATGCCTTGGCATGGGTTGAGCAACCGCACACTACTTCTCAAGAGAGACAAAAACCTTCGCTGGTGAAATATGGAAGACCAGCCGAACCCAAAGGTTTATGATCTTGTTGCTGTCAAGAGACTTCTCAGTAGCTACAAAGCATCGGCTTTGAAATCCACACCGGGTGGATATCCAGTTTGGGAGAGCACTCAAATTCCTTGCAATGCACGAAGCAGTTGCAGGATACGGTTTTAAAATTCTAATCTCTCCTTTACTTGTCGTCATTTAAGCTACTTTATGAATTTGTATTATCTCGCAGCACTCTTTGGCCAGACAATGTTGTCATGGTCCGCACCGCAAACCGACATGCCAACTGATTTTCCCAAAATTTGATAAATCTTTTCAGATTAAAACTTAAGTTTGGTAAACGGCATTGAGGTAAAACATGAGTTAACCAACATCGGAAAGTCATTTTTGTAAATACCTTTGTGTTTTTAAATTTTATCTTAGTTTATTGATTTTAGGGGGAGTAAATCCAAAATTTGATAAATCCAAAAACATCGAAAAATTTCAAAAGCACAAAAACAATAGAAAAACAAAAATGAGTTTCCTGGCGAGCAAAAGAGAAAATGATAGTACATCAGTGGTCTGTCTAAACCTCTTTAAACCTAAAATGAAAAGCGATAAGCAGCTCTATATAAGATGTATCGGTAGGCTCACAATCATTTTAAAGTGTGCAGGGTGATATAAACTTAAATCGACTGAAGACTGGGTGGGAACCATTCATTGGCATATGGTCTTAGTACCGAAATTTCGTTTGAGAGATTGCCGAGGTTCTGAGATATTCGGTCTTTATGCTGCTTATCATCTGGGTATCATGGTTGTATCTTTTACCGAAAAATAACGGGGACGCAAGTCTAGATCTTCCATGATACTATACATACGTGTACATATTGCATTCGACCTCAATAAGTGATCAACAATCACATGTCCAAACAAATAAGTGATAATATATCACATTTATCCGGGAGTCAAGTTCGTCTCTCTGCTGTACGAAAGTACTGACCTGTTCACGGACTTGCTCCTGTGCCCTCATGCATCTGAAAATCAAGTTCCTCATCAATAAGTGATTTTATCACATAGGGCTTGTTTTCAATCAAAATAAGTGAGGATCTCACATCATATACGGTCAAACAGATGATAATCAGTATACTCACCGGTAAGATGAACTCTCGTGCATACCTTGATACGGGAATGTGTCGTGATGTGGATGAACACCGGTCGGTAAGTATAAATCATACCTTAACGTATCCCCTCGCCATGATTACAAATGATAAGTTGAGCTTATGTGGACAACAATACCGATAATTGTTATAGGATGCTTATCTTAATGTTACCTAATTGAACAAAAAGAGCGTTTTGGCATGACCGTACACTGATATGATTCTCTTACCCTCGAAACTCGCAAAAAGAATGTCTGTAGATATTTATTTACTATTTTCAGTTTATGATTCTTGTGTATATTTATTTATTGTTTTTCGTCTTTACAAATGAAAAATTCCAAAAAGATTTTAGGTGTGTTTTAATATAAACTTTATAAAATCCAAAAAGATTTTGCTTCTAGTTTATTTTTGATTGACTGATATTGGAACTCGAGTCTATCCTACACAAAATCCTGATCGTAAGCCAGAAAACAATTGCATCTTCACAAACTGTCGAAGTTAACGAGTTTTGAAAGTTAATGGATTAACATTGATCATTTTCTAAACTTTCAAAATGTTGTCGGATGGTGTTTGATTGAGATTTGATCTCATATGTGTCGTTTGTTTAAATGATAACTATATTCCAAACGGTTGTTCTCATTATGCGTTTAGCTTTCTTGCATGTGCAGATGCTAAAGGCGAGGAGAACATGGTCGATGACAAGCTTTGGAATGAAGACACGAAGTGGAGGCACTCAAAGGATAAAATGGTCGAGTTGCCGCTGACACTTCATCAACACCACAAGGATCTGAAGAACTGTCAAGTCAAAAGATTCACGAGCATGACTCAATGGAGAGCTCAATCTAAGGGGGAGTTTATTGACACACTACCTAAACAAAAAGGGGAGTTTGTTGATACACTTTCTACTTACAACACGTGAAGACTTTGAAGATCCTCCGACGTGGAAGACATCGAAGTTGAACCTCACGAGTAGCGTCCAAGGGGGAGTTTGTTGATGCATATTTTGTGGACACGACTCGGCTCGGTTCAACTCAGCTCAGTTCGACTTGGTTTCGACTCGAAGACACGAAGATCAAGACAAAGCTACTTGTGTCTGTACTTTGTCTGTATTGTGTCATGATACAAAACGATGTCTTGTGTTAGGTTTGTTATGTGCGTTCGATGTAAGTTTGACCAAGTCAACCATCCTCCAGTTTGACTTGGCCAAACAGTTAGCACATTGATTGAAACATGCTTGTGTCGAAGGATGTCATCGAAGGATGGATTGTATCCTTCGATGACCTCGAAAGATAATGTCTTCGATAGATACAGATGGACCTCGAAGGATATCATCCTTCGAGGTATGTATGGATCTTTCGGTAGAATTCTGGTCGATAGATGATCCTTCGACCAGATTACCGTATCCTTCGACCATAGCTGCTGTGTCGGGTATAAATACCGATGTGTTGTGTTCATTTCATGATGAGACACTTTGAATAGACACAAGAGACAGAAAGATACACTCGAGAGATAGGGAGAGCATTCTGTCAAGAACACACACACACTAGAGAGTTTGCAGAATACATTTGTAAACCTTGTGCTTGTAACCGGAACCTTTCATACGCATTAATACAAGTGGTGTTAATCGTTGAACCTTGTGTGTTTTGTGTTTATACTTGTCTCAACTCGGTTGCACTCTAGCTTGGATTCCGCACTTGCTAGTGTGTTAATATAACAAGGATAAGGTTTGACCTCATCTCCGGAGAGGGACCTACAGAGTTAATGGAGTTAAAGCAGAAAAGGTTTTTGAAATTAGAGAAGGAGTTAAAGCATTTACCTCCCACATTGGACTTACTAGAATCTTCAGTTTTATTTTCATTGAGCAGCCCTAGCAACTTAGAAAATTGATCAGCAGATAGTGTGTTTAAGGAACTACTACCTTTATCACCCACAGAATTATTCACAGAAGGACTAATCCCATTACTGACAGAATTATTTGTCTTAGACCACTGACTGTTTGGTTTTTGTCTATAGTTAGAGGGATAGCCATGTAGTTCAAAACATTTATCAATAGTATGCCCAACTTTATTGCAATGAGTACATTTAAGATTAGGATTTGGACCTTTGTTAAATCTTTTCTTGTCATTAAAATTGCTTGACTTAGCAGCAAAACCAACATTAGGAATTTTAGACCCACTATTTGATCCTCTATGGGACTCTTCTCTAGAGATAATAGAGAAGGCAGTTTTAATAGTAGGTAGAGGATCCCTAGTCAAGAGATTAGTTCTAACAGGTTGGTAAATGTCATCAAGGCCCATCAGAAATTGCATAAGTTTGATTAACTGATTAAACTCATTGAACTTAGACGAAGCATTGCAAGTACAAGAAGGCAGCTGTAACATAGCATCAAATTGCTTCCACATAGTGTTTATTTTATGATAATACTCAGAGACACTAGAGCCATATTGACTTACTGAATTGATTTTTTGATATAAGCTAAACACAACTGACCCATCAACCATATCATAGTTGTCCTTTAAATCATCCCATACTTCTGAGGCAAGTTTAGAGTAGACTTGACCAACATATAACTCATCAGAAACAGAGTTCAAAATCCAGGTAAGAACAATAGAATTACATCGATCCCACTGACTAGCAAGCACATCATTGTCTTTAGATTTAACACAAGTTCCATCAATGAAGCCTAGTTTGTTTTTAGCCATTAAAGCAAGTTTCATAGCATTAGACCAGACCACATAGTTCTCAGTTCCTTTTAGCTTTATGCTAACTATTGTGAGCCCACTAGAGTCACTAGCATGAAGATATAATGGGTCACTGGCATCCAATTTGCTAATCAAGGTCACAACAGTTTCAGTTTTATCAGGCATAATGACAAGAAAGGAAAAACAGAACAGGACAGATAAGCAAACAAGGCACCAAACAAATAAGCAATCAAAGTATCAAACAGACACCGGCGAAGCCTGGACAGAGGTCCGATCAGAGGTTCATCACTCAAGGTGCCTCCGCAGACAATGACCAGGGAGCCACAACTCAACAGACCAAACCAGACAAATGCAACAGAGTGAACCCTCTCTGTGTCCCAATAATCAAACCGGTCTTGCCTAAAACCCGGTATCAAGGATGCCTAGACTCATGACACAGTGATGCAAGACAAAAAATTAAAGAGATAAAGAAAGGAACAATCTCACAGCGGGTGCAAAGTACTCCAGCGGACCAAGGCTTGTAACCTTCACTTAGGGTTACAAGCGTTTGATCAGAAAACCAATACGGGTCCTGTTAGTTTGCCCAAAGAGGGACTAACGAGGGCCTTCTTCGAGGAACAGAGCAGAGCCCAAAATTAGGGTTTCGATTCCACACGAGCAGCGCTGACGCCAGCAACAGAGCACCAGAACCAAAATTACCAAACCCTAGAAATTAGGGTTTCAATCACAGCAGGAGGAGGAGAAGGGGAACACCGTGGTTTGAAGCCGGCAGACACACAGACTACCAGGACCTCAAGTTAACCGGAAACCCTAGGTTGATTCACAGAGAATCAGACCTTCAAGAGAAGCAGCGGAAGATCACCAGAGCACCGATTCAACCTCGGAGCTCTGATACCATGTCAGAACTCAAGAATCAAATGCTTTTATTATGAATACTCAGTATCAAATACAATGATTGAATGAATCTGTCATCACAGATTAACAACGAACAAAGAGTCAAAAGATCTCCAACAGGATGATCAGTACAAGTAATAGACAAGCCCTAGACTCACGAATGTACGTGTGAGAATAAGGGAATAAACCAGAGAGCAGCGAATGATCAATAGGAGAATGAGATGCTCGAATGAATCAGCCAAGGGACCAAGTCCCTCTTTTATCTTGTCAAACCCTAAGCGACATCACAGGAGCCCAGGCTGGCAAACAACAGGATGCAACGGCTATAAGCCCAAGTCAGCAATAGCAATCCACTTTAATAGAATCAGCAGCCCATCCTTGATAGACCAAACCTCACAACCAAAATAAATAGAAAACCAAAAATAAATAAAAGGTTAAAAATAAAAGGAAACAAAATATATAAAATGCACATTTATACTGGATAAATATAAGTATTTTTAACACTTAGTTTCATTTCGAGTTTGACCAGGCTTGAAGTCAACTCATCAGCTTTAGACCAGCCCAACCCAAATAAAATTCGAGCTCAACAATCAGCATAAATATACAGACTTACTTTAAAATGAACCCATACAAGTTCTACAAGTAAATCAAAATGAAAATCAGCCAAGAAAACAAAACTTTAAACAAAATAAAATACAACAGATCATCAAAGTACCTGTATACTAGAAGCAGATCTAAAGACATCTGACATTACTTACATAGGATTCAAACAATATCTGACCCAGAATAACCCTAGAGAAATCAACATAAAAGCTAAGGCGGGTTTGAGCTAAGCTCATGGAACTCAACCAATGTAGTTACCTATTCTTGACGGTTATGTGAACTTGGTGAACTTTTTGATCTCTGTCTGACATGTGTAGGGGTTCTGCTTCTTGTGGTTCGGGCATTCTCTCTTGACATACTATATTCACGAATCACTGTCTGATTCATCTGAAGATGAACTATCCGGCGTGCTATACCCAAGATGCCAAATCCGAGTGACATCGCCTGAAGATAAATCAAACTCAGATAAAACATTTTCAAGATTTGCTTCTAAAGTACCAACAAATATAGCGTAATCAGAATCCCAACTCGGGAGAGGGAGATCAGGCTTACCAACAATGACTTCAGCGGCATCATCCGACTCCAACTGCATACTGAGCAGGTCTTGTTGCACCATATCTTCCTCCAAGATTCTCCACTGAATTGAGAATAATTTCCAACAAAATCACAGGTACCAACTGAGCAATTTCTTGTTTTCGAGTCCATGAATTGCCGAGCAGGGTCAACCACAGTCCACCCGTTGATTTCACCCCTACATAAAGGGCAAGCAAGCTTAGCTTGTTGTCTCACGTTATTCACATTTGACTTGTGAAACTGGTTAAGACAATTAGAGAGTTGGGGACCCGTGTCACACATGTAGGGGCGACATCCTTTGTCAAAAGAAGAACAAAGTAGAAGTACCGCATTGTGTGGGTGTTCCATACAAATAGGGCATCTAGCTTCTTCACATTCACTTTTATTTTCAATTTGTAGGGAGTGAGATTTGGGTTTCTTTCTATCGTCATTTTTGTCGTCACAGGAATAGGGAGATGCCCTACACCTACCAGACGAAGATCTTCTATCTTTGGGCATCTTCACGGATTCACAAATCAGAAATGCCTGTTTATCAACAACAACATGAGGAAACCATGAGATTAAACATGAGTATTCTGAACAATCTAGAAATATATCTACAAATGGTTCTCATCACAGCATTGATCTATAATATTGTACAATATTGTATGGTGAAAACAATTAAGCATTGTCTCAAGAGTTAAGGATAAATAAGGTATTCAATGTTTCTTTAACTTCATGAACGATTAAATGTTCGACCATAGCCCAAATTCAACTATTCCACCATTCTCACTAATTTGAAAAGCGTATACACAAAGATCATTAACACTAGGATGTGGAATGATTAAAAAGTCACAAAAATATATAATTCTTTACTATAAAAAATACGGTGGAAAAACAAATCAACGTTCACAATTCACAAATAAGATAGCGAAAATGGTTCATCTAAATCACCAGTACAATATGGCAAGTTGGCAATAAATTCAAGGTTAAAATTAGTATCATAGCTAGTTAAGCTAAGAAATCTAAACTAACTCGCACAAACAACAACACAAAGCCGGAAAAATAGAGCCGTAAAACATAAAATTAGGGTTGCAAAGCATTGATCAATTATATTGTAAAATCACGATTCAAATACTGTATAGTGAAAACAATTAGTATTACAGATAATGTTGCATTCAATGTTTGTTTAACTTCATGAATGATTAAATGTTCGACCATAGCCCAAATTCAACTATTTTACCATCATCGGTAATATTAATTGCTTATATACAAAGATCATTAACACCAAGATGTGGATGATTAAAATTAGTATGATAGCTAGTTAAGTTAAGAAATCTAAACTGATTCGCACAAACTACAATTCAAGGCCGGAAAAATAGAGCCGTAAAACATAAAATTAGGGTTGCACAGCATTGATCAATTATATTGTACAATCACAAACTAGATAGCGAAAATTTTTCATCTAAATCACCAGTACAATATGGCAACTGATATAATTCCATCTGTAGACATATTGACCATAAATTCAAGGTTCAAACCAGTATCATAGCTTATTAAGTTACAAATCTGAACTAATTCAAGGTTCAAACTAGGGTTGCACAGCATTGATCTATTATATTGTACAATCAATATTCAAACTAAGTTATAGATGATACGGTACTCAATATTTCTTTAACTTCATTAATTATTTAGTGTTCGACCGTATCCCAAATTCAACTATTCCATCATAATCACTAATATGCCATTGTCACTAATATGAATTGCTTATACACAAAGATCATTAACATCAGGATGTGGGATGATAATTAAAAAAATCACGTAACCATCCAATTTTTTTCTAGAAAAAAAAAACTATGGAAAAACAAATCTACATTCACAGTTCAAAAATCACAAACTAGATAGCAAAAAATAACCAGTACAATTTGGAAACTGATATAATTCCATCTGTAGGCATATAGACCACAAATTCCAGGTTAAAATTAGTATCATAGCTTATTAAGTTGGAAGTGTGAACTCATTTCGCAAGAGCCGTTTGTAATATTAGGGTTTCACGGCATTGATCTATTATATTGTACAATCATAGCTTACTAAGTTACAAATCTGAACTAATTCACACAACACTGAATCTTTCTTTAACTTCACAAACGGTTAAATGTTCGGCCATACCACAAATTCAACTATTCCATCACTATCACTAACATATACACAAAGATCATTAACATCAGGATGTGGAATGATTAAAAAATCACATAAACATCTAATTCTTTTCTACAAAGAGAAATAAATCAACGTTCAAAATTCACAAACAAGATAGCAAAAATTGTTCATCTAAATCACTAGTACATTATGGCAAGTTGGCAATTGATATAATTCCATCTGTAGGTATATAAATATATAATATAGACCAAGAATTCAATGTTAAAATCAGTATCACAGCTTATTAAGTTAAAAAATCTAAACTAATTCGCTCAAGCTACAATCATATCACATAAACATAATCTTAGGGCCAGTTTCATCACCTAATTATTCATCAACCATATCACATAGACAACTTTCATAACAACATTCACAGATTCCACACATGTAACATCTAGATCAAGAAAACGAATCATAAATCACCAGATCCTGTTAAAAATATCTAAACATCATCATACAAAACCTAATTCATGACAAATGCGACATATTCGAGAACTTAACCAGTCAAAACACTAATCAAAGCTTTGATTGATGAATCTAAAAGGTAGAAATCAAACCTGATTGCTAATTGAAGAAGTGAATTTTGAAATTAGGTGGTTGAGTTTGTGCAGCCTCGTGGAGTCCTTACAGTGCGTTTAAGAAGGAAGATATTTGTGATTTTATTTGTATTTATAAGCGCGCAGAAAAGCATGCATTGTAATGAGGGTCATCTTGGGCCGACCTTTTTTTTTTTTTTTCCAAAACTTGGGCTTGATTCACCGATATGAGGAGTCAAAAACCGGTTTTGGGCCAAACCGAATCCTTTTATTAATATGCCAAACCGGTTCGGGCCAAAATGGATAATCGGTTCTCAATACAAAAGTCCTGAACCTATGCCAAACCGCCGGGTTGGGTCGTGGCTCAAACCGCCCAAATTTGTTTTTTTAGATTAGGCCGGGTTGAAAACCAGTGTATTGGCCCCACCCCGGGTTTTTTTACACCTCTATTTAGTATTGGCTCGGGTTTTAGTATTTCAAGCCCAAAGTTATTGAACTCACCCTTAAATTTTCATTTTTTACATGATTATTTAGATACTGATATTTTATTTAGTTATATGTTTCATGTAGTTATTTAGTTATGTTTATAATATTATATGGTTAAGAGATTGTTTAGATATGTTATTGTCCTATTACCTAAAATAAACTAAAAATATGTAAGATCAATAGGATCGGTGAACGTCTTTACGAACGTTGCATACCCCGGATAGATACCGTCAGTTAAATAATATCCGCGTTTGTAGTAATTATCGCTCGCATAAAACGCTGAACTTGGTGCCAACCCGTTTATAATCTCTTCGAGAACCGGCGAAGACTCAAACACGTTGATGTCGTTGTGAGAACCTTGTTGACCAAAATATGCATTCCATATCCAAAGATCATAAGATGCAACCGCCTGCAATATTAACGACGGTTTGCGAATGTCGCCTCTAGTATGTGTACCACGCCAAGCGGTAGGGCATTGTTCCCACTTCCAGTGCATGCAGTCGATGCTACCGATCATACCGGGAAAACCGTGAACGTGCTCATGCACTTCGTACATCCTTTGGAGATCACTCCAAGTCGGACGTCGTAAATAAGCCGGCCCATACAACTCAATCACACCTATATAAATTTAATTTAAATATGTATACAAACATTGACAGTAACATATAAAAAAATTGACGCTAAAGTTAAATATATAAAAAAATTGAAAACAAAATTTACTAAATATACCTTTACAAAAGTGTGTGAGTGAGTCTCGCGCAGTCTTGGCAGACATTCTCAGGTACTCGTCAAATGAATCAACGCTTGTGCCATATGCAAGTTGTCGAATGGCCGCAGTACACTTTTGTAATGGAGTAAAGCCAAGATACCCACGAGCGTCATACTTTTGTTTGAAATAATCATAATCTTCCTCCATGTCGTTTGTAATACGGGTAAATAGACGTTTACTCATGCGAAAGCGACGTCTAAATATCTTCGCGTCATATACCGGATCCTCCCCGAAATAGTCTTGCATCAGCCGTTGTTGTCGTGCAGCACGATCCCGCATAATATGAGTTCTTTTTCTAATCAGTTGGTCATCCGTTTCATTGTCCTCGCTAGCAACGTGAACCATTAAATTGATAGTTGTCATTACCGCCTCGTTGATGGCTTCTTCAAATTCATAAGAACTAGATGAAGTTGTATCGTCGTTGGACGAGGATGACGAAGGGACGTTGAACTCCATTTGTGGTTCCAAAAAAACAAAATGGTTATGTTGAAAGAATGTATTTGGTGTTGTATATTTTTAGAGTGTGTTGTGTTGTATGGTGGATGTATATATATATATAGGTAATTTGGTTTAAAAAAAAAAAAAAACTAAAGTTGGTCAACATATCGGTTGGGGAGGGGGGTATTTTCTAAAAAATGGTGCAAAATAACGGCTAGTTTTTTTTGAAGTGTGGGAAGAGTGGGCGACGAGAACAGGTTGGGCTGGCTTGGGACGCCTGCCAAGACGCCACCGGGGGCGGTGTTCCAGGCGACTCCGGGCGACCTGGGGGTGGGAGTCACCCCACTCCCCTCAGTCTTAGGTGTATCCGTTAAACTAAAAGTATATCAAATGTATACAATGCTACAAAAAATTATAGATAAGAATAAAAAGAAAATATTTAATGATACACAAAAATATGCAATAAAAGAAGTAAAATGAAAATATATAAACATCCATATGAAACCACTCTACTTAACATTTGATTAACAAATATTTGGAAAAATTATGAAACTCATAAAGAAATCGTGCATAACAAGAAACAAAGGTCATGAAAAGATGTTTAACTATACGAAGATCTTCGAAGCTAAATACTATTCGAAAATGATGTTTAAAAAAGGACATGAAAATGATGGAAGATCTTCGAAGCTAAATACTTAATAGGGTATGCTAGATGACACTGTGTAAAAAATGTGGTAAAAAAAAAAAAAACCAATATAATGAACATATGAAGACCTAGGGTTCATTTCTCACAAAATCCAAGAATTTTAGGTTACAAACCTAATATAGGTGAAGTAACCGAGATTGGGGACTCACTAAAATCAAATTCCAAAAGTTTTGTCGAATAACAACACGTGTGGGGGACAAATTAAATGAAGATGGTCAACCAAAATTCATGGTTAGGCCAGATAATTTAATGAAGGTCAACTTTAAATCCATTCAAGTGAGACGTTAGCGTGAAGTTACAAATATACCCTTTTGGGATCATATGGTATGTGATATATCTGATGATCTGGTTCAATCTTAGCCACACATGGGATTTTATTCTATACTTACCATATATATATATATATATATATATATATATATATATATATATACTACTTTAATAAGCATATATGAAGGGCAAGAATGGTCATTTGCCATTGTACAAGCATTTCAAGCACATTGTACAAACATCTTAAGCACAAATGTGTTGAAAGTACTGTTGATACATATCGTGTGGATACGGCTCGGCTCGGTTCGACTCGGCTACGAAGTGAAGGCCGTAGTCAAGACAACCTCCTGTCTTGACTCGGTATGCGTCTTACTTTGTAATGTTTGATGTAAATGCTACTGCGTGTGTGCGGTATGCATATTGTTAAGTCTAGTGTTGTCTTGTTTATGTTTGGCCCAACAATGAAGAAGCCCAAGCCCAAGCCCAAGCCCATCTCATATGACGAAATCCCCTGATTCAATATGCATGGGATGAAATCCCTTTTGGTGAAAACCAAATGGGATGAAAACCAAATAGGACGAAATCACCTGATTTCGTCCATATCTTGGATTTCGTCCTAAGTGTTTTCGTGGGTTTCTGATTTCGTTAGTCATGTTGGTATCAATACACAGACACAGAACATAACACAGTTAGGCAAATCTGAATAGATTTGAGAGCGAACACTGTAAACACACACACACAACTGAGAGTTTATAGGTTTATCTTGTAAACATTGCTTTGTAACGGTTTCATACGAGTTAATACAATGGAGTGTTAATAGTTGAATCTTTGTGTCTTGCGTGTTCGTCACTTGGTTTAACTTACCCGTTTGGATTCCGCACTTTCGGGTTTGTCGGAAAACAGGGAATAGAGGTTACTCGATCCTCCGGGTGGACCTACAAGTACCTTTTCAACACTCTTGGGCGGGATATCTAATTTGTGGGCGGCACATTTTTATTCAAAATTTGAATCCCCGCTCTTCCCCATACATCTTGTCTTTTCATTTCACATCTTACAAAGCACAAAACATCCAAAACGTCCTCTGCTTTCTCTCCGATTTAGGGTTTCTCAAAAAACATCCTTATTATCAGCTGCCCCGTCTCCCTACTTTCTTTTCAGGCGATTCGAAGGTTTCAAAGACTTTCTTTCTCATCCCTGTCTTTCTTTCTCTCTCTCACTCTACAAACCCATTTGTGAATGCGAAAAGTAGAGATTAGAGATTCAACACTGAGTTTTAGAGAGAGACTCTACTGTGTTCTGTGTGTGAGAGAGGGAGAGACTCTGCAACTCGATTGGAGACGAAGATGCGTGGACTACTCTCACTCCTCATTTTCCTCATCGTATTCGTTGCAGCTTTCACACCTTCTCACCAAGGTTTTCCTCAATCACATTCTTCTTCTTTCGATTACTTTTTGCTACATGTTTATACATTACTTCTGCTAGGGTTTCAGTATGAAAAATCAAGAATCTCTTCTTAAATTCAGATCTATAGAAGCAAGATGCTTGATGATTCTGGTCGAGGTAAGCTATAAAGCTTGATCTTGTAAAAACAAGGGTTCTAGGATTTAATGTGCTTTTATGGTTTTTGTGGTCTATTGGGTTCTGGGTAGGTTTTGTTTAATGTTATCTAGGTTTTTTTTTTTATATTTATCAATCTTTAAGCTGCTTTCATAGTTTTTTTGGTTATTTTTATCCTTTTTGAAAGGTAGTTTTGTTATTTTTATATTATAGTTTGGGTTTACAGGTAGCAACGAACGATTCTGTTTGATTTGTGCTTTGCGGGAACACATTGAAATGAATTAAGCAAGTAACTTTTCAATTTAACTCATTTTTTCATTTCGTTCAGTTTAGTGTTAATTTTACATATATTGGCAATTTGATACTAGAAATCAGGTTGGGCTTTAGGATTTTGGACTATGACTTTTGCCATGCTGTGTAACCGATTGGTGAAATAGCTTATCCTATAACTATATAGGGCGCGTTAAGTACATGATTACCACTGGACAGGTATGTATTTACATGATCACCACTGGCAGCATCGTTTATTGAGACTCTTTTCAAGACCGTTGGACAGGTATGTCATAATTAGGGGTGAGCATGGTGCGGTTCGGTTATTACCTATAACCGAAACCATAACCGCACACTGCGGTTATCAAAAAATCATAACCGTTCGGTTTCGGTTAATGCGGTTTCGGTTATTCGGTTATTGCGGTTAGTGCGGTTTCGGTTCGGTTATAGGTCGGTTATTTTCATTGTTTCTAATGTTGGGACTTTAAATGGGCCAATAAGGTTGGGTCATGGTTAGTGTAAAATGTAATGGGCCAATAAGGTTGGGTCATAGTTAAAAGTTAAAATATTCAAATACTTCACGAAAGATACATATAGATTAGGCCATGGTTAAGCATTTAAATACAAACTTAAAGACTTATGGTGCTACGGATTTGGCTATGTTTAAAATATTCGGTTCGGTTCGGTTATTTGCGGTTATGAAATAAGAATAACCATAACCGAACCACAAAAATCGGTTATTAAAAATATAAATAACCAACCCTTCGATTATTTCGGTTATCGGTTATTTCGGTTCGGTTTTTTCGGTTTTTTCGGTTACGGTTCGGTTAATTCGGTTGTATGCTCACCCCTATGTCATATTACTCCGTTGTTTAAAACTTGGTATAATATCATATTTACCGATAATAAGTTGTAGGATCACATGTAACTGTTGATACATGATTGTGGACGCGACTCGACTTGACGCGTATCAGCTTAGACATGGCTTCCTCCGTCGTGTGAAAGAACAAGCATATCGGGCCAAGAGAACAAAAGACTTGAACTGGTCCATGGGCTAAGCTAATCGGCTGAAACAGATCAATGAAACAAGACATCAAGCACATGGGCTTGTAACTGTTTGGCGAAACACCCTTTGGGCCCAAGCCTAACATTGATGAAACATGTGTATAGTTGACGAAACAAGTCTGTTTCGTCAACCTAAATTGTGTTTCATCAATATCAAATGTGTTTCATCGAGTTTGGTTTTGATTCGTCGAGATTAGTCTGTTTCATTGTGTCTGGTGCTATAAATAGACAGTAGTTAGACTGAAAATGTAAGACACAAGAAGAGAGCACACAGAGAGCAAACACACACACACGAGAGTTTGAGAGAGTTTGCAAAATATATTTGTAAACATTGCTTTGTAACTGACTTTTCATACGTATTAATACAGACGGTGAATCTTGTGTGTCGTTTATTTGCGTGTTCTATCTCGGTTTGCTTTCCCGGTTGGATTCCGCACAACCGGGTTGGTTTGTACACAAGGATTAGGCGACTAGATCCTCCCCTAGCCGGACCTACAAGTGGTATCAGAGCCTTGGCTCTTCTCCTTGTTAAAACCGAGTGGTTTTTCGAGTTGTTCTTCGAGTTTTAAAAGCTTATCTTTCTGAAAAACCGTGTGTTTTGCTGATTATTTTAATTAAAACCCTGTTATAAAACTTGTTTGCGTGATATTCTTTGGTTTTATTAAACTTTTTAGCTGAATATTGTGTTTGAAAGATCATCGGTTTTCCAGAAAGTCATCAAGTTCATCTTCACATTCAAAGTGTTCTTGTTGTTTCACCTTTTTGATCCTTGGAAATTAAATATTCAAGTTGTTTGTGTCTTGAAAATTGTGATTTGATTAAAATAGTATATCACCTTATTGGTTGGTGAAATGAGCATGGTGTCTAGCCGAAAGTAAGGTTTGACAATTTTGTATTGTGTCAGAAAAGGATAAAGTTTGAAAAAGTTTACCAACCCAGTTACCTTTTTGACTAAACAAAACATCAACGAAACAAAACATCCTTTTCGTCAGAAGCATTCTCGGCGAAACAGAATTTGGTCTCGTCGACTTTTTGGGCTTAATTTGTTTCTGGGCCTTTTCGTCGTAAGTGAAGCCCAAACAAAAATTCTGTTACGCCGATTCAATAGTGGGCCTTACTTTCGTCGATTAAGAATTCATTTCGCCGAACTGTTAGGATCTTATATATTAAAATTTGTTTCGCCAAAGTGTGTTTGACGAAACAAACTTTTCAGTTTCGTCAATGGTCTTTATTGGGCCTGGTTCAATTAGAAGGCCCAAAGTGACTTCTCCGTTTCGTCGTTTGGGAGTCCAAAACAACACAATCTGTTTTGTCGTTATAAGTTGGGCCCGTTTCGTCATTGGAAGCCCAAAAGCGTTTCGTCATATACGTAATTTAAAATCTGTTTCGTAAAAATAACAAAGTCTGTTTCGTGGAACGTGTTTCGTCGAGACACTTGTAATTTTAAACAGAAGGTCTGCAATAACAATTTAACCGTTTGTTTCAAGTGTTTTGTTTAGGTATTGATCATTAATCATTCAAAATGTATCCGAGTTAGTGGGGTACTCCGGCTCCAGATTCGGGAAAGTATCGAAATACAAGTTTGTCTCCTTCGTGGGCCGAAACTCCAAGTATTCAAAGCCAACGACCTATCAAAGCAACTGATATGTTCGGAAATCCATTACCTGTTCGATCTACCGGACCAACAGATCTGTACGGAAATCCGCTTCAACCAGTTCCTCAACCAGTGCCTCAACAGCAAACCCAAAGGCCTCCTGTGACAACTGGTCTATATGGCAATCCAATACAAGTTCCAGTAAAGCCAGCTCCAACAACAGACTTGTATGGAAATCCTCTACAACCAGCTTCACAACAGCAAGTCTATCGGCCATCTACTGTAACCGCTTGTTTTGCTGAGGTTGTCAAGGATCTTAAGCACGCCAGTGGTGGAGAATCTTCCACCAATGGTGATAAATCTTCTGAAGATGAAGACAGTTCTGGCTACAGTAGAAGCTCGGATGAAGAATCCTCGACTTCAGGTGATGATCATTTGGATAACACGTCAAGTGTGTCAGTCGATGCAGATGTTGATGAGCTATTAGGAGAAGCTGCAGCAAGGAATGATAGAAGATCTATTCTGATGGATCAAGCTGTTTATTCTTCTTCTTCTCTCCATTCAGCCGTTATGGCCAATGTCGACAGTTCGTCAAGTCAGGTATGTGTCGATGAACCTACTGCTGTTAATTGTGATAATTGTGCTAGCTTAAGTGTTAAATGTGCTGATTTAGATGCTAATATGTCTGAGTTGCAAAGCAAACATGATGCTTTAAACGCTAACTTGTTTGACTTGCAAAACAAACATGTTTCTTTAAATGATAAGTGGTGTGATTTGCAAAGCAAGCATGAGGATTTGCAAAACAAATTTGAAGTGACAAATATGCACAATCAAAAGTTGATAGTGGATCTTTCAAAATGCAAAGAGGCTAACATGTTTTATGAAAACCATGAAAAGGAATTTAAAACGATGGTTGAAACTTTAAGAAAAGATAAAACCGAACTGACAAAAATGGTTTCCAGAAAACAAACTGACATAAATTTGTATATCACTCGTCTTGAGATAATGCAAAAAGAGATGGCTTGTGTTAAAACTGAAAGTGAGGCGATCCGACTCAAGTTAGACAGCTATTTAAGCTCTAGCTATGTGTTGGATCACATCATTGACGTTCAGAAAGAGAAACGGGATGTCACATGCATTGGATACAAGAAATGTCCACCACCTGTTAGACACAATTACGATGCACTGCCTGATGAGGAATATAGAACTCACTTTGAACCATCTGTTCCTTTAGACGTTGAGGAATTTGCAACAGGGCTCGGATACAAGAAGGAAGTATCATCAGAATCGGATGTGTCAGCAGATACAAGTGTGTCTTCTGCTGAATCGAATCAGGATCCTCCAGTTGTGATTGAGGATGCTGATTCTTCTGATGATGAATCTGATGATACTGATTCAGCACAGTCAGATGCGGTAATCAAAGAAGAGGACATACCTCTCGAGAATCATATTCTATGTGATCCTCCCGCAAAACCTGCTAAGACTGTTTCGACCGAGTCCACGTCTGCAAAAGAATCTGAAAGTGTGGATTTGCTGTACACTCTTGTTGGTGATGATAAAATTTATTCTGACAAAGATTTTCCGATTAAGAATGTAAATCAATCTTTAATCAGTAAAGTTTTTGAAAATTCAACAAGTAAGTTTTTGGGAAAGACAGGATCACATGTTACAGTAACACAGTGTCCTCCTATTCCAAAGGCTGAAGTTCGAAAACAATATGGAAATCAGAAATTACCAACAGTGCAAAAACAACAAAATCATACCAAACCAAAAGGAAAAGCAACGACTCAAAGTCAAAGGAAGCCGAATCAAAAGAAGAACAAGAATGTGAACTTTGTGAAATCAAAGGGAACGGACAAAATCGAAACTTTTGAAAACAAATCTAACTTAGATTTTGTTAAGCAAGCAAAAGTGTTGAAAAGAAATGATCCAAACAGTTCGAAACCTAGTACCTCGAGATCACAAAGTTCATCATCATCGGGAAGACGATCACATGATGCTTCGGGGTTTGTTGAAAGAAGATCATGTTTTGAATGCGGTGAGTACGGGCACATTGTCAGAAATTGTCCATATCTCACGAAAGGAAAGGCAAAGGTTGATGCCTCCCATGGTAACAGTTACCATAAAAGATCTGTTTCACCAAAACAGGACCCTCGTCTTGTTAAACAACAAGAAGTGAAACAGAGAAAGAAACAACGGAAAAATGTTGAAAAGGTTTTAAAACCGGAGGTTGTCCAAACAAAATCTGTTGAATCAAATGTTAAACATGAAAAACAAAAACAGATTTGGAAACCAAAATTGGAAATTGTTTCAGGGGGAGCTACATCAATTCCGAATCATAGGGAAATGGATGTCACAATTCTCGATGATGACGGACGACCCAAGTCTGTGAATGCTTGGGTCCCCCTCTCCAACTAATCTCTGAATGAGAGTGCAGGATGTTCCAGGAGGAACTATTGATAGTCTTAGGATTGTTGATAGTGGAGCTTCCATGCACAAGATCGGCGACACCAGACTCCGAAACATCATTATATCTAGGAGTTGTTGCCTTTGATGGAGAGAGGAGGAAAGAAGACAAAAATGTCTGATGAAGGAAAAAGGAATGAAGTTGAAAAATTCGACCAGTTGAAATATGTTCCAAAATTTGGTTGTTATGGTTTTTGATCGGGTCCTCAGGAAAGATTCAAATGAAAAGTACGCGCCTGCAGCACGTCTGAAGCTTTTCGAAGATTCATGGAATTTTCTTCCACAAGAAGTTCAAAGTCCACAAGATGAACGTGTAGGCTACTTTTCTCTACTGTGTGATTGAAGAAAATGTGTTGGTTGATCAAACTACACCGGGTGTGCGGATGCCTTGGCGTGGATTGAACAACCGCACACTTCCTCTCAAAGAGAAAGACAAAGACCTTCGCTGGTGCAATGTGGAATACCAGCCGGACCCAGAGGTTTATGATCTTGTTGCTGTCAAGAGATTTCTCAGTAGCTACAAAAATCGACTTTGAAGTCCACACCGGGTGGATATCCAGTTTGGGAGAGCGCTCAGATTCCTTGCAATGCATGAAACAGTTGCAGGATACGGTTTTACATTTCTAATCTCTCTTATTCTTGTCGATTTTTAAGCTACTTTATGATTTATTATCATCTCGTACAGCACTCTTTGACCAGACATGTTGATCTCGAATATCACCTCACACGTGATTGTTTCACTATGAAACTCATCAATGTTGTCATGGTCCGCACCGATGACCAACGTGCCGACCTTTTTACCAAAGCATTTGACAAATCAAGATTTGACTTTTTATTATTGGTAAACGGCATTAAGGTCAAGCAAGAGTAAAACCAACATCGGAAAATCATTTTTGTAAATACCTTTGTGTTTTAAATTTATCTTAGTTTATTGATTTTAGGGGGAGTAAATCCAAAATTTGAAAATCCAAAAACATCGAAAAATTTCATAAACACAAAAACAATAGAAAAACAAAAATGAGTTTCCTGGCGAGCAAAAGAGAAAATGATAGTACATCAGTGGTCTGTCTAAACCTCTTTAAACCTAAACTGAAAAACGATAAGCAGCTCTATATAAGATGTATCGGTAGGCTCACAATCATTTTAAAGTGTGCAGGGTGATATAAACCTTAAATCGACTGAAGACCAGGTGGGAACCATTCATTGGCATATGGTCTTAGTACCGAAATTTCGTTTGAGAGATTGCCGAGGTTCTGAGATATTCGGTCTTTATGCTGCTTATCATCTGGGTATCATGGTTGTATCTTTTACCGAAAAATAACGGGGACGCAAGTCTAGATCTTCCATGATACCATACATACGTGTACATACTGCATACGACCTCAATAAGTGATCAACAATCACATGTCCATCAAATAAGTGATAAAATATCACATTTATCCGGGAGTCAAGTTCGTCTCTCTGCTGTACGAAAGTACTGACCTGTTCACGGACTTGCTCCTGTGCCCTCATGCATCGAAAATCAAGTTCCTCCTCAATAAGTGATTCTATCACATAGGGCTTGTTTTCAATCAAATAAGTGAGTTTCTCACATCATATACGGTCAAACAGATGATAATCGGTATACTCACCGGTAAGATGAACCCTCGTGCATACCTTGATACGGGAATGTGTCGTGATGTGGATGAACACCGGTCGGTAAGTATAAATCATACCTTAACGTATCCCCTCGCCATGATTACATTTGATAAGTTGAGCTTAAGTGGACAACAATACCGATAATCGTTATAGGATGCTTATCTAAATGTTAACTAATTGAACAACAAGAGCGTTTTGGCATGACCGTACACTGATATGATTCTCTTACCCTCGAAACTCGCAAAAAGAATGTCTGTAAATATTTATTTAATGCTTTCAATTTCTGCATCTCTGTATATATTTATTTACTGCTTTCTGTCTTTACATTTGAAATATTCAAAAATTCCAAAAAGATTTTAGGTGTGTTTTAATATAAACTTTCTAAAAAGCCAAAAAGATTTTATTTCTGTTTTATTTTCGATCGTACGATGTTGGATCTCGAGTCTTCGACACCTGAAACCTGAACGAAAACCAAAACGACTGAATCTTCATAAACGGTCAGAGTTTGCAAGTTTTGAAAGTTAAAATCTAAAATTGACAAATTTGTTAAACTTTCAAACTGTCGGACGATAGTTGATTGATATATGGTCATACGTGTGTTGTTTGTTTATACTAACTATATTCCAAGCAGTTGTTCTCATTACGCGTTTAGATTTCTTGCATGTGCAGATTCTAAAGGCAAGGAGAACATGGTCGATGACAAGCTTCGGAATGAAGACACAACGTGAAGACACTCAAATGATGAAGATGATCGAGTTGCCGCTGGCCATCATCAACACCACAAGGATCTCAAGTTGTAAAGATCACGACATTCACCAGCATAACTCAAGGGGGAGCTTATGTTAAGGGGGAGTTTGTCAACACACTTCCTACATGAAACGGGGAGTTTGTTGATACACTTTCTGCTTTCAAGACGTGAAGACATTGAAGATCCTCCGACACAGAAGACATAAAAGGCGAATCTCGCGAGTAGCGTCCAAGGGGGAGTTTGTTGATACACTCTCTGCTGAAGACTTTGAAGATCCTCCGACATAGAAGACATGAAAGGCGAATCTCGCGAGTAGCGTCCAAGGGGGAGTTTGTTGATACATGATTGTGGACGCGACTCGACTTGACGCGTATCAGCTTAGACACGGCTTCCTCCGTCGTGTGAAAGAACAAGCATATCGGGCCAAGAGAACAAAAGACTTGAACTGGTCCATGGGCTAAGCTAATCGGCTGAAACAGATCAATGAAACAAGACATCAAGCACATGGGCTTGTAACTGTTTGGCGAAACACCCTTTGGGCCCAAGCCCAACATTGATGAAACATGTGTATAGTTGACGAAACAAGTCTGTTTCGTCAACCTAAATTGTGTTTCATCAATATCAAATGTGTTTCATCGAGTTTGGTTTTGATTCGTCGAGATTAGTCTGTTTCGTTGTGTCTGGTGCTATAAATAGACAGTAGTTAGACTGAAAATGTAAGACACAAGAAGAGAGCACACAGAGAGCAAACACACACACAGAGAGCAAACACACACACACGAGAGTTTGAGAGAGTTTGCAAAATATATTTGTAAACATTGCTTTGTAACTGACTTTTCATACGTATTAATACAGAGGTGTTAATCGGTGAATCTTGTGTGTCGTTTATTTGCGTGTTCTATCTCGGTTTGCTATCTCGGTTGGATTCCGCACAACCGGGGTGGTTCGTATACAAGGATTAGGCGACTAGATCCTCCCCTAGCCGGACCTACAGTAACAATTTTTAAATTTGTGACATTAAATATAATTTATAATATGATCATTATAAATGTCTCTATCTTTTTTGACTATAGGTGGTTTCAACTGAAGCTAGAGCAATGTACAACGTTGGTTTTGGCAGGACTAACGTTTTGGTCACCGAATATTAGTATTTTTCTTGACCCGAGGTGGGGTAGGGGTAATGATGATTAGATGTTTACTTATGAATATTTTCAATTGTAGGAGTATCGATACTTGAATATACCATGGTACGCGTCGGGTCTGCCTCTTATATGCAAACCCTAGACTGCAAGATGAAATGGGTCACAATGATTTCGGTTTGAAACAAATCACTTTTAGTATGGTTGAATACGGCATGTGTTTTGAAGGTACTAATATGTGTTTTTGGTTTAGCCACATTTCTTAATTTGGTATTGTCTTGTGGCTTCCACAAAGAAAAAGTATTGATTTGGTTTTTAATCTATTTTGGGTGTCCTTTTCTTCTTTAATGATAGATAGGTTAGTAGGAAGGATTATTCAGATGAAACCGATAAAACACATCTCAGTTGTGGAAGACGGAAATAGTGGGCATATTGATGCAATTACAAGCGTGATGAATCTGAATCCTCTCAATTAAGAATTCACACCAAGGATATTCTGGCGACCATAACTCGTCGGAATAAACACCTTTTTCTCCAGCAAGCTTTCTTATTCTCACGTCGGAGCTTGGTCACAGATTCCCCCACCCTCACCCCCGGGGTCCTCCGTGACGAGTCTAACGGTGTTTTATTTTGTAGGTTGACAAGGAAGACCCATCGGAGCGTTGACGAGCCTCGTTGACCTCAATCCGGAGGTCAGGGACTCGACATGCGGTAAAGAATGTGTGTGTCTGGTGTGTAGGGCCTATTATTTAGGACTCTTTGGTTTACTAATGATGGTGGAGTGCAAAATTTTGGGTCTCGCAGCACACTACATTCCTTCGTGTGAATAATTCTTCTAGTGGTGTGTGTTTTTCGATTATGATGAGGTAGGATGAATATTTTCAACTGGTTATGTGCATGGACATGGACATAAACGTCCGGGACCATGGGCAACTGGGCAAGGCTAATTCCTCATTTTGTATTTTTGTAGTACTAGTTAGTCTTAAGACAGTGAAGACTAAGTGATATTATACGAGTTCAAGAGTATGATTATTTACTACACAAATTGGAGCCCTAGATCTTATTTACTACACATTCCGAGTTCAAGAGTATGATTATCGTTCATTTTATTTAACAATCAAACCCTAGATCTAAGATATTTGTCTTGTTCATCGCCGACCAAATGAAATCAGTTCAGATCTAAGTTAAACCAACAAGATATCTCACCTTTCCCATGATTATAGTTGAGTAAACCAACTAAAATCAGATTACGAGCAACAAATCGGGCAGAATAACGGCTTAAATCGATGATGATGGAGATTTCGTATGAAATCGCCTTGACAAGAACTTTGAAACGAAATAACAGAAATGACTCGTTCAAACGAAATACCTCCTCTATTTATAGACAACCTTATTTCGTGTGAAATAGGCATTGAGATGTTTTCAAACGAAATCATGTTCAAGCGAAATCAATGTTTTCAAGCGAAATCATCGTTTCAAGCGGAATGATTATTTGGTGCGAAATAGTCATTTCGTTTGAAATTGCACTTTTTCAAAATTTTCAAACTTTTTAACTTTTTGACATTTTACCACCACACCCAGTTAACCAAGTCCAAGTTAATGACCTTGGTCAACTGTTTAGATTCCCAAGTCCAAGTTAATGACCCTGGCTGACCAAATTATGAAGTTTGCTGACTTTTGAAACAGATTTAAGTTCAAATTAATGAACTTTTGAACTTTCAAGCAATTACCAATCACTTTCTCAATCTTTTGCTTACCCAACCCTCATGATCCAGACTTGTTCAGCACATAAAACTTTGATCATCAGATCCCCAACGTCCGTTGTCGAAAATAAGATGAAAATCAAATCTTTTTGGATTTTATAAAATGCTAAACAAATAGACAATCTTTTTGGATTTTTGATAAGCAACAAACTGTACACACATATTTTTGGTGAGCATGTTAGGGGATCATATCAGCTGCCGACAAGATACAAGTACCGTTAAGCTTTGATTTCATATACAACATTAAACAATTCGCTTTGATTGTCGATATACTGATCCTCTTAAATTTTCACACAATTTTCAATCTGTTCAGGATACGAGTTTAGTGTTTTAGAGACTTAAACTTATACGCGTGTCCCACCTCAGAATATACTCCCGTATCCAGATCCCAATATTCAGTCTTACAGGTGAGTATACCTAGATGATATCTGTAAGGGGTTAAATGCGAGGGCCGTGAGAGCTCAGGCTATTGCTTCCGCAAAATCAGAGAGATGACGGCTTCGACTTAAGGTGGGTCCCCTTTGGGGATCTTCTTTTACAACAGCACATGATTAGCATTTTTCAATGTTTCATCATTTTTTATGTTGAGAGGGGGGGGCTTTTATTTCAAGCAACTTAAAGTATTCTCCGGGGACTAGGCCATTGCTTCCGCAAAATCAGAAGTCCCGGGATAATACCCCAGATATCACTAAGTATAAAGACCTAGTATCTCAGAAAGAGGGACCTTTCAAACAAGATTTCGGGGGTTACCCATATATCCGAGATATGTTCCCCACGTAAAAGCAGGTAATGATTTAGGTTTATCCCGAACAAACCTACTAAATGTGTAAAAACCTATCGGCACATCATCAACGAGACTGCTTAACACATTTTAAACATTACATTTCTTTAGCGTACTGCATCTGTCTAGCTGATGTACTATCATTTCCCCTTTTTACACAAACTCTTTTTGACTTTTTCAATGTTTTTGGATTTTGACATTTTATCATGTTTTTGGATTTTCTACAAACTTTCTCCCGCTAAAAACAAAAACATATTTTTGTGTTTTTGGTTTTTAAAAAATGCAGAAAATAAAATGTACAAAAACTTGACAACACGACGTCGATCACTTCATATCGCCGTCCACCTCGGCTTCACATTCTATTACCCTCCCAGAAAACAAATTTTTCATCCCGTTTAATTTTAAAAGATAGTTAAATCTTGATCTGTCAAACGGTTTGGTGTAAAAATCAGCCCTCTGATCATCGGTGTGAATATGTTCAATGCGAATCAATTTCTTCTCATGACAATCAGGAATGAAATGATGTCGAATTTCTATATGTTTTGTTTTAGAACGGTGAACCGGGTTTTTCGTTATGCTAATCGCTGCTTCATTGTCCACAAATATAGGCGTGTCCAAGAACTGCAAACCAAAGTCTCGCATCTGCTGTTGGATCCAAAGGATCTGAGAGCAACAACTCGAGGCCGAAACGTATTCAGCCTCACAGGTAGAGAGCGCCACTGAGGTTTGTTTCTTGCTGCAAGTTCGTAATATCTTGATCACCGGTGTGATCCTCAGTTTCTGTCGTTGCAACATTTGGTTCCTCGTCAAATATCAGACCGTCTTCCGATTCTGAGTCGTCAGAATTATCAAACATTGGAGCTGGTTCCTCTGGGGGTTCATGTGTCGTTCCACTTGGACCTGCCTCGTGAGCGTTTGTACCACTTGTAGGATTGCTTGTACCCACGTCAGGCTGAGAAACTACCAACGGTCTTGGCACCTGATCTTGTGACATAGATTGTTGATGTTGGTGTAGTAAAACGAGTTCCTCTACGGTTGGCTCAGTCGGCAGTTGGAAAGACTCCCAGAGTTTATCATAATCGAACAAAAATCTTTGTCCTGGAAGTTGTGGTGGAGCAGTATGCTTCTGATAATCAACATGCTGAACTTGAATTATCTTCCCCAGGCATGGTACGAACACCCTCTTCAGTGGACTCGCATAACCTACAAAGAAACCCTCGTTACTTTTAGCACCAAACTTACCATCTGGATCAATAAAAGTACAAGGCGATCCAAACGGTTTTAAAAACTTCAAATTTGGCTTATAACGATGAAGAAGTTCAAAACAGGTTTTCTTATATTTCTTCACTGTGAGAACACGATTCAATGTATAACACGCTGCTGCAACTGCTTCACTCTAGAAAAATATTGGCAACTTTGAATCGGCTAGCATTGTTCGAGCTATTTCAATTAAGGTGTGATTCTTTCGTTCAGCTACACCATTTTGCTGTGGAGTGTATGGTGCACTGAATTCATGAAGAATTCCTTTCTCATTACAAAACTCGAACATTCGATTGTTTTTAAACTCCGTTCCATTATCGCTCCGAATTCTTCTGATTGGAACTTTGTACAACGTTTCCATCTTCTTGAATAGAACCATTAACGACTCAAAAGTTTGATCTTTACTTTCCATACACACTACCCACGAAAACCTTGTGAAGTCGTCAGTGACCACAAGACAGTACAAGTCACCGCTTACGCTTTTTACATTAACTGGTCCGAAAAGGTCCATGTGGAGCCTTTCGAGCGGAACTCTGATTGAATTCAACAACTTCTGCGGGTGTGTTTTCTTCATTTGTTTTCCCTTCTTGCACTCTACACAATCATCGTTTAAATGAAAATTTTTCAGATTTACACCCTCTACAAGATCATTATGCACAAGAAAATTCATTTTTCTGACATGAATGTGACCCATCTTTCGATGCCACATTCTAGACTCTTTTTCAGTCGCTTTCGTTTTTGTCACAAAACATTGTTTCTGATGATCTGTTGTTGTTGCGACACTCATATCCAGGACATACAAATCATTTTCACGGGGAGCTCGCATCAACATCATTTCCTCAGGAATTTTAAAACATTCCTTTTTATGATTAAACATTCATTTTTAGTAAAGTGTACTGTAAAAGACTTGTCACAAATCTGTGAGATGCTCAACAGATTGTTTTCAAGTTCGATGATATAGTTCACCTTGTCAAACGTTACGACTCCATTTGTTAGAGTTCCTTCACCAACTATTCTGCCACCCTGATTTCCTGCAAATCCAACATATCCTCCGTTGATAGATTTGACGTCATAGAGCAAAGCCAACATTCCTGTCATATGCCTTGAAGCTCCGCTGTCCATGATCCACTTAGAGATTATTGACCTCGGAAGCCCCTACATATATCAAAGAAATTCATTCAAACAATGAAGCCCATGAGTTCTTTACCTTTGGAACACTTCCAAACACAATATCACATGACTCATCAACTTTCGGAATGTTAAAGATGACATTTGGAACAACAGGTTTTGATTTTGGCTTTAAATCTCCCTCCTTAATTGGTGGGAATTCCTCAAGCAACTTGTCTAGTTCAAATTCCAGTTTTTCAACATCATTAGCACAAACTTTTGGTTCAGATTTTAGCTCATTTTCCATCTTCTTTTCTTCAACTGATTGTTTTGATTTTGCCACCCATGATTGATTTTCAAAAACTTTTGTCTTTGGATAAACCTTTGAAGTCTTTTGGGTTTTCGAAGATTCACCAATCTCAAATGTTGATTTCGGCTTATCCTTGGTCTTCAAAGATTCACCTCTTTTCAAAATACGAACAGGGGAAACCATTGGTGTTTTACCCTTAACATCAGTTGGAGTTTTAGGTTTGGGTTTTTGCAAAACTGGTTGCTCAAGCTTTTTCATACACTGCTTGGCCATGTTTTCCATTCTGGCATTTTGAATTGGATACTCAAAATCAGAATATAATTTGTCAGTTCCGGTCATTGTGTAAACCACAATGATCGAATCATCATTCACAACTGTATCTGATTTTGGTATGAAGTTGTCTAAGAAATTACCATCTTCTTCAGAATCAGAAATGGAGTTTTCAAAATGAGTTTTCACAGTATCAAACTCCGAGTTATCACTTTCTTCATCTAACACTTGGTCAACAACGGTTTTGATAACATGTGACTCATTATCAGTGTCGGATGGAGAAAATGTAACATCAATGCTCTCAGGCAACTCATTCTCAATGGTTCTCAACTTGAGATTCAATGCAGATTCCACCCCATCTGGATACTTTTGAGTGTAATGCTTCCACATTGGGGGTGGAACACTTTTGAAGACAGGTTTTGCATCATGTTGTTGCGGAAGAATTTGATCAATCACATATGATGAAGCATCATAACTCATCAGTTTCTTATCAATTCTCTCAATTTCAATTCTCATTAACTCAAGTTCTTTTTTCAAAGAAGCTATTGTGTCCAGATGGATGTTAATTTCCATCTTTTTATCGAATTTCGTGGCTTTATCATTTTCAAAACTTTCCAGTTTAATCATTTTGATTGATCGTGCCAACGTGTCATATGCTTCTTTTATCTCACTGAGATCAAATTTTACTTCATCAGTAAATTTCTTCAATTCTTGAAATCTCATGTCTTTTTCAAGACAGTCCATGCATGGTTTTGAACAGTTTTTGCATGGAATTTCAAGAATCGAAACAACCTTTTCAGTAACCTTTTCTTCTTGATAAATTTTAATATCTGTTTTACCAAAACCATCAGACTCTGACTCAGACTTTTCTACTGATTTGATCTCCTTATTTTCCGATTTCTCGTCAGGCTCCTTTTTGACCGTTTCGACAGACACACTTTCAACTGGCTCTGTTTCGACAGACTTTGACTCAACAAATTCTGTTTCTACCTCTTTTAGCTTGCCCATCAATGCTTTGTCAGCAATCTCTTTTAGGGTCTCTTCATTCATTTCTTTTGAAACGTCTATTATCTCTTCAACTGGAGCTGGTTCAACATCATATCTTGGACAAAGACCAGTAGTTGGCTCACTGAAGAAACCTGCAAAAGATTCAAACATATTAGGAGGCATTATTGATTTGAAAGAACTAGCAATAATCTCCTGTTCAGACTGGTAGTAATAGACTTCTGCAGCAACTTCTTCAAGATCAGCTAAACTTTCTTCAGATGTCACTTCACTGACTTCTTCTGTCTCAACAACGCATTCCGGTTGTTCCACAATCTCTGCCATCATTGCCCTACCCTCACTACCAGGGATGTACTTATCCCAACTAAAACCTTCAGCAACCTTCTCATCATCTTGATTGACTAAGAGAGCCTTCTCCGGCTTGTTTTCGATCTGAGGTCTTTGGGTGAATGGTTGTTGACTTGTCTTATGATAGATCACTTGTTTGTAATAATCATTTGAGAACGGGTTTTGATGGTTGTTGACCTCCCTGTTTGGACATTCCCGCTTGAAATGTCCCTTCTCTTTACATTTGAAACATGTGACTTTTGATTTATCAAACCCAAGTTTTTGATCTGGTCCTGAAAGACTATTCCGACCAGTTATTTCCATAAATCGTCGAGCTCTTCTTACCAAGCTTTCCATTCCCCATTTGATGTCGATCAACTCCACTAGATCGATCTGATCATAGTCTTCCTTTGTCATATCGGGGTTCCCAATTCTACCAGCAACCAAGCTTTCATACGATTCAAGCACCGAAGCAAGAAGTGCTATGTGCTGCTTTGCTGATGATTCAGTAAAGTCTTGAGCATTCTTTATGTTCACTGCTATGTTGCACAAAATTCCTGGACCTTGACTTTGACTATTTGATCCTGACGAACTTTGAGTGTAAGATTGATCAGGTGAATTTTGAACCTTTGAATTTGGTTCAAAACTTGCAAATAGTGAGTTGTTGCTTGAAGTGACAGATGATACTCCGGATGTTGAATCTGCACTAAAGGCTGTCTGCACTTTTGGACTTAGATTTGATGTTGCTGGAGTACTTCCTTTGTAATACAATGAGACATCTTGTTGAACACTTGAAGACTTCATCTTTCTAATCTTTGTCAACTCAAGCTCGTGTGACTTAATCTTTTCAATGAATGTGCTAAGGTTGAATCCCACATACTCCAAATTATTCTTCAACACCAACAGATAAGTGCCCCATTCATCGTATGGCAATGCATCCGCCAATTTATCAGCCCATTCCTCATCCGTTTTGGTTATTCCCAACCTCTTCATCTCAACAACCAGATGGCAATATCTTTCAATCAACTGTTTTGTTGTTTCACCCTTTATACCCGTAAAGATATCAAACTCTTTCTTCATCAAAGCAGTTTTGCTTTTTATCATAGACACGCTTCCAAGAAACTTTACTTTCAAAGAATTCCAAACGGACTGTGAATCACCCTGATGTTGTAGCAGAACTAAGATATCCTCTTTGATGGCTTGTTGTAGAATGCTCATCATTTTCTTTTCTACTTTGAAATCATCTTGTTCAATTGGAGTCAAACTGCTAATCGTTTTCTCAATTCCCAAACCATTCTTTGGAGGAACATATTTAGACTCGATTTTCATCTAGCATTCAAAATGGTTGGCTTGCACCCAAGTTTTAAACCTTTCCGACCACCCAACATACTCATTAATGTTCATCAACTTCGGCGGTTTCTGCATAGTACCGAGTTCATTTTCCATGTTCACATTTTGCACGATACTGGCTGGTGTTTGTACTGCCGTCATTCCCCCACCGGCAAAGAATTTGTAAAACTCTTGGTTATCCATTTTACGAAAACAGTTTACGGAAAAAATTTTCATGTTTTGAAAACTGGTTACTTTCAAGCGAAAACACTTTCTGCACGAAATGAACTTCAAACGAAATACCACGAACGAAATGGACTTTCACACGAAAACAGGCTTTCAAGCGAAATTAGCTTTTTCAAACGAAACTAGGTTTTCAAACAAAATCACTTCTGAAACGAAATAGCACTTTCATGCGAAATCAAGTGCCATTTCATACGAAATCGGCTGTTTTCAAGCGAAAGCCTATTTCGTGCGAAATCAAAGTAGGTTTCAAACGAAATAATGAAATTTCATGCGAAATAGCTTATTTCGTATGAAATCAACTCAGATTTTTCAAGCGAAATAGCACTCGTTCAAACGAAATCAACCTTTTGGCCCATTTTTGTCACTTTTAGTCTGAATTTAGGTCTAATTCTTTCAAGGGTTTGTTAAAACTGTATTTTACACACAATATCAAAAGATCAGTCCATTTTGTCCAGAAGTCCAAAAATGAGTAGAAAAGAGCACTGATTCAAGTGTATTAACTCATCCTGAGCTCTGATACCACTTGTTGGATCGTTTTGCGACCTATATGAGTCGTTCAGAGTCAATACAAAACTGTTTGAAAGGCGGAAACAGTCAAACAGCCTAGAATCAGTGATAGAAAGGTGTAGACATAGAGTATGATACTTAAAACAAGCTTCTCATTGATATTTGACTTGATTACGCCGTGAAAATTGGGCAGCACCTCGTTACACTTTCACTAATTTCGTACCAAATGAGAAGCATCACATGCCTATATATAGGCAAATGATTTCGCATGAAATAGCATTATGCTATTTCATGCGAAATTACCCAAGTTAATTTCGTGCGAAATAGCAACATGCTATTTCGTGCGAAATTACTTCTAACATACATAAACTTTACAATATTTGACATTTTGACCCCCATACAAGCTACCGACATGACCTAGACTTTAGACGTAGGCTATGGACATTATGCACCAACACAAGAGTTACTAAATTAACTAGATCAACACGCTACGACACGACACATGAGGCGTCCAGGAAATGGTTTTGACATCTGGCTCATAAGGTTAGTCTTTTTTTGGCTGCTAAAATTGAATCGAAATTGTTGTTTAACATGTGGTAATAATATTGTTGCCTGCAGCCTTCAAACAATTGAACTATATCAAAGTTAGTATACATTTCATCTCATTAATATGTAATGGATGATTTATTGGAATCGGCAACTCAATGTACCCATCTGCAAGATTCACAATTTCTAACTTCAAGTGGAGGTCAAAGAAATGAATTTGATAATAGAGACTAATATGTATACATACAATGAAACACGATAGCATCACTGACCCACAATGTAGAGTCAGGTGAAACTCAAACCTTTTAAATCTGGATCCCTGTGGTTTCAATTTTGTTGTTATTTTCATCCAAAAGCAAAATTTAGTCAGATTTTTCAGTTAACATACAACATTTTTGTCTTTTTCTCCCTTTTAACGAAGGGTAAAATGGTCAGATTTTTTTAATTTGTTATAATAAAACGTTAAAAGACCATTTTGCTCTTCATTAAAAGGGGGAAAAACACAAAAATGCTGGATGTTAACTTAAAAATCTAACTAGATTTTGATTTTGGATGAAAATGACAACAAAATTGAAACAACAGGGACCCATATTTAAAAGGTTTGAGTTTTGGACTAAAATGACAAAAGTGACCAAATCTCAAGTACCATTTTGGCAGTTTACTCTAAATTTTAATTCTTTTTTTTTTATAATTCAACCATTTCAAATTCAGTACTTTAAATTTCTTGTTAACAGCTGCATACCCGTCATTTTTACAAAACTAAGAAACTTCTACATGTTTACAGATTATATAAGATTAACCATCACATTGGTTCCGCCCCTGTTTCACTCTCACTGTAATGAGAAATTTTCAGCTCTACTTAGATTCGAGCCAAGCAGGAGCTGGCTCGGTTGTGATTTAGGGGCCCATTTTTTATTACTCACCCAGGGCCCTAGAACTTTTAAGAATTCTCGAGGATGGCCCTAGAAAAGATTGTAAACCATACGGTGTATTTAATATCTAGCTATATGTTAAACACCAATATTATAAAAGATAAAATAAAATTTAATCCAATTAGCTTAGTTTTATCAACTTCTCTCATTCAATTAAATTTTAGTTCATTTTTTATAATTCAACCATTTCAAATTCAGTACTAAAAAAATTTCTTGTTAACAGCTGCATACCCGTCATTTTTACAAAACTAAGAAACTTCTACATGTTTACAGATTATATAAGATTAACCATCTCTTATGTATGTTTATATGAATATTTACATATGTATACAAAAAATCCATGTTTCGATTTCATAATAAAAACGTCATCTACAATCAATAATGTTAAGACTTACCAAGTATGGTGCCGTTGGGAGAGCCATAGAGGGGTCAATGAGCCGACGGGTTATTTATTTAAAAAAAATAGTAGTAATCGTTATAGTAGTAACGGAAAATTAAAATAATATATAGTGTTTATCCATTTGGTATATTTAATGTAAAATAGTTTGTAATAACTACAAATTCAATGATTAGACAATCACCTTCAGATATTAATAACCATATATTATGTAATCCTAAGAGTTACATTTATTAGATATCATGATTTATACTTGAACAAAATAATTCATCATACACATCAACATTTTTGCAAACTTGTACACAAACAATTTAGATCTTTTGTAGGCGACAATTCATTTTCATGAAAACTTTAAGAAAATGAAAGACTGGGCACATGATAAGTGGCTTTCCTCTAAGAACTTTAGGCTTAGTTTCATTTCGAGTTTGACCAGGCTTAAAGTCAACTCATCAGCTTTAGACCAGCCCAACCCAAAAAAAAATTCGAGCTCAACAATCCGCATAAATATACATGCTTACTTTAAAATGACCCATACAAGTTCTACAAGTAAATCAAAATGAAAATCAGCCAAGAAAACAAAACTTTAAACAAAATAAAATACAACAACAGATCATCAAAGTACCTGTATACTAGCAGCAGATCTAAAGACATCTGACATTACTTACATTGGATTCAAACAATATCTGACCCAGAATAACCCAAGAGAAATCAACATAAAAGCTAAGGCGGGTTTGAGCTAAGGTCATGGAACTCAACCAATGTAGTTACCTATTCTTGACGGTTATGTGAACTTGGTGAACTTTATGATCTCTTCCGCTTCTTGTGGTTCGGGCATTCTCTCTTGACATACTATATTCACGAATCACTGTCTGATTCATCTGAAGATGAACTATCCGGCGTGCTATACCCAAGATGCCAAATCCGAGTGACATCGCCTGAAGATAAATCAAACTCAGATAAAACATTTTCAAGATTTGCTTCTAAAGTACCAACAAATATCGCGTAATCAGAATCCCAACTCGGGAGAGGGAGATCAGGCTTACCAACAATGACTTCAGCGGCATCATCTGACTCCAACTGCATACTGAGCAGGTCTTGTTGCACCATATCTTCCTCCAACCTTCTCCACTGAAGTTCGCGTTCAGGGTCTACATCTGTTGGCCTAACACCTGGGTGTACACAGCTGGCATGTTCTGTTAGTTGAGAATAATTTCCAACAAAATCACAGGTACCAACTGAGCAATTTCTTGTTTTCGAGTCCATGAATTTCCGAGCAGGGTCAACCACAGCCCACCCGTTGATTTCACCCCTACATAAAGGGCAAGCAAGCTTAGCTTGTTGTCTCACCTTATTCACATTTGACATGTGAAACTGGTTAAGACAATTAGAGAGTTGGGGATCCGTGTCACACATGTAGGGGCGGCATCCTTTGTCAAAAGAAGAACAAAGTAGAAGTACCGCATTGTGTGGGTGTTCCATACAAATAGGGCATCTAGCTTCTTCACATTCACTTTTATTTTCAACTGGTAGGGAGTGAGATTTGGGTTTCTTTCTATCGTCATTTTTGTCGTCACAGGAATAGGGAGATGCCCTACACCTACCAGACGAAGATCTTCTATCTTTGGGCATCTTCACGGCTTCACAAATCAGAAATGGCTGTTTATCAACAACAACATGAGGAAACCATGAGATTAAACATGAGTATTCTGATACAATCTTGAAATATATCTACAAATGGTTCTCATCACAGCATTGATCTATAATATTGTACAATATTGTATGGTGAAAACAATTAAGAATTGTCTCAAGAGTTAAGGATAAATAAGGTATTCAATGTTTCTTTAACTTCATGAATGATTAAATGTTCAACCATAGCCCACATTCAACTATTCCACCATTCTCGCTAATTTGAAAAGCGTATACACAAAGATCATTAACACTAGGATGTGGAATGATTAGAAGTCACAAAAATATATAATTCAATTCACAAATAAGATAGCGAAAATGGTTCATCTAAATCACCAGTACAATATGGCAAGTTGGCAATCAATATAATTCCATTTGTAGGTATATGACATAATAGACCATAAATTCAAGGTTAAAATTAGTATCACAGCTAGTTAAGTTAAGAAATCTAAACTGATTCGCACAAACTACAATACAAGGCCGGAAAAATAGAGCCGTAAAACATAAAATTAGGGTTGCACAACATTGATCAATTATATTGTACAATCACGATTCAAATACTGTATAGTGAAAACAATTAGGCGCTGTCTCAAGTATTACAGATAATGTTGCATTCAATGTTTGTTTAACTTCATGAATGATTAAATGTTCGACCATAGCCCAAATTCAACTATTTACCATCATCAGTAATATGAATTGCTTAAACGCAAAGATCATTAACACCAAGATGTGGATGATTAAAAAATCACATATATGTTGAAAAACAAATCAACATTCACGATTCACAAACTAGATAGCGAAAATTTTTCATCTAAATCACCAGTACAATATGGCAACTGATATAATTCCATCTGTAGACATATTGACAATAAATTCAAGGTTCAAACCAGTATCATAGCTTATTAAGTTACAAATCTGAACTAATTCACTCAAACTAATTCAAGGTTCAAAGTAGTATCATAGCATTGATCTATTATATTGTACAATCAATATTCAAACTAAGTTATAGATGACACGGTACTCAATATCTCTTTAACTTCATTTATTATTTAGTGTTCGACCGTATCCCAAATTCAACTATTCCATCATAATCACTAATATGCCATTGTCACTAATATGAATTGCTTATACACAAATATCATTAACATCAGGATGTGGGATGATTAAAAAAAATCACATAACCATCCAATTATTTTCTAGAAAAAAAAAACTATGGAAAAACAAATCTACATTCACAGTTCAAAAATCACAAACTAGATAGCAAAACATAACCAGTACAATTTGGCAACTGATATAATTCCATCTGTAGGCATATAGACCACAAATTCCAGGTTAAAATTAGTATCATAGCTTATTAAGTTGGAAGTGTGAACTGAATTCGCAAGAGCCGTTTGTAATATTAGGGTTTCACGGCATTGATCTATTATATTGTACAATCAAGATTCAGATATTGTATGGTGAAAACAGTTAGGCATTGTCTCATAAATTACATATAATACAACACTGAATCTTTCTTTAACTTCACATACGGTTAAATGTTCGGCCATACCACAAATTCAACTATTCCACCACTATCACTAACATATACACAAAGATCATTAACATCAGGATGTGGAATGATTAGAAAATCACATAAACATCTAATTCTTTTCTACAAAGAGAAACGGTAAAAGTAAATCAACGTTCAAAATTCACAAACAAGATAGCAAAAATTGTTCATCTAAATCACTAGTACAATATGGCAAGTTGGCAATTGATATAATTCCATCTGTAGGTATATAAATATATAATATAGACCAAGAATTCAATGTTAAAATCAGTATCACAGCTTATTAAGTTAAAAAATCTAAACTAATTCGCTCAAGCTACAATCATATCACATAAACATAATTTTAGGGCTGGTTTCATCACCTAATTATTCATCAACCATATCACATAGACAACTTTCATAACAACATTCACAGATTCCACACATGTAACATCTAGATCAAGAAAACGAATCATAAATCACCAGATCCTGTTAAAAATATCTGAACATCATCATACAAAACCTAATTCATGACAAATGCGACATATTCGAGAACTTAACCAGTCAAAACACTAATCAAAGCTTTGATCGATGAATCTAAAAGGTAGAAATCAAACCTGATTGCTAATTGAAGAAGTGAATTTTGAAATTAGGTGGTTGAGTTTGTGCAGCCTCGTGGAGTCCTTAGTGCGTTTAAGAAGGAAGATGTGTGTGATTTTATTTGTATTTATTATAAGCGCGCAGAAAAGCATGCATTGTAATGAGGGTCATCTTGGGCCGACCTTTTTTCCAAAACTTGGGCTTGATTCACCAATATGAGGAGTACAAAAACCGGTTCGGGTTATAAACTGATTTGAGGGTTTAAAATCCCAACCCACTAAAGCTGATTTGGATAGAGTTTTTTTATTGGATCAGGCAAAAATCAATTCAGGTATTGGTTCTCAATACAAAAGTCCTGAGCCTATGCCAAACCGCTGGGTTGGGTCGTGGCTTAAACCGGTTTGGCCCAAATTTGTTTTTTAGATTAAGCCGGGTTGAAAATCAGTGTATTGGCCCCACCCCGGGTTTTTTTACACCTCTATTTAGTATTGGGTCGGGTTTTAGCATTTCAAGCCCAAAGTTATTGAACTCACCCTTAAATTTTCATTTTTTACATGATTATTTAGATACTGATATTTTATTTAGTTATATGTTTCATGTAATTTTTTAGTTATGTTTATAATATTATATGGTTAAGAGATTGTTTAGATATGTTATTTTTTCATTTCTAGTCCTATTACTTAAAATAAACTAAAAATATGTCAGCTTAGGTGTATCCGTGATAATTAAAGAGTGAATTTCAAATTTTGTCTTTTATCTTTATAGTGAATTTCAGGCAGTGTCCTTTATCTTTCAAATTAATGAGTTTTATCCTTTATGTTTTAAAATCCATTACGTTATGTCCTTTAGGCCTAACACAGTTTGTTTTTTCAGTTAAGTGTGACCATGTGCAAGTCACATGAGGGTAGATATGTCATTTGTTATACCTCTTATCTTTTTCGCCAGTATAAATTAACCCAAACCCTACTTTATCAAATTTCCCCTAAATCGTTTCCCCAAATTGAAATCAGGCTTCCACCACCTCCTTCCACCATCACAACTACAACCTCCTTCTGCCCCTGCCACCACCACCACTCCTCCCTCTCTCTCTCTCTCTGCACTGCACTGCCTCAACAACCACCATCACATCCCTCACCAACCACCACCGCCACACTCTTCGTCTTCCCCATGGTCGGCGAACCTTATACTTCGTCGTGAAACATGCTTGGCGAACCTTTCTTATTCGTCATGATATTCTTCGTCACACATATCTTTGTCGCATACAAGGTTCGCCAGTGGACAGTATACATAGCTGGTTATGTTTAACAGTTAAGGCATGAGAGCATAGAGAGAAACCACTGAGAGTTTATCATTCAAGCATTGTGTGTATATGTTTGATGTTGCTCTCATCCTTTTAATCTAAAGTGAATCTTTGATTACTTGTTGTGTTACTTGCTCTTCTTTGTTCGGTTTGCATCGTCACGGGGATTCCGCACTCGTGACCGTGTTTGCCATAAACAAGGATCAGAGCTCTGGCTCTTATCCTTGTTTAAAACCAAACATAGTTGTTTTTAAAACAAGTTGTTTATGTTTTCAGGAACTGTTCTTATCAAAAGTTATATATTTCTCTGAAAATGTGCTGAAAAATATCTGAAAGGATTGTATTTTGCTGTTAGTTTTTACGAAAACCTTGTTAAAACTCATGTTTGTATGTTAAGATTTGGTTTTTATTGAAAGTTTTAGCAAAAATCCTTATTCGAAAATTTATCCAGTTTGCCGGAAACTTCAAAGTGTTCATCAGGATATTTAAAGTGTTCTTGGTGATATTCATACTTTTTATGTGTTTGATCCACAATCTGTATTTGCATTATTTGTTTGAATTATTGGTCTGTCATTAAAATATATTTGTTTGACAAATTGGTAAAATGATGATGGATTGGGTCTGTCACAACAAGTTGTTAGTTTGAAAAAGGTGCCACCAACTTGTGTCAGGGACAAGGGATCTGTTTTGTTTTGCAAAATATCTAATACAGCCTGTTGTGTCACTTTGTCAACAAAGATCCATAGTGACGAAGAATCTGTTGTTCGTCAAAAGGTTTTAGATGAAGAATCACTATTCTTCGTCAAGTTGTGTTAGACGAACAATCAATCCTTCGTCGTTTGGTCTTTAACGAAGAATCACATTCTTCGTCGTGTTTTGTCTTTGATGAAGAATCAAGTTTCGTCACACAATTCTTCGTCGCACATACTTGTCATATTTAAACAGAAGCTTTGCAAAACCATCTTAAGAGTCTATTTTCAAGTGTGTGATCAGGTAGAATTGTTCATATATCAATCATGAGTACTAGCCCTTGGGATTGGAGCAGTAGCTCAAGTACGACTCAAGATCCGACCTCCGTAGCGGCGTGGATCAAGAATATGATGCCACAACAAACAATTTCTGCAAGTCAATGGGCATGCGTAGCAAATCAAAATCAAAGTATTCAGAATTTGCTGATGAGCGAAAGTGAAACGGGTAGCAACAATCGACCGCCAAAGCTAAATCATATGAATGACTATCCATCTTGGAAAGGCCAATTTCATACTTACGTTCTAGGGCAAAACACCGAGCTATGGATATGTTTCACTACAGCATACAACACAGCTCTTGAAGAAGCAGGTTCAAGTCCAAAAACATTGGCAAATATGACTGAAAAGGGAGTTTGACGCATTTTTGTTTATGGAAAACGAAACTTTAAATGAAAAGGCAACTCGTTTTTATCATTTGATAAGTGAAATGTTTTCTTACCAGGTTACTGCAACTCCACAGGAAATGGTGACAAAGTTTGCAGATGCTCTACCACCGAAGTGGAGCCCTTTTATTGAACTATTGAAGCATACAGGTGTCTTAGATACTATTAGTATCTATGAATTCGTTCAAAGCTGTAAAATAAAAATGAAGAAGAAATCCGGAAGGCGAAACGAATCTCAACCCCTCAGAATCCAGAAATGTACTTTGGAGGGATTAACCCTGTTGCAAGCTCCAGTCAGCAACCAAAACATCAAACGGCGTTCATGTCCAATTCAAGCCCCTTTCCTCAAGTGACAAATGTAAATCCCTTTGGATTTGTACCAGAGCAACCACAACCTCAAGTTGCTCAAACTCAATTTGATCCTAGCGCTTGGTTCCCGAAACCACAAGTTATTATCCCCACACCTCAACCCCAATTCAATCCAAGTGCTTGGTTACCTAAGCCTCAAGTTGCTACTCCTCAACCCCAATTCAATCCAAGTGCTTGGTTACCTAAACCTCAAGTCCAACCACAAGCTCAAACCCAAAAACAACAAGCAAACTTATCCAAAGTCAATGTGGAAAATGCAAGGGAAACCATGGAACTTCTTAACACTATGGTCAATGCCTACTGCAGACTAATGGCAGGTCAAATTGGCAACATTAATTTGACAAATGAAGACTATCAGCAGATAGACAGAGACGAAATGGAGTTAATGGATATAAAATGGGCGTTTGCGAGTGCTGTTAGAAGGGCTAAGGATTATATGAGGAGAACGGGGAAAACGAGTTTGGAAAGCAAGCGGGGTACGAAGTACGGTTCTAATAAGGATGCCGTGACGTGCTTCAATTGCGGTGAGAAGGGTCACTTCAAGCGTGAATGCACACGTCCAAGCAAACAAGGCAATCAAAACCCTTTTCAAAACCAGTCAGGTACAAGCACATCCAACTCAAATCAAGCAAACAGTGAACGGGGTATTGTAACAATGACCAACCAAAACCAGTCAGAGCCATCTAACACTAACAGAGCATTAGTTGTTCAAGCCGATGAAGGTTGTGATTGGTCTGTACAATTTAGAGGTGGAGGACAGGGAGGAACTGCGTGCTGTGCAAAGATCATCAATCACATCAAGCATGTGCACAAGGAAGAGTTTTCTGAAAGCGATGATACTTCAGGTAATAATGGCAGTTCTGATGAAGAATGCTTAAGCGTGGGTGATTGTAGTTCAGAATCGGATGTGAAGGAAGGAGTGGATTCTGAAGCTGATAGTTTGTCGAATGATGCTGAGGAGATGAAGTGTCAGAAATCTGATTTGATCAAGAAAGCTACTGCTTCATCGAAAGAAATGGAGAAGTTCTTATCTGAAGATGGATCTTTCTCTTACCAGACTGACATTACGAATAATGTCGCAGCCTCTTCAAGTCAGGTAAATTCCGACACCCCTACTTGTAAGATTGTAAAAGGCTTGATTGATATTATTGGAATAACGCATTACAATATATAGATAACAGAATGCAAACCCTAGATACCTAAGGACCTGTGGGCTCATAATAATAATAGTCCAATACTCCATAATAATAATAGTCCAACACTTCCCCGCAGTCGAAGCGGAAGGAAACCGGAAGCTAAGACTGAAAAAAAAACAAAAAGCCAAACCCTAAAAATACGGACTTCAATTTCGGTCAAAACATATGCCAAAATTCCATAATCTTGTAATATTCTTCAATCCATAATCTTCAATTATCCATAATTTTGAATGATCCCATAAACCAACAAAATTGATGTTATCTTTTGAAGATCCATTCTTCATTGATTCTTGGTTCCTGTAATTAGAAACAGAAGACAACCGGTGACCGTAGTCGTGTGGTGGTGTATCAAGGCTAGCAGGCGGCGGTTTCTTGGACCTGTAGACGAAGAGATGAGAAAGAAAGAAAGCCCGATGACCGTGGTCAGGCGGCGGTCTGTTGGATCCATAGATCAAGAGATGAGATTCGTAGATCAAGAGATGAGATCCGTAGATCTAAAAAGCCAACAAATCAATCAAACCGTAGTTTGAGATCAGAGGCCGTGGACCGTGGTCCGGCTAAAACATCGATAAAATAAAAATAAAAATAAAAAGAAAGGAAGTTGCCGCTGCAATTTAGAAGTTATACTTCAGGAACAAACCTTAAGAACCATGATGAGTAATATTATAAAACCAACCCATGGAATAAATTATGGTTAAAGAACTTCATGATGATGCCATCGAGAAAGCATCAACAAGTCAGCCATGACATGAGAATTTGATTTGGAAATACCATGACAGAAGAACTCAAAAGAATATTTGATGAGTGGAATTGTAACCAGAATCTTAAATCGATGAAAGACTTTATTCAAACAAGAAATAGAAAAAAATAGTAGATGAAACTAGCTAAAAGGAAAATAGTGACCGGACAGGGCGGCGGCAGTGGCAGCACACCGCCCTGTCTAGGGTTTTTCTAAAGTGGTGACAGCTAGGGTTTGATTATTTGTGGCACAGAGGAAACGGTATAGAACCTGGAGGCTCTGATACCATGTAAGATTTTAAAAGGCTTGATTGATATTATCGGAATAACGCATTACAATATATAGATAACGGAATACAAACCCTAGATACCTAATGACCCGTGGGCTCATAATAATAATAGTCCAATACTCCATAATAATAATAGTCCAATACTACTCCTAGAATATGTAGTGATTGTGCTAATCTTAAACATGAATCTGAAACGATTCACAGTCACAATCAGAGCTTGATTATTGAACTGTCTAAATGCAAAGAGGCAAACATGGCCTTGGCTCGCAATGAAAAAGATTTCAAATCAGTAATTGAAACTTTAAAGAAAAGTGTTTCCGAATTATCAAAAATTGTTTTTAACAAATAAATTGGTATTAACAATTACATTAATATCATCGAGGAAACCAAAAAGGAGCTAGCCGTTGCCAAATGCGAGCATGATGCGATCAAGCTCAAATTAGAGAGTTACTCAAACTCCCGATATGTGCTTGATCACATCATAGACGTTCAAAAACTGAAAGGTAATGTGAAAGGCGTTGGGTATAAGTCGTGTCCGCCCCCTTTGAGACACAACTATACCAGAATGCCCGATGAAGAGGATATGCCTCGTTTTGAACCCAGTGTGCCTCTTGATTATGAGGAAGTTACTACTGGCCTAGGGTTCAAATCGGACAGTTCTTCAAGTACATCATCTGAGCAAACAGAAACTTCAACATCTACGAAACAAAGTCCTCCAATCATTGAGGACTATAAGTCGTCTGATGATAAATCAGAATCAGATATGAATGACCAGGATGAATCACTTGATAAGAAGAAGGGAATAGAAATTCCAATTGAGAATCATATTCTTTGTGATCCTCCTATTCCTGTTGTGCAACAAGTTGTCAAACAAGTGATAGATCCTGTCAAGAATGACAAGAAATCTGTGTCTACCATTAAGAGTAATAATGTGTTGTACACTTTGGTTGGTGATTCTAAAATCTATTCAGATCATGATTTTCCAATTAAAAATGTCAACCCATCTTTGATTGATAAAGTTTTTGAAGATAATACAAACAAGTTTTTGGGAAAGACAATTCCAGGAGTCATTGTAACTCAATGTGACCCAATTCCAAAAGCTGAAATCAGGAAACAATTTGGAAATCAAAAATCACCAACAAAGCAACAACCTATTACTTCTAAGGGTAAACAACCAGAAAGGCGAGCTCAAAAGCCTAACGTTTCTCAATCAAAATTTGAAACAAAAGGAGCTCGTTATCATAAGAAAAACAGTAATGTCATATTTGTGGCATCAAATGGTACTGATAAAAGTGAGACTTTTGAAAACAAATCAAACACCGAGTTTGTACAACAAGTCAAGATTTTAAAACGTAACAGTCAAAACAATTACACTCAACATACAAACGGGTGTGATGAGAAAGCAAGTACCTCAGGTTCTACGGGTTCGACATCTGTTGGTCGATCAAATTCTCCTAAGTTTGTGGAAAGGAGAACGTGTTTTAAGTGTGGGGAGTTTGGACATATCATTAAAAATAGTACAAATACTCTCAAAGAGAAATTTGTTGAAAGAACACCACCTGAAAAGGTTCACCCACAACGTCGTCCTGTTTCACCAAAACATGATAAAAGAACTGTTAAAGAACAAGAAACAAAACAACGACGTCAAAACGTCAAAGAAGTTGAAAAGGCGTTAAAACCGGAGGTTGTCCAAACAAAGTCTGTTAAGTTAGAAATTAAAAATGAAAAACAAAAACAGATTTGGAAACCAAAATCGGTAACTGTTTCAGGGGAAGCTCAATCCATTCCGAATCATCAGGAAATTAAAGTCACAATCCTCGATGATGAAGGACGACCCAAGTCTGTGAAGGCTTGGGTCCCCCTCTCCAACTAATCTCTGAGTGAGTGTGCAGGAAGTTCCAGGAGGAACTATCGATAGTCATAGGATTGTTGATAGTGGAGTGTCCATGCACAAGATCAGCGACAAAAGAAATTGTTGCCTTTAATGGAGAGAAGAAGAAAAGGGAAACAGAGTTGTCTGTTGAAAGAAATTGAAAGCTTCGACAAAATGAAAATCATTTCAAGAGTTTGATTATTCAAGGCTTTGATCGGGTCCCCAGGATAGCTTCAATAAAAAAATACGCATCTGCAGCACGTCTGAAGTTCAAAATCAACTAGATGAACGTGCAGTGTACATTTCTTAGCGGTGTGATTGAAGAAAATGTGTTTGTTGAACAAACCAACAGGGTGTGCGGATGCCTTAGTATGGATTGAACAACCGCACACTACTTCTCAAAGAGAAAGATAAAGACCTTCGCTGGTGCAATGTGGAAGACCAACCGGACCCAATGGTTTATAATCTTGTTGCTGTGAAGAATTTTCTCGGATTAATTGAAGTAGCTACAAAAATCGACTTTGAAGTCCACACCAGGTGGATATCCAGTTTGGGAGAGCACTCAGATTCCTTGCAATGCACGAAGTAGTTGCAGGATACGGTTTTGAATTTCTAATCTCTCCTATACTTGTCGATATTTAAGCTACTTTATGAATTATTATCATCTCATACATCACTCTCTCTCTGGTCTGACACGTTGAACTCGAATATTACCTCACATGTGATTGTTTCATTATGAAACTCACCAATGTTGTCATGGTCCACACCGATTACCGACATGCCAACTGATTTTCCCAAAATTCGATTAAATCATTTCTGATTAACTTATTTTTGGTAAACGGCATTGAGGTAAAACATGAGTTAACCAACATCGGAAAATCATTTTTGTAAATACCTTTGTGTTTTTTAAAATTTATCTTAGTTTGTTGATTTTAGGGGCAGTAAATCCAAATTTGAAAAATTCAAAAACATCGAAAAATTTCAAAACGCAAAAACAATAGAAAAACAAAAATGAGTTTCCTGGCGAGAAAAAGAGAAAATGATAGTACATCAGTGGTCTCTCGAAACCTCTTTAAACTGAAATGCAAAATGAAAAACGATAAGCAGCTCTATATAAGATGTATCGGTAGGCTCACAATCATTTTAAAGTGTGCAGGGTGATATAAACCTTAAATCGACTGAAGACAAGGTGGGAACCATTCATTGGCATATGGTCCAATACTCCATAATAATAATAGTCCAATACTACTCCTAGAATATGTAGTGATTGTGCTAATCTTAAACATGATTGTGCTGAGCTTAAACATGAATGTGCTAGTCTTAAACATGAATCTGAAATGATTCACAGTCACAATCAGAGCTTGATTATTGAACTGTCTAAATGCAAAGAGGCAAACATGGCCTTGGCTCGCAATGAAAAAGATTTCAAATCAGTAATTGAAACTTTAAAGAAAAGTGTTTCCGAATTATCAAAAATTGTTTTTAACAAATAAATTGGTATTAATAACTACATTAATATCATTGAGGAAACAAAGAAGGAGCTAGCCGTAGCTAAATGTGAGCATGATGCGATAAAGCTCAAATTGGAGAGTTATAATAACTCCCGATATGTGCTTGATCACATCATTGATGTTCAACAACTGAAAGGGAATGTGAAAGGCGTTGGTTATAGGAAGTGTCCGCCTCCTTTGAGACACAACTATACCAAGATGCCCGATGAGGGGGAAATGCCTCGTTTTGAGCCAACTGTGCCTCTTGATTATGAGGAATTCACTACAGGATTAGGGTTCAAATCGAATAATTCCTCGGAGGGCTTATCTGAATCTGAAGAAACATACAATTTAACATCTACGGAATCAAGTGATCCCACAGTTTAAGACTATGATTCGTCAGATGTTGAACCAGATGTGAGTGATGAGGATAAATCTCTTGAAAAGAACAATGGAGTAGAAGTCCCTGTTGAGAATCATATTCTGTGTGATCCTCCTACTCCTGCTGTGCAGTCTGCTGCTAAACAAGAGATAGATCCTATCACTGAGACAGTGTCTACTATTAAAAGTGATAACGTGTTGTACACTTTAGTCGGTGATGGTAAAATATACTCAAACAAAGATTTTTCAATCAAAAACGTCAATCAATATTTGATTGATAAAGTGTTTGAAGATACTACCAGTAAGTTTTTGGGAAAAGCGATCCCGAGAGTTTCTGTAACTCAGTGTGATCCTATTCCAAAAGCTGAAGCTAGAAAACAATTTGGAAACCAGACATTACCGGCAAAGCAACAACCTATGGCTTTTAAAGGTAAACAAAAGGAATAACAAACTCAAAAGCCTAAGGTTTCACAACCGAAGGTTGACACAAAAGGAGCTCGTTTCAAGAAGAAAAACAATGATGTTAAATTTGTGGCATCAAAGGGTACGGACAAGGTGGAAACTTTTGAAAATAAATCAAACACCGATTTTGTTCAAAAAGTTAAAATTTTAAAGCGTAATAGCCAAAAAAATTACACCCAACACACAAATGGGAGTGATGAAGGCACAAGTACCTCTGGTTCTACAAGTTCGACATCAGGTTGTTTAGATGGATCTCCTAAGTTTGTGGAGAGGAGATCTTGTTTCAACTGCGGGGAGTTTGGACATAACATCAAAAACTGTACAAACTCTCCGAAAGCAAATTTTGTTGAGAGAGCCCCTCATGAGAAAGATCACCAAAAACGTCGCTCAGTTTCACCCAAAAATGACAAATGAACTGTTAAAGAACTGGAAACGAAACAACGACGTCAAAATGTAAAGGTGAACTAAAGGGAATTGAAACCGGAAGTAAAATCTGCTAAAAAGGAACCAAGTTCATTACAATCGTTAAAATCAGAAATTTCAAAATCTGTTAATAATACACGATCTGATAAACGAAAGGAATCTTGGAAACCTAAAACCAGTGAAATTTCAGGGGGAGACATAAAATTTCCGAATCATCAAGAAATCAAAATCACATTTCTTGATGATCAGGGACGACCCAAGACCACGAAGGCTTGGGTCCCCCTCTCCAACTAATCTCTGAGTAAGACTGCAGGATGTTCCAGGAGGAACTATTGATAGTCATAGGATTGTTGATAGTGAAGTGTCCATGCACAAGATCGGCGACTTAAGGCTCCGAGATATTGTTACATCTAGGAGTTGTTGCCTTTGATGGATAGAGAGAAAAAGGAAAGAAATTGAAAGCTTCGACACAATGAAAATCTTTCGAAAAGTTTGATTGTTAAAGGCTTTGATCGGGTCCTCGGGATAGATTCAAGTAAAATGTGTGCGGATGACTTGGCGTGAATTGAACAAACCGCACACTACTTCTCAAGGAGAAAGACAAAGACCTTCACTGGTACAATGTGGAAGACCAGCCGGACCCAGAGGTTTATGATCTTGTTGCTGTGAAGAGATTTCACGATTAATTGAAGTAGCTGCAAAATCGACTTTGAGATCCACACCGGGTGGATATCCAGTTTGGGAGAGCACTCAGATTCCCTGCAATGCACGAAGCAGTTGCAGGATGTGGTTTTGAATTTCTAATCTCTCCTATACTTGTCGATATTTAAGCTGCTTTATGAATTATTATCTTCTCGTACAACACTCTTTAACCAAACACGTTGACCTCAAATATCACCTCACACGTGATCGTTTCAATATGAAACTCGTCAACATTGTATGGTCCACACCGATTACCAACGTGCCAACTCATTTTTCCAAAATTCGATAAATCATTTCTGATTAAATTAATTTTGGTAAACGACATTGAGGTAAAACATGAGTTAACCTACATCGGGAAATCGTTTTTGTAAATATTTTTCTTTAGAAAATCCAAAAAGATGTCTTTTAAAAGTTTTAATTTACTTTTTGAATTTTAGGGGGAGTAAATCCAAATCCGAAAAATTCAAAAACGTTGCAAAACGCCAAAAAGGACAAAAACAATAGAAAAACAAAACTGTGTTTCCTTGCGAGAAAAAGAGAAAATGATAGTACATCAGTGGTCTGTCTAAACCTCTTTGAAATGAACTTTAAAATGAAAAATATGTTAAGCAGCTTTATATAAGATGTATCGGTAGCCTCACAATCATTTTAAAGTGTGTAGGGCGATATAAATCTTAAATCGACTGAAGACCAGGTGGGAACCGCTCATTGGCATATGGTCTTAGTACCAAAATTTCGTTTGAGAGATTGCCGAGGTTCTGAGATATGCAGTCTTTAATGCTGTCTTATCATCTGGGTATCATGGTTGTTTCTTTTACCGAAAAAAAAAAAACAAATGGAGACGAAGTCTAGATCTTCCATGATATTATATATACGTGTACATATTGCATACGACCTCAATAAGTGATCAACAATCACATGTCCAAACAAAATAAGTGATTATATATCACAGCTTTATTGCGGGAGTCAAGTTTCGTCTCTTTGTCTGTACGTTGGTACTAACCTGTTCACGGACTTGCTCCTGTGCCCCTCATGCATATGAAAATAAAGTTCCTCATCAATAAGTGATTCTATCACATAGGGCTTGTGTTTCAATTAAAAAATAAGTGAGTTTCTCACATCTTTTATACGGTCAAACGGATGATAAGCGGTATACTCACCAGTAAGATGAACTCTCGTGCATACCTTGATACGGGAATGTGTCGTGTGTGGATGAACACCGGTCCGTAAGTATAAATCATACACTAATCGTATCCCCCCGCCGCGATTACATCTGATAAGTTGAGCTTAAGTGGACAACAATACCGATAATCGTTATAGGATGCTTATCTAAATGTTAACTAATTGAACAACAAGAGCGTTTTGGCGTAACCGTACACTGATATGATTCTCTTACCCTCGAAACTCGCAAAAAGAATGTCTGTAAATATTTATTTAATGCTTTCAGTTTCTGCATCGCTGTATATATTTATTTATTGCTTTTCGTCTTTACATTTGAAAAATGAAAAGTTCCAAAAAGATTTTAGGTGTGTTTTAATATAAACTTTATAAAAGCCAAAAAGATTTTGCTTCTAGTTTATTTTTTGATTGACCGATGTTGAAACTCGAGTCTATCCTACCCAAAATCCTGATTGTAAGCCGGAAAACAATTGCATCTTCATAAACAGTCGAAGTTAACAAGTTTTGAAAGTTAAAGGGTTAAAACTGAACATTTTTATACTTTCAAACTGTTGTCGGTTGGTCTTTGATTGAGAGTTGGTATCTCATGTGTATCGTGTGTTTATATGGTTTGAAGTCAATTCTTAGTGAATTTTTGTTTAAAAACGTTCTAAGATTGATTACATTCCAAGCGGTTGTTCTCATTGCGTGTTTAGCTTTCTTGTATGTGAAGATGGTGCATTCGAACTAGCTAAAGACGAAGAGAACGTGTCAGACGACAAGCCATAAAGTGAAGACACGACATGGAAGCACTCAAAAGATCAAGATTATCGAGTGCAGCTGACCACTCATCAACACCAAAAGGATCCAAAAGTATTGAAGATCAAAAGATTCACGAGCATCAGCAAAGGGGGAGTTTGTTGATGTTGGTACACTTTATGTGGACGCGACTCGACTCGGTTCGATTCGGTTCGGTTCGACTCGGTTAGGTTCGGCTCAAGCCCGACGTCACGACATTCCTCCGTCGTGCGCCCCAGAGTTCAACACGCGAAGCACGGAGAGCCGCGAACCAATCCCGTTTACACATCATCATGATGATGTCACAAGTTGACTAATGCATGCAAATATTGAAATTGTTGGTGAATTCGTTGGATTTTTATTGCATGTTGGGCCGAAACCTTCCATTAGGCCGTAACACTCCAATTGGGCTTTGACTTCATTTGGGCCAAATTACAATTGACGAAACAGGGTATTTGGGCCTGATTAAGTGACGAAACGCTTTTGGTTTCGTCGCTTTTGATGTTTCGCCGAGGCCTCTTTGTGTTTCGTCATGGTCTGTGTCTTGTACCCTATAAATACCCCTCATAGTTTCTGTGTGAAACTGATGAGTATGAGAGAGTTGCGAGACTTAGTAAGAGTCTGTAAACATTGTTTGTATATGTTTGTGGTTGTACTCATCCCTAATCAATAGATATTGAATCTTTGGTTACGCGTGTGTTTTACACTATGTTTGGTTTGCACCGTTACGGGGATTCCGCACCCGTTACCGTGTTTGTGATAAACAAGGATAGGTTTTCGTATCGGATCCACCGACAAAAACGGGACCTACAATTGGTATCAGAGCTTTGGCTCTAATCCTTGTTTAAAACCAAACATTGTTAGTGTTTTATCAAGTGTGTTCTTAGGATTTTCAGTTCTTTGTTCTTGAAAAATCATATTTTCTGGAATTCAGTGTTTATATCGTTGTTTTTGCTATAAATTTTAGTGAAAACCTTATCATTTTGCATGTCTACATGTTAGCATTTGGTTTTTATTGAAAGTTTAAGCAAATCTTTGTTCGACAAAATTCTCCGGCACCGGGAAACTCATCAAGTTCATCAGACCTTCAAAAAGTTCATAACTGTTCTTAAAGCTATCTACCTTTTTGATCTTTAACAAAGTGTCTGTTCAAGTTGTTTGTTGAATTTAAAATTTTAAAGATAAAAAGTTTGATTAAAATATTGCAAACATCATCTTGTTTGGTGAGATAAGGCATGGTGTATTTTGAAAATTGTGGAGTGTGTCACTAAGAGATAAGGCAAAGTTGCAAAAATATCTAACCAATCTCACCAACTCTTGCAACCTTATCCATTCAGTTTAGTCGTGCATTATAAATCTGGTTTTGTCAAATTGAGTTGGGCTTCAAATTGAATTGGGCTTCTCCATGTTTCGTCGATCAGAAGCCCAAAAAGATTCCAGTTTCGTCGCACACATATTCCCAGAGTTTCGTCGTCCATCATAATTCACAAAAAGGAATTGAGTTTCGTCGCATTATTAAAGGAATTGTGTTTCGTCGTCTGATATCACAATCAGTTTCATCGCCTAGTTTCATAATCCAGTTTCATCGATCATTTATTACATCCAGTTTCGTCGATCATAATTCAGAACAATTTCGTCGATTATATTCAAAACAGTTACGTCGTTCATCACATATCATTCAGTTTCGTCGCATTTGAGTTTATTGTCAGCCTTTTTCAATTGTATGTGAAATATTAAAGGAATTGTCAGCCTTTTTCAATTGCATGTGAAATATTAAAGGAATTGTCAGCCATTTTCATTTGCATGTGATTACATTTGAGGTCCAATAGAATTCATCGACCCATGTGATTAGTTGTTTGATTCTACTCAAAGGTCTAATGATAATTGAATGTTATGAGTTATGTCGGCCCAAATTCATCATGTGATCAGATCAGATTCAAACACTCCATTACGATTTAAATCAAAGGCTTGCATGTGAAAGTTATCAGATTTCGTCATCAGAAGGTTTCGTCAAAAGTTACATCAGGTTGTGTCTTCATATGTCAAATTGATTTTAAAAGATAATTAAAATCAATCAAAGTGAAAAGTTTTGATAACTTGAGGTAGTCACGTGATTATTTTTATTAACATCTGATCTCGATTAGTGTCGAAAGTCATATATAAATCCATTTTTAAAATTGGGCCAACTTAGTGTTAACAAAGATTGGGCTGCAAATAATATGTCTGGTGGGCTTCATTAAAAAAAATAATAATAATTTTGAATCACAAGTTATTTCAAAGTGCATTTGGACGGAAGGTTAGTTTGAGCTGAAACAGTTGAAGACGAGATAAAGTTTCGCCGTTATCAAGGTTTTCAATTTCATACAACAATCATGAGTAGTAAAAGTCCATGGGATTGGAGTACGGACCCATGACCAGGTCAAAATCAGACTTCGATGGCCGCATATTTAATGAATTCCATACCTCAACAACAACAGTTCAATCAAAGTGCTTATCTATCACAATCCCAACCTCCACCTCATGTTACCACTACTCAACCACAGTTCAATCAAAGTGCTTATCTTTCACAATCTTTCTCAAAACCTCAATTCGATGCAAGTGCGTGGCTCCCTACACCCCAACCTCAACCTCAAGTTTCCACAACACAACCTCAATTCTATCCAAGTGTCGATTGTGGTCCGGCCATACAGTTGGGAAACGGTGATCAAACAAGAACTGCGTTTTATGCTGAAATTGTCAAGAATGTCAATGATGGTGAATCTTCAGGAAAAGATGATAGTTCAGGATATAGTGGCACTGATGAAGATAGCTCAGGTGTGAGTGATTACAGTTTAGAATCGGGCATCAAGGAGAGAATGGATTCTGAAGCAGATAGTTTGTCGAATGGTGCCAAGGAGATGAAATGTCAAAATTCTGACTTGATCAAGAAAGCTGATGCTACATCAGAAGAAATGGAGAAGATTCTCACTGATGATGGATCTTTCTCTTCTCAGACTGCCTTTATGGCTAATGTCACAGCTTCTACAAGTCAGGTAAAATCTGAAACTCCTAGCATATGTAGTGATTGTGCTGATATGAAACATGAATGTGCTAAATTGAAACATGAATCTGAAAAGGTTCATAGTCACAATCAGAGTTTGGTTATTGAACTGTCAAAGTGCAAAGAGGCAAACATGGCCTTGGCTCGCAATGAAAAAGATTTCAAATCAGTAATTGAAACTTTAAAGAAAAGTGTTTCCGAATTATCAAAAATTGTTTTTAACAAATAAATTGGTATTAACAATTACATTAATATCATCGAGGAAACCAAAAAGGAGCTAGCCGTTGCCAAATGCGAGCATGATGCGATCAAGCTCAAATTGGAAAGTTACTCAAACTCCCGATATGTGCTTGATCACATCATAGACGTTCAAAAACTGAAAGGTAATGTGAAAGGCGTTGGGTATAAGTCGTGTCCGCCCCCTTTGAGACACAACTATACCAGAATGCCCGATGAAGAGGATATGCCTCGTTTTGAACCCAGTGTGCCTCTTGATTATGAGGAAGTTACTACTGGCCTAGGGTTCAAATCGGACAGTTCTTCAAGTACATCATCTGAGCAAACAGAAACTTCAACATCTACGAAACAAAGTCCTCCAATCATTGAGGACTATGAGTCGTCTGATGATAAATCAGAATCAGATATGAATGACCAGGATGAATCACTTGATAAGAAGAAGGGAATAGAAATTCCAATTGAGAATCATATTCTTTGTGATCCTCCTATTCCTGTTGTGCAACAAGTTGTCAAACAAGTGATAGATCCTGTCAAGAATGACAAGAAATCTGTGTCTACCATTAAGAGTAATAATGTGTTGTACACTTTGGTTCGTGATTCTAAAATCTATTCAGATCATGATTTTCCAATTAAAAATGTCAACCCATCTTCGATTGATAAAGTTTTTGAAGATAATACAAACAAGTTTTTGGGAAAGACAATTCCAGGAGTCATTGTAACTCAATGTGACCCAATTCCAAAAGCTGAAATCAGGAAACAATTTGGAAATAAAAAATCACCAACAAAGCAACAACCTATTACTTCTAAGGGTAAACAACCAGAAAGGCGAGCTCAAAAGCCTAACGTTTCTCAATCAAAATTTGAAACAAAAGGAGCTCGTTATCATAAGAAAAACAGTAATGTCATATTTGTGGCATCAAATGGTACTGATAAAATTGAGACTTTTGAAAACAAATCAAACACCGAGTTTGTACAACAAGTCAAGATTTTAAAACGTAACAGTCAAAACAATTACACTCAACATACAAACGGGTGTGATGAGAAAGCAAGTACCTCAGGTTCTATGGGTTCGACATCTGTTGGTCGATCAAATTCTCCTAAGTTTGTGGAAAGGAGAACGTGTTTTAAGTGTGGGGAGTTTGGACATATCATTAAAAATAGTACAAATACTCTCAAAGAGAAATTTGTTGAAAGAACACCACCTGAAAAGGTTCACCCACAACGTCGTCCTGTTTCACCAAAACATGATAAAAGAACTGTTAAAGAACAAGAAACAAAACAACGACGTCAAAACGTCAAAGAAGTTGAAAAGGCGTTAAAACCGGAGGTTGTCCAAACAAAGTCTGTTAAGTTAGAAATTAAAAATGAAAAACAAAAACAGATTTGGAAACCAAAATCGGTAACTGTTTCAGGGGAAGCTCAATCCATTCCGAATCATCAGGAAATTAAAGTCACAATCCTCGATGATGAAGGACGACCCAAGTCTGTGAAGGCTTGGGTCCCCCTCTCCAACTAATCTCTGAGTGAGTGTGCAGGAAGTTCCAGGAGGAACTATCGATAGTCATAGGATTGTTGATAGTGGAGTGTCCATGCACAAGATCGGCGACAAAAGAAATTGTTGCCTTTGATGGAGAGAAGAAGAAAAGGGAAACAGAGTTGTCTGTTGAAAGAAATTGAAAGCTTCGACAAAATGAAAATCATTTCAAGAGTTTGATTATTCAAGGCTTTGATCGGGTCCCCAGGATAGCTTCAATAAAAAAATACGCATCTGCAGCACGTCTGAAGTTCAAAATCAACTAGATGAACGTGCAGTGTACATTTCTTAGCGGTGTGATTGAAGAAAATGTGTTTGTTGAACAAACCAACAGGGTGTGCGGATGCCTTAGTATGGATTGAACAACCGCACACTACTTCTCAAAGAGAAAGATAAAGACCTTCGCTGGTGCAATGTGGAAGACCAGCCGGACCCAAAGGTTTATAATCTTGTTGCTGTGAAGAATTTTCTTGGATTAATTGAAGTAGCTACAAAAATCGACTTTGAAGTCCACACCAGGTGGATATCCAGTTTGGGAGAGCACTCAGATTCCTTGCAATGCACGAAGTAGTTGCAGGATACGGTTTTGAATTTCTAATCTCTCCTATACTTGTCGATATTTAAGCTACTTTATGAATTATTATCATCTCATACATCACTCTCTCTCTGGTCTGACACGTTGAACTCGAATATTACCTCACATGTGATTGTTTCATTATGAAACTCACCAATGTTGTCATGGTCCACACCGATTACCGACATGCCAACTGATTTTCCCAAAATTCGATTAAATCATTTCTGATTAACTTATTTTTGGTAAACGGCATTGAGGTAAAACATGAGTTAACCAACATCGGAAAATCATTTTTGTAAATACCTTTGTGTTTTTTAAAATTTATCTTAGTTTGTTGATTTTAGGGGGAGTAAATCCAAATTTGAAAAATTCAAAAACATCGAAAAATTTCAAAACGCAAAAACAATATTAAAACAAAAATGAGTTTCCTGGCGAGAAAAAGAGAAAATGATAGTACATCAGTGGTCTCTCGAAACCTCTTTAAACTGAAATGCAAAATGAAAAATGATAAGCAGCTCTATATAAGATGTATCGGTAGGCTCACAATCATTTTAAAGTGTGCAGGGTGATATAAACCTTAAATCGACTGAAGACAAGGTGGGAACCATTCATTGGCATATGGTCTTACTACGGAAATTTCGTTTGAGAGATTGCTGAGGTTCTGAGATATTCGGTCTTTATGCTGTCTTATCATCTGGGTATCATGGTTGTATCTTTTACCGAAAGATAACGGAGACGAAGTCTAGATCTTCCATGATACTATACATACGTGTACATATTGCATTCGACCTCAATAGGTGATCAACAATCACATATCCAAACAAAAGAAGTGATAATATATCACATATTCTTTATCCGGGAGTCAAGTTCGTCTCTTTGCTGTACGAAAGTACTGATCTGTTCACGGACTTGCTCTTGTGCCCCTCATGCATATGAAAATAAAGTTCCTCATCAATAAGTGATTCTATCACATAGGGCTTGTTTTCAAATAAAAATAAGTGAGTTACTCACATTCTTTTATACGGTCAAACAGATGATAAACGGTATACTCACCGGTAAGATGAACTCTCGTGCATACCTTGATATGGGAATGTGTCGTGTGTGGATGAACACCGGTCGGTAAGTATAATTCATACCTTAATATATCCCCTCGCCATGATAACATCTGATAAGTTGAGCTTATGTGGACAACAATACCGATAATCGTTATAGGATGCTTATCTAATTGTTAACTAATTGAACAAAAAGAGCGTTTTGGCATGACCGTACACTGATATGATTCTCTTACCCTCGAAACTCGCAAAAAGAATGTATGTAAATATTTATTTACTGTTTTCAGTTTATGCATCTTTGTATATATCTATTTATTGCTTTCCGTCTTTACATTTGAAAAATGAAAAATTTCAAAAAGATTTTAGGTGTGTTTTAATCTAAACTTTATAAAATCCAAAAAGATTTTGCTTCTAGTTTATTTTTGATTGACCGATGTTGGAACTCGAGTCTATCCTACCCAAAATCCTGATCGTAAGCCGGAAAACAATTGCACCTTCATAAACTGTCGAAGTTAACAAGTTTTGAAAGTTAAAGGATTAAAATTGATCATTTTCTAAACTTTCAAACTGTTGTCGGTCGGTGTTTGATTGAGATTTGATCTCATATGTGTCGTTTGTTTATGTTTACTATATTCCAAGCGGTTATTCTCATTGCGTGTTTAGCTTTCTTGTATGTGCAGATGCAACATCAGAATCAGCTAAAGGCGAAGAGAACGTGTCAGATGACTAGCCGTAAAGTGAAGACACGACGTGAAGGCACTCAAATGATATTGATGATCGAGTTGCCGCTGATCAATCTTCAACACCACAAGGATCTCAAGTATTGAAGATCAAAAGGTTCACGAGCATAACTCAATGGAGAGTTCATTCTAAGGGGGAGTTTGTTAACACACTTCTTAAATGAAAAGGGAATTTGTTGATACACTTTCTTCTTACGACGCGTGAAGTCTTTGAAGATCCTCCGACATGGAAGACGAACCATCACGAGTAGCGTCCAAGGGGGAGTTTGTTGGTACACTTTATGTGGACGCGACTCGACTCGGTTCGATTCGGTTCGGTTCGACTCGGTTAGGTTCGGCTCAAGCCCGACGTCACGACATTCCTCCGTCGTGCGCCCCAGAGTTCAACACGCGAAGCACGGAGAGCCGCGAACCAATCCCGTTTACACATCATCATGATGATGTCATGATGATGTCACAAGTTGACTAATGCATGCAAATATTGAAATTGTTGGTGAATTCGTTGGATTTATTGCATGTTGGGCCGAAACCTTCCATTGGGCCGTAACACTCCAATTGGGCTTTGACTTCATTTGGGCCAAATTACAATCGACGAAACAGGGTATTTGGGCATGATTAAGTGACGAAACCCTTTTGGTTTCGTCGCTTTTGATGTTTCGCCGGGGCCTCTTTGTGTTTCGTCAGGGTTTGTGTCTTGTACCCTATAAATACCCCTCATAGTTTCTGTGTGAAACTGATGAGTATAAGAGAGCTGTGAGACTTAGTGAGAGTCTGTAAACATTGTTTGTATATGTTTGTGGTTGTACTCATCCCTAATCAATAGATATTGAATCTTTGGTTACGCGTGTGTTTTACACTGTGTTTGGTTTGCACCGTCACGGGGATTCCGCACCCGTTACCGTGTTTGTGATAAACAAGGATAGGTTTTCGTATCGGATCCACCGACAAAAACGGGACCTACAGTTGATACTCCCTGTTGGTGACAAGTGAAGACCTTTAGAAATCCGACTATGTGAAGTTGAACCTCACGAGTAGCATCCAAGGGGGAGTTTGTTGATGCACATTTGTGGATACGACTCGGTTCGGTTCAACTCCGTTACGAAGAGAAGACCGAGGTCAAGATATCCTTCTATCTTGACCCGGTATGATGTTTGTCTCTGTATTTGTAATGTATGTTAAGCATATGCTAGTGTGCGTAGTGTTTACATATAGTGAGTCTTGTCTTATGTCTTCTGTTTAAACACTTAGTGATATATTCTGTCTTGTTTGATTCTTGACGAACCTTATACTTCGTCGTGAAACATGCTTGGCAAACCTTCCTTGTTCGTCATGATGAGAGTGTGACAAAAATCATTCTTCGTCACACATATCTTCGTCGCATACAAGGTTCGCCAGTGGACAGTATATATAGCTGGTTATGTTTAACAGTTAAGGCATGAGAGCATAGAGAGAAACCACTGAGAGTTTATCGTTCAAGCATTGTGTGTATATGTTTGATGTTGTTCTCATCCTTTTAATCTAAAGTGAATCTTTGATTACTTGTTGTGTTACTTGCTTTACTTTGTTCGGTTTGCACCGTCACGGGGATTCCGCACTCGTGACCGTGTTTGTCATAAACAGGGATAGGTCTCCGTATTGATCCTCCGACACAAAAATCCATGTTTCGATTCATTATAAAAACGTCATCTACAATCGATAATGTCAAGACTACCATGTATGGTGCCTTTGGTAGAGCTGTAGAGGATCAATGAGCCGATGGTTATTTGTTTTAAAAAAATAGCAGTAATCATTATAGCAGTAACCGAAAATTAAAATAATATGCATAGTGGTTATCCATTTGGTATATTTTATGTGAACAAATAGTTTGTAGTAACTACAAATTCACTGATTAGACAATCACCTTTAGATATTAATAACCATAAATTATGTAATCCTAAGAGTTACATTTATCAAATATCATGATTTATACTTGAACAAAACAATTCATCATACACATCAACATTTTTGCAGACTTGCACACAAACAATTTAGATCTTTCGTGCGCAACGATTCATTTTTGTGAAAACTTAAGAAAATGAAAGACTGGGCACATGATAAGTTGTTTTCCTCTAAGAAATTTAGGCTTAGTTTCATTTAGCGTTTGACCAGACTTGAAGTCAACTCATCAGCTTTAGACCAGCCCAACCCAAATATAATTAGAGATCAACAATCAGCATAAATATACAGACTTACTTTAAAATTAACCCATACAAGTTCCACAAGTAAATCAAAATGCAAATAAGCCAAGAAACAAAATAAAATACAAAAACAGATCATCAAAGTACCCGTATACTTGCAGCAGGTCTAAAGACATCAGACATATATTACTTCCAAGAGAAATCCACATAAAAGCTAAGGCGGGTTTGAACTAAGCTCATGGAACTCAATCAATGTAGTTACATATTCTTGACGGTTATGTGAACTTGGTTGACTGTTTGATCTCTGTCTGACACGTGTAGGGGTGGTTCTGCGTCTTGTGGTTCAGGCATTCTCTCTTGACCTACTAGATTCACGAATCACTGTCTGATTCTTCTGAAGAAGAAATCTCCGACATGCTATACCAATCATGCCAAATCCGATTGACGTCGCCTGAAGACAAATCAAATTCAGATAAAACATTTTCAAGATTTGCTTCTAAAGTACCAACAAATATCGTGTAATCAGAATCCCAACTCGGGATAGAGAGATCAGGCATACCAACAATGACTTCAGCGGCATCATCACTGTCATCCGCCTCAAACTGCATACTGAGCAGGTCTTGTCGCTCCATATCATCTTCCAAACTTCTCCACTCAAGTTCGCGATTAGGGTCTACATCTGTTGGCCTAACACCTGGGTGTACACGGCTGGCATGTTCTTTTAATTGGGAATAATTTCCAACGAAATCACAGGTACCAACTGAGCAATTTCTTGTTTTCGAGTCCATGAATTGACGAGCAGGATCAACCACAGTCCACCCATTGATTTCACCCCTACATAAAGGGCAAGCAAGCTTAGCTTGTTCTCTCAACTTACTCTCATTTGACTTGTGAAACTGGTAAAGACAATTTGAGAGTTGGGAACTCGTGTCACACATATATGGGCGGCATCCTTTTTCTTGAGAAGGACAAAGTAGAAGTACAGCATTGTGTGGGTGTTCCATACAAATAGGGCATCTAGCTTCTTCATATTTACTTTCATATCCAACTTGTAGGGAGGGAGATTTGGGTTCCTTTCTATCATCATTCTTGTCGTCACAGGAATAGGGAGATGCCCTACACTTACTAGACGAAGATCTTCTATCTTTGGGCATCTTCACGGCTTCACAAATCAGTAGTGCCTGTTTATCAACAACACCATGAAGAAACCATGAGATTAAACATGAGTATTCTGACACAATCTACAAATGGCTCTCATCATAGCATTGATTTGTAATATTGTACAATCAGGTGAAAACAATTAAGCATTGTCTCAAGAGTTACGGATAAAACGGTATTCAATGTTTCTTTAACTTCATGAATGATTAAATGTTAGACCATAGCCCATATTCAACTATTCCACTATTATCACTAATATGAATTGCTTCTTATACACAAAGATCATTAACACTAGGACGTGGAATGATTAAAAAGTCACATAAATATCTTATTGTTTTCTATAAAGAAGAACGATGGAAAAACAAATCAACGTTCACCATTCACAACAAGATAGCGCAAGTTGGCAATTAATAGAATTCCATCTGTAGCCTACACAGACTGTAGGTATATAATATAATAGACCATAAATATTAGGTTAAAAAATTAAAATTAGTATCATAGCTCATTAAGTTAGAAATCTGATCTGATTCGCTCAAACTACAATCCAGCGCCGTAAAAATAGAGCCGTTTTTACATAATATTAGTGTTTCACAGCAATAATCTTGTATATTGTACAATCAAGATTCAAATACCGTATGGTGAAAACAATATGGCGCTGTCTCAAGTGTTACAGATAATATGATATTCAATGTTTCTTTAACTTCATGAATTATTAAATGTTCAACCGTATCCCAAATTCAACTATTACACCATTATCACTAATATGAATACACAAAGATCATTAACATCCGGATGTGGAATGATTAAAAAAATCACATAAATATCTAACTTTTTCTAGAAAGAAATATGGGGAGAAAACAAATCAACGTTCACAATTCAAAAACAAGATAGCAAAAGTTGTCCATCTCAATCACCAGTACAATATGGCAACTGATACAATTCTATTTATATGCATATAGACCACAAATTCAAGGTTATAGTAGCTTATTACATTTGAACTTTAAACTGATTTCGCTCAAACTTTGATCCAACACCACAAAAATAGAGCCTTAAAACATAAAATTATATTGTACAATCAAGATTCAAATATTGTATGGTGAGAACGATTATCGCCTCAAGTATTACAGATGACACGGTACTCTATTTTCTTTAACTTCATTAATTATTTAGTGTTCGACCGTATCCCAAATTCAACTATTCCACCATAATCACTAATATGCCATTGTCACTAATATGAATTGCTTATACACAGATCATTAACATCAGGATGTGGGATGATTAAAAATAAATACATAACGATCAAATTATTTTCTAGAAAAAAACTGTGGAAAAACAAATCTACGTTCACAGTTCAAAAATCACAAACAAGATAGCAAAAGATAACCAGTACAATTTGGCAACTGATATATTTCCAACTGTAGGCATATGACCACAAATTCAGTTTAAAATTAGTATAATAGCTTATTAAGTTGGAAGTGTGAACTGATTTCGCAAGAGCTAGGGTTTCACGGCATTGATCTATCATATTGTATAATCAAGATTCATATATTTTATGGTGAAAACAATTAGGCATTGTCTCATAAATTACATATAATACAACACTAAATCTTCCTTTAACTTCACAAACGGTCAAATGTTAGGCCATACCACAAATTTTACAATTCCACCACTATCACTATGGATTGATTAAAAAATCACCTAAACATCTAATTCTTTTCCGCAAAGAGAAACAGTCTGGAAAACAAATCAACGTTTAAAATTCACAAACAAGAGAGCAAAAATTGTTCATCTAAATCACTAGTACAATATGGCAAGTTGGCAATTGATATAATTCCATCTGTATGTATATAAATATATAATAAAGACCAAGAATTCAACGTTAAAATCAGTATCACAGCATATTAAGTTAAAAAATCTAAACTAATTCGCTCAAGCTACAATCATGTCACATAAACATAATCTTAGGGCCAGTTTCACCACCTAAATTATTCATCAACCATATCACATAGACAACTTTCATAACAACATTCACAGATTCTACATGTAACATCTAGATCAAGAAAACGAATCATAAATCACCAGATCCTGTTTAAAATATCTAAACATCATCATACAAAACCTAATTCATGACAAATGCGACATATTCGAGAATTTAAACAGTCAAAACACTAATCAAAGCTTAGATTCATGAATCTAAAAGGTAGAACTCAAACCTGATTGCTAATCGAAGAACTGGATTTTGAAATTAGGTGGTTGAGTTTGTGCAGCCTCGAGGAGTCCTTACAGTGCGTTTAAGAAGGAAGATGCTGTGTGTGATTCTATTTGTATTTATAGGCGCGCAGAAAAGCATGCATTGTAATGAGGGTCATCTTGGGCCGACCATGATTCCAAAACTTGGGCTTGATTAAGGAATATGAGGAGTAAAAAAACCAATTTTGGGCCAAACCGAACCGTTTTATTAACAGGCCAAACCGGTTCGGGTTATAAACTGATTTTAATGATTTTAGGGTTGAAAACCCCAACCTGCTGATCGAGTTTTTTTATTGGATCAGGCCTAAATCAATTCAGGTTGGAACCGGTTCTCAATACAAAAGTCCTGAACCTATGCCAAACCGCCGGGTTGGGTCGGGGCTTAAACCGGTTAGGCCAAATTTGTTTTTTTAGATCAGGCCGGGTTGAAAATTAGTGTACTGGCCCCAACCCGTTTTTTTACACCTCTATTTAATATTGGGTCGGGTTTTAGTATTTCAAGCCCAAAGTTATTGAACTCACCCTTAAATTTTCTTTTTTTTACATGGCTATTAAGGTACTGATATTTTGTTTAGTTATATGTTTAATGTAATTATTTAGGTATGTTAATAATAAAATATGGTTAAGAGATTGTTTAGATATATTACTTTTACATTTCTAGTTCAATTACCTAAAATAAACCAAAAATATGTACTTAAATAAACTAAAAATATCTGAGCTTAGGTGTATCCATGATAAACTAAAAAAATTGTCAAATGTATATAATGCTACATAAAAATATACTTAAGAATAAAAAGAAAAAAAATATAATGCTACATAAAAATATGCTATAAAAAACTAAAATGATGATATATAAACATCCATATGAAACCACTCTACTTAACATTTGATTAACAAATATTTGGAAAAATTATGGAACACATAAAGAAATTGTGCATAACAAGAAACAAAGGACATGAAAATGATGTTTCTATTCGAAGATCTTCGAAGCTAAATGCTTAATAGGGTATGCTAGCTAATATTTCTTAAATAAAATATGGCAAAAAAATCCAAAAGCAATATAATGAACATATGAAGACGGGGTTCATTTCTCACAAAATCCAAGAATTTAGGTTACAACCCTAATAAAGGTGAAATAACCGAGATTGGGGATTCATTAATATCAAATTCCAAGGCGAAGTTTGTCAAATAACACGTGTGAAGGAGAATTAAATGAATCGAAAAACATTCTATGAATTGGAGACCATTGTAGGTGTGGTTGGATCCTCCTTAATGTCAATGTCTTGAACTTGAATTGAAGAAGCAATGATGAGACGACATTAATGATCCATGAATAACTTGACTGGTGTCGATTAGAAGCATTCATATTGAGTGGAAATCTTGGTGTAACTTTGATATGATGTAACTTTGGTCCGTGCTCTTTGTCTCCTCCATGGAGACTTAGGGGCGGTTTTCGTTGGTGTTTTATAAAGTTTGCCTTTCAAAAAAAAAAAAAAAGAAGCATTCATATCAATGGATGTGGGGTGGATGAAGAATGAATTTAGGGAGAAAGTGTGATTTCACACATGTTCTTTGTAAATGTAGAAAATGTGTTGATGCATATTTTGTGGACACGACTCGGCTCGGTTCAACTCGGCTCAGTTCGACTTGGTTTCGACTCGAAGACACGAAGATCAAGACAAAGCTACTTGTGTCTGTACTTTGTTTGTAATTTGTCATGATACAAAACGATGTCTCGTGATTAGTCTGAGTTATGTCTTAGGTTTGTTTATATGTGCGTTCGATGTAAGTTTGACCAAGTCAACCATCCTCCGGTTTGACTTGGCCAAACAGTTAGCACATTGTGTGTATGTTGTGTGCTTCGAAGGTTGTCATCGAAGGATGGTTTATATCCTTCGATGACCTCGAAGGATAAACCTTCGATAGATGGATGAACCTCGAAGGATATCATCCTTTGAGGTATGTATGGATCCTTCGGTAGATGGTCTGGTCGATAGATGATCCTTCGACCAGATTACCCTATCCTTCGAGCATGTTAGCTGTGTCGGGTATAAATACCCATGTGTTGTGTTCATTTCAAGCAGAACACACAAGGGAGATTGGAGAGAACACTGGGAGCATTCTGCTGAAAACACACACACACACGAGAGAGAGTTTATAGAGTACATCTGTAAACATTGAGCTTGTAACTGGAACCTTCATTCGTATTAATACATGTGGTGTTAATCGGTGAACTTTGTGTGTCGTGCTTTTGCGTGTTCTAACTCGGTTGCATGCTAGCTTGGATTCCGCACTCGCTAGTGTGTTAATATAACAAGGATAAGGTTTGACCTCATCCGAAGAGGGACCTACAAGTGGTATCAGAGCCTTGGCTCTTCTCCTTGTCAAAACCGAGTGTTTTAGAGTGTGTTTCGGATTTTTGAAGTTCATAATTTTCTGGAAATTTTCTGTTTAGACTTCGAAAATCTGCATGTGTTGTTGGAAGCTTTTATAAAAACCTTGTTGTTTATCATTTTCACATGTTAAAAGGTGGTTTTTAGTGAAGTTTCGGGCCAAAACTCGTGTTCGGCAGTTGGCGGTTTACCGAAAAATTCAAATTTTTCTGGGTTGTTCTTCACATATTCAAGTGTTCTTCAAAGTTTTGCATATTTTGATCTTGTTTGATTATTTTCGAAAGGTGTTTGTGCATTGGGAAGGGATAAGTGGTTAAAATTGTCAACCCAAATCTGATTTTGGCAGAAAGTAAGGTCTGAACATACCTTCTGCCGAAAGTCGCGCACCAACCCGTCACCTTTCTCACCAACCTGTCTACTTTGTGTCAGTTGTGTCAGTTGCAATCGAAGGATATCTTTCGACATCGAAAGATCATCTTACGATCAAGGAAGGCTCGATAGATAATCATCTTTCGACCCATCATTCGAAGTCAGAGACATATCCTACGATCAAGGGAATCTATTCGAAAGATAGTTATTCGAAAGATAAGGATATATATTCGAAAGATAAGGATCTGTCAAACTGTGAATCTTTCGAGTTAGTGAATCTTTCGAAACCATTGTTCGAGACTCAACAGTGATCTTTCGGACTCTGTTGATCTTTCGAACAAGTATTGATCCTTCGATCCTTACTCTGGTTATGTTTAACAGTTTGTGTTTTTCAGGTCTTTCGATCCTTGATCCTTCGGCTGTTTGATTATCATTCGAAATTTTAATATAGTTTGTGAAAATTAATTTTATTTTAAATCAATTTTCACTTAATATATTAATTTTTATAAAATGGGAACAAATGATCAGTGGGATCCAACCGCGTGGACTCTAACATCTTCACGATCATCAGTTACACAACCTGAGCCAGAATTCGACAAATCTGCATGGATGCGAGCTATTGCCCCAACTCAAGCTGCAATGATAACTGCAAATCAATGGGCATTGGTCACAAATCAAAGCAGCAGCATTCAATCTATGATGCAGAACGACATTGAAACTGGTACAAGCACAAAACCGCCAAAGCTGAATCACATCAATGATTGGGGATGGTGGAAAGAAAGGTTGAGAACTTATGTTCAGGGGCAAGGTCAAGATCTATGGATGTGTTTCTTCACTCCATTTGAAAACGAGTTGGAAATTGCAGGATCAAATCCAGAAACTTACAGCACTCTGTCTGATGCAGATAAGAAGAAGATTGAGTTAGAAAAGAAAGCATTCATGATTCTCACACAAGCTCTTAACAGAGATATTTACCACCAGTTTGTTTACTGCACTACTACTAAAAGCTTGTGGGATATGCTAACGTTAAGATGTGAAGGAAATGCTCAATCAAGAAAGATCAAGCAAGATTTGTTGAAGAAAGAGTTTGAAGGATTTACGTGTATGGAGAATGAGACTTTGGCAGATTTATCTACAAGGTTTCATCACTTGTTGAGCGAGATGTTTGCTTTTAAAGTCAATGCCACTCCACAAGAAATGACGAAGAGATTTGCTGATAGCTTACCAGCAAAGTGGAGCGGTTATCTTGAAATCCTTAAAGAAAATGGTGTTTTAGACACAATCACCGTTTATGATTTAATCCAAAAATTGGAGAACAAGGATGTAGAAGAAAAACTGAAGGCAAAAAGAACACTAACTCCTCAAAGTCCTGAGATGTACTTTGGGATTGCAGGAGGTATCAGTGGAGAAAAACCAGCTTCTCAACACGCAAAGCTTCAAACAGCTTTCATCTCAAACACTGGTCCATCAACAACAGATCAGTTTGATCCTTCAGCATACTTGATGTATCCAAGACCAGATGTGAAACCGACAGCTCCTCAGCAGCAACAACCGCAACAGCAAGGGTTCTATGGAAACTCTTCAAACTTTCAAGCCACTTCCAATCCAAACACTGTCAGATTAGACACTTCCAATTTTTCCAAAGTCAGTGTCGAAATAGCCAAGGAGCATATGGAGATGTTGAATACCTTGGTTAGTGCTTATTGCGGATTGATCGCAGGTCAGATTGGGAACATCAATCTAACCAATGAAGATTATCAGCAAGTGGATAGGGATGAGTTTGAAATGATGGATATCAAATGGGCTCTTGCTAGTGCAATTCGAAGAGCAAAGGAGTTTATGGAAAGAACGGGAAGAACCAACTTGGAAAGCAAGAAAGACACCAAGTATGGGTTCGACAAGCAAGCTGTAACATGCTTTAACTGTGGTGAACGTGGTCATTTTAAAAGGGAATGCACAAGACCAGCTCAGCATGGAAACCAAAATCCCTTCAGAAATCAAGGCAACCAGCAGAACCAAAACAGGAACAATGTTCGTACGTTGATACCTGTTAACAACCAAGGCCAAGCAGGGTCGTCAAATGCCAACCGGGCACTTGTGGTTCAAATGGATGAAGGTTGTGATTGGTCGCTTCAGCTTGGAGAAGGAGGAAATGGTGGAACAACATGTTATGCTAAGGTGACTGAGAAGGTTGTAGAACTCGCGTCTGCTGGTGAATCTTCAGAAGATGAAGATAGTTCGGGTTATAGTGGGAGCATGGATGGAGAATCACTTGATGCTGATGATTTATCAAGTGATGCTTTAGATTCGAAGGTTGATGAACTTTTGGCTGAAGCTGAAGTATTATGCAAAAGGAGATCTATTCTATGCCAGAAATCTGCTGGAACTTCCGAGAAGCTTGCTAAGTTCTTCTCTGAAGATGGATCTTTTTCTTTCCATTCAGCCTTTACGGCTAATGTCGACAGTTCATCAAGCCAGGTAAGTGTCAATGAACCCACTGTAGTTAGCTGTGAAAATTGTGATAGTTTAAAGGATAAATATGCTGAACAGGAAAAGCAGTTTGAAATCACAAACAAACACAATCAAGAATTGATTGTTGATCTTTCTAAAGCGACTGAAGCTAACTTGTTTTTGACCAGAAATGAAAAGGAATTTAAAGCTACAATTGCGTCATTAAAACATGATGTTTCTGAATTACAAAGGGCTGTTTTGAGAAAACAACATGCTAACAATGATTTAATTGACACAATTGAAAAACAAATGGTAGAGTTAGCAACAGCTCGATGTGAGTGTGAGACAATTAAGCAGAAATTGGAAAGCTATTCCAATTCCCGCTATGTATTGGATCACATCATTGACGTTCAAAAGAAAAAGGGGGATAGGAAGTGTAATGGATTCAAATCATGTCCTCCCCCAATGAATCACAATTACTCCAAATTGCCTGATGACGAGGATATGCCCCGTTTTGAACCTACTGTGCCACTCAATCTAGATGATTTTGCAGCAGGCCTCGGGTTCACAACTGGTACATCATCCTCGGGTCAATCAGAATCTGAGTCTGAGAAGGTGACAGATTCATCGTGTGTTAAGGAACAGAGTCCTCCCACTGTTGAGGATACTGATTCTTCGGATGATGAATCTGATTCATCGGATGATGAGTCTGTAGAAATTGTGAATCAACAGTCTAACTCGGTTACAACAGATATTCCAATTGAGAATCACATCTTGTGTGATCCACCAGTGGAACCGAGTAAGACTGAAATGTCAAAAGCAGTGGAGTCCCTTGTTTCTAGTAGTGAAGGGAATAACTTGTTGTACACGCTCAAAGGAGATGACAAAATCTACTCTAACAAAGATTTTCCAATTAAAAATGTAAATCAAGATTTAATTGAGCAAATTTTTGAAGGATGTATTGATAAGTTTTTGGGGAACAAAAATGGAAAAGTTACCGTCACTCAATGTGATCCAATTCCGTGTGAACAAATTAGAAAACAATACGGAAACCAAAAACAACCAATTGAGCGAAAACAACAAGTTAACTCCGGAAAGGGAAAGGTACAGGGAAAGAAGGCTCAGAACAAGAATGTTCAAGCACCTAAAGTTCAACAGCAAAAGGTGCAAAACAAAAGAGCTCCTGTTAAGAAACGAGAACAGAAAGTGAACTTTGTTGGATCCAAGGGTACAGATAAACTGGAAACATTTCAGGATAAATCTAACATTGATTTTATAAAACAAGTTAGAATTTTAAAACGAAATGTTCAGAATAATTACACCCAACACTCCAACGGATGTGATTTAGGTCCAAGTACATCTAGATCACAAAGTTCATTGTCTGGTTCTCAGTCTGGTCATCAACATGTTTCTCCGAGGTTTGTAGAGCGGAGAATGTGTTTTGAGTGTGGCACAATTGGGCATATTGTAAGATACTGCCCATACCTGCAAAAGTTGAAGGCTCCCCAAGAAACCAATTACCAAAAACGACCTGTTTCCCCGAAACAAGACTCACGTGTCTTGAAAGAAAAGGAAAAGAAGTTAAAACAAAAGAATCAAAAGGTAATTGAGAAGGCCTTAAAATCAGAGGTCAAAGAAGAAAAACCTGTTCAATCAAAACCTAAAACGGTAAAACCAGTAAACGCTAAAACAACAAATTCAAATACTGGTAAAGGGCAAACAGCTTGGAAGCCCAAACAGGTAATTCAGTCAGGGGGAGCACCGCAGGTTCTTTTTCCTAATCATCAGGAGATTGAAATCACTTTCCTTGATGATCAAGGACGACCCAAGTCCACAAAGGCTTGGGTCCCCCTCTCCGTCTAATCTTTGAATGAGTGTGTAGGATATTCCAGGAGGAACTTTCGATAGTCGTAAGATTGTTGATAGTGGAGTGTCCATGCACAAAATAGGCGACAGAAGAAATTGTTGCCTTTGATGGAGAGAAAGAGAAAGGGAAAAAGAGTTGTATGTTGAAAGAGATTGAAAAGCTTCGACAAAAATGCAAATCATTCCAAAAGTGTGATTGTTAAAAGCTTTGATCGGGTCCCCAGGGTAGATTCAAATCAAAATGTACGCACCTGCAGCACGTTTGAAGTTCACAATCAATAAGTTGAACGTGCAGTGTACATTTCTTAGCGGTGTGATTGAAGAAAATGTGTTTTTTGAACAAACCAACCGGGTGTGCGGATGCCTTGGCATGGGTTGAACAACCGCACACTACTTCTCAAGAGAAAGACAAAAACCTTCGCTGGTGAAATGTGGAAGACCAGCCGGACCCAAAGGTTTATGATCTTGTTGCTGTCAAGAGACTTCTCAGTAGCTACAAAGAATCGACTTTGAAATCCACATCGGGTGGATATCCAGTTTGGGAGAGCGCTCAGATTCCTTGCAATGCACGACGCAGTTGCAGGATACGGTTTTAAAATTCTAATATCTCCTTTACTTGTCGTCATTTAAGCTACTTTATGAATTTGTATTATCTCGCAGCACTCTTTGGCCAGACACTGTTGTCATGGTCCGCACCGCAAACCGACATGCCAACTGATTTTTCCAAAATTTGATAAATCTTTTCAGATTAAAAATTAATTTTGGTAAACGACATTGAGGTAAAACATGAGTTAACCAACATCGGAAAGTCATTTTTGTAAATACCTTTGTGTTTTTAAATTTTATCTTAGTTTGTTGATTTTAGGGGGAGTAATTCCAAATTTGAAAAATCCAAAAACATCGAAAAATTTCAAAAGCACAAAAACAATAGAAAAACAAAAATGAGTTTCCTGGCGAGAAAAAGAGAAAATGATAGTACATCAGTGGTCTGTCTAAACCTCTTTAAACCTTAAATGAAAAAGCGATAAGCAGCTCTATATAAGATGTATCGGTAGGCTCACAATCATTTTAAAGTGTGCAGAGTGATATAAACTTAAATCGACTGAAGACTGGGTGGGAACCATTCATTGGCATATGGTCTTGGTACCGAAATTTCGTTTGAGAGATTGCCGAGGTTCTGAGATATTCGGTCTTTATGTTGCTTATCATCTGGGTATCATGGTTGTATCTTTTACCGAAAAATAACGGGGACGCATGTCTAGATCTTCCATGATACTATACATACGTGTACATATTACATACTGCATTCGACCTCAATAAGTGATCAACAATCACATGTCCCTCAAAATAAGTGATAAAATATCACATTTATCCGGGAGTCAAGTTCGTCTCTCTGCTGTACGAAAGTACTGACCTGTTCACGGACTTGCTCCTGTGCCCTCATGCATATGAAAATCAAGTTCCTCATCAATAAGTGATTATATCACATAGGGCTTGTTTTCAAACAAAATAAGTGAGAATCTCACATCATATACGGTCAAACAGATGATAATCGGTATACTCACCGGTAAGATGAACTCTCGTGCATACCTTGATACGGGAATGTGTCGTGATGTGGATGAACACCGGTCGGTAAGTATAAATCATACCTTAACGTATCCCCTCGCCATGATTACTAATGATAAGTTGAGCTTATGTGGACAACAATACCGATAATTGTTATAGGATGCTTATCTAAAATGTTAACTAAAAGATCAACAAGAGCGTTTTGGCTTGACCGTACACTGATATGATTCTCTTACCCTCGAAACTCGCAAAAAGAATGTCTGTAGATATTTATTTACTATTTTCAGTTTATGATTCTTGTGTATATTTATTTATTGTTTTCCGTCTTTACAAATGAAAAATTCCAAAAGGATTTTAGGTGTGTTTTAATATAAACTTTATAAAATCCAAAAAGATTTTGCTTCTAGTTTATTTTTGATTGACTGATGTTGGAACTCGAGTCTATCCTACTCAAAATCCTGATCGTAAGCCGGAAAACAACTGCATCTTCATAAACTGTCAAAGTTAACAAGTTTTGAAAGTTAAAGGACTAAAATTGAACATTTTCTAAACTTTCAAACTGTTGTCGGTTGGTGTTTGATTGAGATTTGATCTCATATGTGTCATTTGTTTAAATGTAAACTATATTCCAAGCGGTTGTTCTCATTATGCGTTTAGCTTTCTTGCATGTGCAGATGCTAAAGGCGAGGAGAACATGGTCGATGACAAGCTTCGGAATGAAGACACGAAGTGGAGGCACTCAAAGGATAAAGTGATCGAGTTGCCGCTGACCCTTCATCAACACCACAAGGATCTGAAGCATTGACAAGTCTAAAGATTCACGAGCATGACTCAATGGAGAGTTCAATCTAAGGGGGAGTTTATTGACACACTACCTAAACAAAAAGGGGAGTTTGTTGATACACTTTCTACTTACGACACGTGAAGACTTTGAAGATCCTCCGACGTGGAAGACATCGAAGTTGAATCTCTCGAATAGCGTTGAACCTCACGAGTAGCGTCCAAGGGGGAGTTTGTTGATGCATATTTTGTGGACACGACTCGGCTCGGTTCAACTCGGCTCAGTTCGACTTGGTTTCGACTCGAAGACACGAAGATCAAGACAAAGCTACTTGTGTCTGTACTTTGTTTGTAATTTGTCATGATACAAAACGATGTCTCGTGATTAGTCTGAGTTATGTCTTAGGTTTGTTTATATGTGCGTTCGATGTAAGTTTGACCAAGTCAACCATCCTCCGGTTTGACTTGGCCAAACAGTTAGCACATTGTGTGTATGTTGTGTGCTTCGAAGGTTGTCATCGAAGGATGGTTTATATCCTTCGATGACCTCGAAGGATAAACCTTCGATAGATGGATGAACCTCAAAGGATATCATCCTTCGAGGTATGTATGGATCCTTCGGTAGATGGTCTGGTCGATAGATGATCCTTCGACCAGATTACCCTATCCTTCGAGCATGTTAGCTGTGTCGGGTATAAATACCCATGTGTTGTGTTCATTTCAAGCAGAACACACAAGGGAGATTGGAGAGAACACTGGGAGCATTCTGCTGAAAACACACACACACACGAGAGAGAGTTTATAGAGTACATCTGTAAACATTGAGCTTGTAACTGGAACCTTCATTCGTATTAATACATGTGGTGTTAATCGGTGAACTTTGTGTGTCGTGCTTTTGCGTGTTCTAACTCGGTTGCATGCTAGCTTGGATTCCGCACTCGCTAGTGTGTTAATATAACAAGGATAAGGTTTGACCTCATCCGAAGAGGGACCTACAAAATGGTCAACCTAAATTCATGGTTAGGCTAGATAATTTAATGAATGTCAACTTTAAATCTATTCAAGTGGTAGGTTAATTAAGATGAGGTGAGAGCATCAAATCATAAATAAGTACAAAGGGAGGAAGAAGGGTTCCTGAAGTTACAAATATACTCTTTTAGGATCATATAATATGTGATGACTTGGTTCAATCTTAGCCAAACATAAGATTTCATTCTATACTTACCTTGCATATGTGTGTATATATATATATATATATATATATAGGGCTGAGCTATATAGAAAACCCTTAAATTTTTAGAAAACTCTGGAAACTCAAATCTCCCCCCATTTTTACCCAACCTCCCGACATTTTTTTTTGAAAAAAATAACACATCTAATATACATGTTTTAAAGTGTTTTGGGCAAAAAAAAAAAACAAAAAAGCGCCGAAGGGATGTTTTTAAAAAAAATAAACAAATTTCAGCATGCTTCGGGTGACTAACATGTGTTAGGCATAAAAGGCATAAACTATAAAAGGCATAAACTTGCTGAAACTTTTTTTTTTTTTTTTAAACATTCCTTCGGCGCTTTTTTGGTTTTTTGGCCCAAAACTCTTAAAAACATGTATATTACATGTGTTATTTTTTTCAAAAAAAAAAAAATGTCGGGAGGTTGGGTTTCTATGGGTTTTCTCAAAATGGAGGGTTTTTCTATCTAGCCTTAGCCTATATATATATAGGGTGGGGTACGGCTACAAAGTTCAAATTTCTTAAAAAGTATAAAGAGTCATAAAACACTATAATTTAAGCTATAAAACACACCTAAAACCCATCAATAAAAGAGTGAAGACTACTAAAACACCATATTCAAACCATAATAGTAAATAAAAACTTCAGAAACAATCGTAGAACTAAGAATATAAAATACAACATGCTAATTAACATAAAACACAATAATGTTTGTCATTCGAGAATTAGAGTCTTATCATCCAAAACACAACCCGCATATATGATGTTTTAGTAATCTTTATTTTGTTATTTGTAGGTTTTGGGTGTGTTATATATATATATATATATATATATATATATGGTAGGGTTCTAGAGTGAACACTAATGTATTTGCGAACTGAGTGAACAAATCTTGGCCATTGATTTACACACGTGGATGACTAGGATTTAATCATCAAATCGTAAAATACACTAGGGTATTTCAACATCAAATCCTGGCCATTGATCTACACACGTGTATGGCTAGGATTAGTTCACTGAGTTCGCAAGCTACACTAGTGTTCACTCTTGAACCTAAACATATATATATATATATATATATATATATATATATATATGAGAGAGAGTTTATTGGGGAACACTAAAAAGTGGAGAATCGAGGAACACTTTTAAAAATTCAACTCATGTTAAAAATCAACTTTTTCTAAAAAATTTTTGATGCTTTTCCTTACAAATACATGTAAAAACATTTTAAATAAAAAACTAAAAATATAAAATAAAATGTTTAAAAAACAATTTAAAAAATATATCTTATAAAATTAACTAAACATGTTAAAAATCAAATTTTTAAATTTTTTTCAGCGCTTTTCCTTATAAAAATGGGTAGAAACTATTCCAATAAAAAACATTTTTGTAAAAAAAAAAAAATAAGCCTTTTTTTTAATCTATTTTTTATATTTTTAGTTTTTAAATTTTTTTTATTAAAAATGCCTCTAAAAGTATATATAAAGAAAAGCGCCGAAAAAAATTTAAAAAAATTGATTTTTAATATGTTAAGTTAAATTGTTAAGAGTGTTTCCCGGTTCCCCACTTTTTTAGTGTTTCCCAATAAACTTCACAATATATATAGGGTTAGGATTTAGAGAGAACGGTGAAAAGTGTGAGAACGGTGAGAACGATATTGGTGGTGACATGTGGCATTGATGCTATATTACACTAAGGGGTAATATTGTCAAAAAAACCCACTCATATGAACTGGGTGTTCAAATAAAACGCCATAAAACACCCAATTCAGAAAAACGACATGAAAATACTCAGTTAAAAATGCCATAAAACACTCAGTTCAGAAAAACGCCATGAAAAACCTCAGTTGAAAACGCCATAAAACACTCAGTTTAGAAAAACGTCATGAAAATACCTAGTTAAAACAAGGATTCGTCGAGTAAAGGTTTTGTCACGGAAGTTTCGTTATCATAACAGGCTTCGTCGAGTACAGTTTCGTCAAAGAAGAGTTTCGTCGAAACTTGTTCAATTTTTAAACAGAAGCATTGCATATCTATCTTAACTGTTTGTTTTCAAGTGTGTAATCAGGTTATCACTTTCACACATCGATCACGAGTTGTACTAGCCCTTCGGATTGGAGCATGGAACCGAGACCAGGTGAAGATCAAACTTCGGCAGCCGTTTGGGTAAGGAATGTTTTTCCTCCGCAATCTATAAGTGCAACTCAATGGGCTTTGGTGTCGAATCAAAATCAAAGCATTCAGAATCTTTTGCTTAGTGAGAGTGAAACGGGCAGCAACAATCGCCCGCCAAAGCTGAATCACATGAATGACTATCCATCATGGAAGGGTCGTTTTCACACATATGTTTTAGGGCAAAACACAGAACTTTGGACGTGTTTCACTACTCAATGCAACCTTGCCCTCGAAGCAGCAGCATCAACTGCAGCGGGTTTTACTAATATGCTTGAAGATGACAAGAAAGCCTATGACTTAGAGAAGAAGGCGTTTGCTATTCTTACACAAGCGCTTCACAAAGAAATCTATCATCAATTCTCTTACTGTACAAACACGAAAACTTTATGGGATGCCTTGGTAGCGAGAGGAGAAGGAAATGCAGCTACTAGAAAGACACGCCATGATCTATTGAAGAAAGAGTTTGAATCATTTCAGTTCTTGGAGAATGAAACCATAAATGATATGACTACACGTTTTTATCATTTGATTAGTGAAATGTTTGCTTATGGTGTTAGTGCAACTCAACCGGAAATGGTTGCACGGTTTGCTGATGCTCTACCTCCAAAGTGGAGCCCATTCATTGAGCTTTTAAAGCATACAGGCATTCTAGATGCTGTCAATGTCAATATTTATAAATTCATTCAGAAGCTGGAACACAAGAATGATGAAGAAATCCGGAAAGCTAAACGAATTCCTGTTCCTCAAAATACCGAAATGTATCTTGCAGGTTTTAACCAGTTAGCTAGTTCCAGTTCCAGTTCAGTTCAGCAACCGAAGTTACAAACGACGTTTATGTCAAATACAAGCTCTTTTCCGTTTCCACAATCAGCTCCACCTCCGGTTTTCGATCCTAGTGCTTATCATCCGCCAGCACATATGATTGCTCAAGCTCATGCTTTTTCTAAACCTCAATTCGATGCAAGTGCGTGGCTACCACCAACACCCCAACCTCCACCTCAAGTTACCACTACTCAACCTCAGTTCGATCCGAGTGCTTATATTCATGTCCCATCACAACCACAAGTCCAACCACAACAACAAGCCCAGCCACAACAACAACCACAACAGCAAGCTCATTATACCAACAATCATCCACCCCTAAGCCCTAACACAGTCAGAGTTGATACATCAAACCTCTCAAAGGTTAGCATTGAAGTAGCGAAGGAGCATATGGAACTCATAAATACAATGGTCAGTGCTTACTGCGGTTTGGTCGCAGGTCAAATTGGAAACATTAATTTGACCAACGAAGATTATCAACAAATCAACCGTGATGAAATGGAGTTGATGGATATAAAGTAGGCGTTCGCAAGTGTTGTTAGAAGGGAGAAGGACTTTATGGTTCGAACAGGGAGAAGTTCTTTGGAAAGTAAGCAGGATACGAAGTACGGATTTGATAAAGAAGCGGTTACATGTTTCAACTGTGGCGAAAAGGGGCACTTCAAACGTGAGTGCACCCGACCAAGCAAACAAGGCAATCAGAACCCATTCCGAAATCAGACGAGTACTTCCAATGTCAATGTCAATCAAGAAAATCGTGAAAGAAGGATGGTAGCGGTGAACAACAATCAGAACCAGAACCAGTCTGGACCATCAAACACCAATCGAGCATTGACCGTTCAAGCTGATGAAGGGTGTAATTGGTCTGTACAATTTGGGGAAGGTGATCAAGAAGGAGGAGGAACAACGTGTTATGCAAAGATCATCAATCACATCAAGCACGTTCACAAGGAAGAATTTTCTGAAAGTGAAGACAGTTCGGGTTATACCGGGAGTTCTGATGAAGAAAGTTCTACTTCGGGCGATTATCATCCTGAATCTGATGTGAAGGAAGAAGCAAGTTCTGATATTGATGACTTGTTAAATGAAGCAGAGGAGTTGAAATGTCAGAAATCAGTTCTGATCAAGAAGGCTACTGTAGCATCTAAAGAAATGGAGAAGTTCTTCTCTGAAGACGGATCTTTTTCTTTTCAAACTGCCTTTATGGCAAATGTCTCAGCCTCTATGAGTCAGGTAAAATCTGAAACTCCTAGCATATGTAGTGATTGTGCTGATATGAAACATGAATGTGCTAATTTGAAGCTTGATTCCGAAAAGCTTCATAGTCATAATCAAAGTTTGGTTATTGAAATGTCTAAGTGCAAAGAGGCAAATATGGCTTTAGCTAGAAACGAAAAGGATTTTAAATATGTAATTGAAATCTTAAAGAAAAGTGTTTCCGAATTGACCAAAACTGTTTATCATAAACAAATTAGTATTAACGATTACATTAACATCGTTGAGGAAACCAAAAAGGAGCTAACCATTGCCAAATGCGAGCATGATGCAATCAAGCTCAAATTGGGGAGTTATTCTAACTCCCAATTTATGCTCGATCACATTATTGACGTTCAACAACTGAAGGGAAACAAGAAAGGTGTTGGGTATAAGAAGTGTCCGCCCCCTTTAAGACATAATTATACTCATATGCCTGATGAAGAAGAAATGCCACGGTTTGAGCCCAGTGTGCCTCTTGATTATGAGGAACTTACTACTGGCCTAGGGTTCAAATCGGACAGTTCTTCAAGTACATCATCTGAGCAAACAGAAACTTCAACATCTACGAAACAAAGTCCTCCAATCATTGAGGACTATGAGTCGTTTGATGATGAATCAGAATCAGATATGAGTGATCAGGATAAATCACTTGACAAGATGAAGGGAGTAGAAGTTCCAATTAAGAATCATATTCTTTGTGATCCTCCTACTCCTGCTGTTCAACCAGTTGTCAAACAAGTGATAGATCCTGTCAAGAATGACAAGAAATCTGTGTCTGCCGTTAAGAGTAATAACGTGTTGTAGACTTTAGTTGGTGATTCTAAAATCTATTCAGATCATGATTTTCCAATTAAAAATGTCAATCCATCTTCGATTGATAAAGTTTTTGAGGATAATACAAACAAGTTTTTGGGAAAGACAATTCCAGGAGTCATTGTAACTCAATGTGACCCAATTCCAAAAGCTGAAATCAGGAAACAATTTGGAAATCAAAAATCACCAACAAAGCAACAACCTATTGCTTCTAAGGGTAAACAACCAGAAAAGCGAGCTAATAAGCCTAACGTTTCTCAATCTAAATTTGAAACAAAAGGAGCTCGTTATCAAAAGAGAAACAGTAATGTCAAATTTGTAGCATCGAATGGTACGGATAAAATTGAGACTTTTGAAAATAACTTAAACACCGATTTTGTCCAACAAGTCACGATTTTAAAGCGTAATAGCCAAAACAATTACACTCAACATACAAACGGGTGTGATGAAAAGGCAAGTACCTCGGGTTCTACGGGTTCGACATCTGTTTGTCGATCAGATTCTCCTAAGTTTGTGGAAAGGAGTACATGTTTTAAGTGTGGGGAGTTTGGACACATCATTAAAAATTGTCCAAACACTCCCAAGGATAAATTTGTTGAGAAAGCACCACCTGGAAAGGTTCACCCTCAACGTCGTCCCGTTTCACCAAAACATGATAAAAGAACTGTTAAGGAACAAGAAACGAAACAACGACGTCAAAACGTCAAAGATGTTGAAAAGGCTTTAAAATCTGAAGTCAAAACGGTCAACAGGGAACCAAGTTCTCCACAATTTTTAAAACCAGAAGTTTCAGAATCTTTTCATAAAACTATATCTGGTAAAGCAAATCAAACTTGGAGACCTAAGACGGGTGAAAATTCATGGGGAGGTGTTGTGTTACAAAATCATCAGGAAATCGAGATCATCTTTCGTGATGCTCAGGGACGACCCAAGACCACTAAGGCTTGGGTCCCCATCCTCAACTGATCATTGATGATGTGTGCAGGGTGTTCCAGGAGGAACTATTAATAGTCATTGGATTGTTGATAGTGGAGCATCGAGGCACATGACAGGCGACTTACGACTTCTATATGATGTGAGAAATATTAGAGGAGGCTATGTCGCGTTTGCTGGAGACAAATTGTGTTGGTTCTAACAACTCGTGTTGGTTCTTATTTATATATATATATACAAAAACTCTAGAAACTTCATCACAACCATCTACTCAAAACAATCAAGGGTGGAGATTGAATCTTTTACAAAATGTGCTTTTTCAGTATATGTTGCAGACCTGTTACAAAATGTGTTTTTTAGTACATGTTACATGTGTTAAGTTGTTACATGTCCAGCAGAAAAAGTGTAACACATGGCAAAATGAGGCTAATTTACTTAGATTTCATAGTTTTTTTAGCTAACATGAGATTTCTTCCTATAGATCCCTATATATATATATATATATATGTGGGAATCAGGGGCGTAGCTTCCTTGGGGCGGGAAGCGGCGCCCGCCCCCCGAACTTTTCGACGCGTAGTGTTATGAACAGTAACTTCGTATAGAAATTTTTAGGTATATACGTGAGAAAACTCATATTCGTGAGAAAACTTTATATAATCATTACTAAACTCTAAACTCTAAATCATAATCCATAAACCTCAAAAACTAAACTCTAAAGGTTAACGCTTAAAACCTAAAAACTAAATGCTAAAGTTAACCTTAAATGCTAATCCTTAAACTCTAACAATTAAATAAAATTAAACCTCAAACAAAATTCAACGCAAATATCAATCGTTTAATAAAGTTTCCTCGTGATCCTCTGCCACATATGTGTGTGTACACGCGCGTGCGCATATGCCAGTTTACGTTAAAAATGATACTTGTGTGAGAAATGTACAAAGTATTCAAATGCAACACATATTTAAGGATGAGGGTAGACATGTGGATAACTACAAGTGGTCTTAAACACATACCCCCATTGCAATGACATGATTCATTCATTCGTTAGATCAACTGGACAACTTAGACAAATAGTTTAGAAGCATTGTAATTATCAAAATGTATCAAGTTGATATTCTAAGAAAAGCTGATCGTATAGAGTTAAGGAAATAAAAAGTTGGAGAAGACATGTTGAAGCTCAAGGAGACAAGGAATTTGTTTTGACGTTCAACTCAATATATTTTGAGATATGGAAGGGATAACACCATTTCCCTGTTTGCACTATCAATAGTTGAGTACTTGACGAGGTACATAAAGCATGGATACAAAGATTATGAGACATGACATGAACCCTTCATACATACTTTCTTTATAAATAGTTTTATGTACAACTTTGAGAAATACTTTTTAGTAAAATTGACATCTTTACGACTGAAATACTTTTTAGTAAAATTGACGTCTTTATGACTAATAGATTTTTTAAACATTTTATAAAAATGGGATGTTTCCTATTACAAATAGCTAATTCAAGATGGCTTAAATTCCTTATCCTCTTAATAGCGGAGGTTTTATTTTTCAGTTTTCATTTAAGGTATAGTTTAGTTTTTTCCTCCACTATTTGCAATGCTTAATATTGAAAAAAACAATAATAAATACAAAGTTGTTTTTGCTTTTCAACAAAACTCGGTTTTAATTAAATAACACTTATATCTAAATGTGGACAAAAAGAATGTAAACCATACATATGTAAAATAAGTAACTACAAATTAACTGATAAGTGGAAGACCGGGCACCTGATAAGTGGCTTTCTTCTAAGAAATTTAGGCTTAGTTTCATTTCGATTTTGGACTGGCTTGAAGTCAACTCATCAGCTTTAGACAAGCCCAACCCATATATAATTTGAGCTCGGCATAAATATACAGAATTACTTTAAAATGAATCCATACAAGTTCTACAAGTAAATCAAAATGCAATTAAGCCAAGAAAACAAATTTTTAAACAAAACAGCATAAAAAATACAGATAATCAAAGTACCAGTATACAACAGGTCTAAAGACATCTGACATTACTTCCATAGGATTCAAACAAATCTGACCCAGAATTGCAGGTCCACCCGGAGGATCGAGTAACCTCTATTCCCTGTTTTCCGACAAACCCGAAAGTGCGGAATCCAAACGGGTAAGTTAAACCAAGTTACGAACACGTAAGACACAATATTCATCGATTAACACTCAATGTATTAATGCTAGAAAACGGTTACAATACGGTGTTTACAAATGGTCTCTGTAAACTCTCAGTGTGTGTGTTACAATGTGTTCGCTCGCAAATCTATTCAGACTTGTCTAATTTGTTCTCTCTGATGTCTGTGCTATATATACCGAAACACATCAACGAAATCAAGATTGCGACGAAATCCCTTGGATTTCGTCACATGTGTGTTTTTGCCATAATATCTTGACGAAATCAAAGTGATTTCGTCACTTTGATGTTGGGCTTGGTCTTCGTCCAATTGATGTAGCAGCCCAAGTATTTGACAAAGTCCACAAACAAGTTTTCGGCCCAATGTGCAAAGGAATCGGCCCAGACAACTTTCTGTTATAATCTTTGCACAATTTCAACATAGGACAAAGTTGTGACATCACCATGACATCACAATGATGATGTCATGGTGATGTGTAAACGGGAATGGCTCGTGGCGCTCCGTGCTTCGCGTGTCGAACTCTGGGGCGCACGACGGAGGAATGTCGTGACGTCGGGCTTGAGCCGAACCTAACCGGGTCGAACCGAACCGAGTTGAACCGAACCGAGTCGCGTCCACAAAATATGTATCAACAAACTCCCCCTTGGACGCTACTCGTGAGGTTCGTCTTCCGTGTCTTTTGTGTCTTTCATGTCGGAGGATCTTCAAAGGTCTTCACGTGTCACAGTCAGGGAGTGTATCAACAAACTCCCCCTTGAATGATGCTCGTGAATCTTTTGAACTTCAATACTTTAGATCCTTGAGGTGTTGATGAGTGATCAACTGCAACCCGATCATCTTGATCTTCTGATTGCATCAACGCATGTCTTCACTTTACGGCTAGTCATCTGACATGTTCTCTTCGCCTTTAGCTGATTCTGATGTCGCATCTGCACATACAAGAAAGCTAAACACGTAATGAGAACAACCGTTTGAAATATAGATGAATTAAACAAACGACACATATGAGATCAAATCTCAATCAAACACCGACCGACAACAGTTTGAAAGTTTAGAAAATTGATCAACTTTAACCTTTTAACTTTCAAAACTTGTTAACTTCGACAGTTTATGAAGGTTCAATTGTTTTTCGGCTTACAATCAGGATTTTGGGTAGGATAGACTCGAGTTCCAACATCGGTCAATCAAAAATAAACTAAAAGCAAAATCTTTTTGGCTTTTATAAAGTTTAGATTAAAACACACCTAAAATCTTTTTGGAATTTTTCATTTTTCAAATGTAAAGACGGAAAGCAATAAATAAATATATACAGAAATGCAGAAACTAAAAGCAGTAAACAAATATTTACAGACATTCTTTTTGCGAGTTTCGAGGGTAAGAGAATCATATCAGTGAACGGTCATGTCAAAACGCTCTTTTTGTTCAATTAGTTAACATTTAGATAAGCATCCTATAACAATTATCGGTATTGTTGTCCACTTAAGCTCAACTAATCAGATGTAATCATGGCGAGGGGATACATTAAGGTATGATTTATACTAACCGGCCGGTGTTCATCCACACACGACACATTCCCGTATCAAGGTATGCACGAGAGTTCATCTTACCGGTGAGTATACCGCTTATCATCCGTTTGACCATATAAAAGATGTGAGAAACTCACTTATTTTGATAGAAAACAAGCCCTATGTGATAGAATCACTTATTGATGAGGAACTTGATTTTCAGATGCATGAGGGCACAGGAGCAAGTCCGTGAACAGGTCAGTACTTTCGTACAGCAAAGAGACGAACTTGACTCCCGGAAAAATCTGTGATATATTATCACTTATTTTGATGGACATGTGATTGTTGATCACTTATTGAGGTCGAATGCAATATGTACACGTATGTATAGTATCATGGAAGATCTAGACTTCGTCTCCGTTATTTTTCGGTAAAAGAAACAACCATGATACCCAGATGATAAACAGCATAAAGACCGAATATCTCAGAACCTCGGCAATCTCTCAAACGAAATTTCGGTACTAAGACCATATGCCAATGTGCGGTTCCCACCTGGTCTTCAGTCGATTTAAGATTTATATCACCCTGCACACTTTAATATGATTGTGAGCCTACCGATACATCTTATGTAGAGCTGCTTATCAATTTTCATTTTGCATTTCAGTTTAAAGATGTTTCAACAGACCACTGATGTACTATCATTTTCTCTTTTTCTCGCCAGGAAACTCATTTTTGTTTTTCCAATGTTTTTGGGTTTTGAAATTTTTCAATGTTTTTGAATTTTCAAATTTTGGATTTACTCCCCCTAAAATCAACAAACTATGATAAATTTAAAAGACACAAAGAAATTTACAAAAAACAATTTTCCGATGCTGGTTAACTCATGTTTTACCTCAATGCCGTTTACCAAAATTAATTTTAATCAGAAATGATTTATCGAATTTTGGGAAAATCAGTTGGCATATCGGTAAGCGGTGCGGACCATGACAACATTGACGAGTTTCATAGTGAAACAATCACGTGTGAGGAGATATTCGAGTTCAACGTGTCTGGCCAAAGAGTGCTGTACAAGATGATAATAATTCATAAAGCAGCTTAAATATCGACAATGATTGGAGAGATTAGAATTTAAAACCGTATCCTGCAACTGCTTCGTGCATTGCAAGGAATCTGAGCGCTCTCCCAAACTGGATATCCACCCGGTATGGACTTCAAAGTCGATTTTGTAGCTACTGAGAAATCTCTTCACAGCAACAAGATCAGAAACCTTTTGGGTCCGGCTGGTCTTCCACATTACACCAGCGAAGGTCTTTGTCTTTCACTTGAGAAGTAGTGTGCGGTTGAGCAATCCACGCCAAGGCATCCGCACACCCGGTTGGTTTGTTCAACAAACACATTTTCTTCAATCACACCGCGAAGAAATGTACACCGCACGTTCATCTTGTTGATTTTGAACTTCAGACGTGCTGCAGGTGCGTACATTTTGATTGAATCTATCCTGGGGACCCGATTATAGCCTTGAACAATCAAACTTTGGAATGATTTTCAATTTGTCGAAGCTTTTCAAATTCTTTCGACAGACAATTCTGTCTTCTTTTCTTTTTCTCTCCATCAAAGGCAACAACTTCTTTGTCGCCGATCTTGTGCATGGACACTCCACTATCAACAATCCGATGACTATCGATAGTTCCTCCTGGAACATCCTGCACACTCACTCAGAGATTAGTTGGAGAGGGGGACCCAAGCCTTCATAGACTTGGGTTGCCCATGAGAATCAAGAAATGTAATTTCAATCTCTTGATGATTTGGAAATTTCACGCCTCCCCCTGAACCTTCACCTGTTTTAGGTTTCCAATACTGTTTTCGTTTACCAGATTGTGCATTATTAACAATTTTTGGTGTTAACGGTTGTGATGAACTTGGTTCCCTTTTAACAGATTCCGGTTTTAAAGCCTTTTTGATCACCTTCACATTTTGACGTCGTTGTTTTGTTTCTTGTTCTTTAATCGTACGTTTGTCATTTTTGGGTGAAACAGGACGACGTTGTTGGTGACCTTGTTCAGAAGGGGCTCTTTCAACAAAATTTGGTTTCGGAGAGTTTGTGCAATTTTCTGATAATGTGGCCAAACTCCCCGCATTTAAAGCATGATCTCCTTTCAACAAAATTAGGAGATTCTGTTCGATGACCTGACGTTGAATTTGTAGACCCCGAGGTACTAGCTTCACACCCGTTTGTGTGTTGGGTGTAATTGTTATCACTATTACGTTTCAAAATGTTGACTTTTTGAACAAAATCGGTATTTGACTTATTTTCAAAAGTCTCCACTTTATCAGTACCTTTGGAGGCCACAAATTTAATGTCTTTGTTTTTCTTCTTGAAACGAGCTCCTTTTGTTTCAACCTTTGGTTGTGTAACCTTAGGCTTTTGAGCTCGTTGTTGTTGTTTACCCTTAAAAGCGATAAGTTGTTGCTTCGTTGGTGATTTTTGATTTCCAAATTTTCTTCTAACTTCAGCTTTTGGAATCGGATCACACTGAGTTACTGAAACTCTCGGGATCCCCTTTTCCAAAAACTTACTGGTAGTATCTTCAAACACTTTATCAATCAAAGATTGATTGACATTTTTAATTGGAAAAACTGTGTTTGAATAAATTTTGTCATCACCGACTACATGTTATCACTTTTAATGGTAGATACTGTCTCAGTGATAGGATCTATCTCTTGTTTAGCACCAGTTGATTGCACAGCAGGAGTAGGCGGATCACACAGAATGTGATTCTCAAAAGGCACTTCTACTCCTTTTCTATCGTCAAGAGATTTATCCTCATCACTCACATCTGATTCATCATCCGAAGAATCATAGTCCTCAATGGTTGGAGGACTTTGATTTGAAGCACATGATGACTTTTCTTTTCTATCAGATGAGCCCTCCGATGAATTGTCCGTTTTGAACCCTAAGCCAGTAGTAACTTCCTCATAATCAAGAGGCACACTGGGTTCATACCGAGGCATATCCTCTTCATCGGGCGACTTGGTATAGTCGTGTCTCAAAGGGGGTGGACACTTCCTATAACCAACGCCTTTAACGTTTCCCTTTAGTTTCTGAACGTCAATGATGTGATCAAGCACATATCGAGAGTTAGAATAACTCTCCAATTTGAGCTTGATCGCTTCATATTCACACTTGGCCATGGCTAGCTCTTTCTTGGTTTCCTCAATGATATTAATGTAGTTATTAATACCAATTTGTTTGTTGAAAACAGTTTTTGTTAATTCGGAAACACTTTTCTTTTGGGTTTCAATAACTGTTTTAAATTCCTTTTCATTTCGAGCTAAGGCCATGTTTGCCTCTTTGCATTTTGACAGTTCAATAACCAAACTCTGATTGTGACTGTGAATCTTTTCAGATTCAAGTTTCAGATCAGCACATTCATGCTTCATTTTTGCACAATCACTACATATGCTAGGAGTTTCAGATTTTACCTGACTTGTAGAAGCTGTGACATTAGCCATAAAGGCAGTCTGAGAAGAGAAAGATCCATCTTCAGTGAAAATCTTCTCCATTTATTTTGAAGCAGCAGCTTTCTTGATCAAGTCAGATTTCTCCTTAGCATCATTCGACAAACTATCAGCTTCAGAATCTTTTCCCTCCTTCACGTCCGATTCTGAACTGTAATCACTCACACCTGAGCCATCTTCATCAGTACTGCCACTATATCTTGAACTGTTATCATTTCCTGAAGATTTACCATCATTGACATTCTTGACAATTTTAGCATAAAACACAGTTCCTCCTTGATCTCCACCTCCACATTGTACAGACCAGTCACACCTTTCATCAGTTTGATTTGAGTTGGCCGTGGATGTATTTGTTTGATTTTCGAAAGGATTTTGGTTACCTTTTTGAGGTTGGGCTTGAGGTGGTTTAGAAAAATAGGCAGTTGGATCAAATTGGGGTTGAGGTGTGGCAACTTGAGGTTTAGAAAAATAGGTTGTTGGATCAAATTGGGGTTGGGGTGGTGCAACTTGAGGTTTCGGAAAATAGGCATTTATATCGAAAACCGGAGGTGGAGCTGAAGGAGCAAAACCAGGCAGGTACATTTCAGTCCAACTCATAATGATGTATTGAATAGAGTTCCTGATCACACACTTGAAAACAGACTGTTAAATCACTTTTGCAAAGCCTCTGTTAAAAATTTAACAAGTTTCGACGAAACTCTTTATGCTGAAATCGTGATATTTAGAAGCGCGATTCAAATCAACTCCGCGAATACCCGACCCCAAAACCAGTTAATCCCTATTAAATCAACAAAGACTGTTTTGTTCGCTGACTAAGGCCAAAAAAAAAAAATTCGTGACTAGTGCCCAATATGAATTATTTGATCTTATATATAGGCCCAAGACATATAATCTGCTAGTCAATCTAGAACAACAATCGGCCCATTTTCACTAGAGGCCCAAGACATATAATCTGAAGTCCACGATTCAAGAGCCCCAAATAAAAATTCCTTGTGCAACCTCCACCTCCTTCTAGAACTCTTCTCTTGCAATATATGCATTCAAAAGAGGCACAAAAGTCAAACAACCCTAAAATATTCAGTCGACAACATATCCTGGATCAAAAAGTTACTGTCTTCATCTTCACAGTTCCCATCTCTCTCTTTGATAAACAAAGAACAGCAGCCAACATCTTCTGTCTTTCTTATCTTTTTCACGCTTTATCCTCAAGTCTTCTCCAACGATGACAAAGCAACCATCACCACCTCACCTTCGGTACACTCTAACAGAATGATTGAACTCAGCGACGAAACAGAAAGATATAATCTAGATATCGACGAAATTTCAGTGGTTGATGAAGTTAAAATGGTTTTGACGAAAACAGTTTGGTGTTGACAAAATCAGTTGTGTTGACGAAATCAGTTGGTGTTTGACGAAATCAGATGTTGTATGATGAATGGGATTTCGTTGAGTTTAGTTTTCATCCAGATCTGATTATGGGATTTCGTGGGAACAGGGCCAAGATGATTTCGTTTGGAACTACTAGCAATTTCACCCAGCTTGATTTTGTTGACCAGGGTGTTTTCGTTGACAATGAGTTGGAGATTTCGTTGAACAATAATGACCAGACAACTTGCAAATATCAAAACCAATAATTCTTATCCTTATCGTGACACAAAGACTTTTGTGAAACTTACCTTACCCCATACCCTTATCAGACATCTTTTTCAACTACTCATCATTCAAGTGTACACAAATGTCAAACAACTCTTTTTATAATCAATAAACACTTTGATTCAAACAACACATAGATCAAACACAGATATTATTAAGAACATAAACAAGAACAACTTGAATATATTATGAACTTGATGAGTTTTCAGGTCACCGATAAATTTTCAAACACCAATTTTGCAAGAAACTTCAATAAAAAACCTTAATACAACATGTATAACAAAGATTTTAACAAGGTTTTGAATGAACTAACGGCAAAATACAAGATTTTCAAGATTTTAACACTAGATTTTCCAGAAAAGTTGAAATTTAAAGCTCAAATCTTAAAGAACAATTTCTGAAAATGCATGAAAATCTTTCAAAACACAAGATAAACAAACTTGGTTTTAACAAGGAATCGAGCCAATGCTCTGATACCAATTGTAGGTCCACCCGGAGGATCGAGTAATCTCTATTCCCTGTTTTCCGACAAACCCGAAAGTGCGGAATCCAAACGGGTAAGTTAAACCAAGTTACGAACACGTAAGACACAATATTCAACGATTAACACTCAATGTATTAATGCTAGAAAACGGTTACAATACGGTGTTTACAAATGGTCTCTGTAAACTCTCAGTGTGTGTGTTACAATGTGTTCGCTCGCAAATCTATTCAGACTTGTCTAATTTGTTCTGTCTGATGTATGTGCTATATATACCGAAACACATCAACGAAATCAAGATTGCGACGAAATCCCTTGGATTTCGTCACATGTGTGTTTTTGCCATAATATCTTGACGAAATCAAAGTGATTTCGTCACTTTGATGTTGGGCTTGGTCTTCGTCCAATTGATGTAGCAGCCCAAGTATTTGACAAAGTCCACAAACAAGTTTTCGGCCCAATGTGCAAAGGAATCGGCCCAGACAACTTTCTGTTATAATCTTTGCACAATTTCAACATAGGACAAAGTTGTGACATCACCATGACATCACAATGATGATGTCATGGTGATGTGTAAACGGGAATGGCTCGTGGCGCTCCGTGCTTCGCGTGTCGAACTCTGGGGCGCACGACGGAGGAATGTCGTGACGTCGGGCTTGAGACGAACCTAACCGGGTCGAACCGAACCGAGTTGAACCGAACCGAGTCGCGTCCACAAAATATGTATCAACAAGAATAACCCAAGAGAAATCAACATAAAAACTAAGGTGGGTTTCAGCTAAGCTCATGGTCATGGAACTCAACCAATGTAGTTAACTATTCTTGACGGTTATGTGAACTTGGTTGACTGTTTGATCACTGTCTGACATGTGTAGGGGTTCTGCTTCTTGTGGTTTGGGCATTCTCTCTTGACCTACTTGATCCGCAAATCACTTATTCATCTGCAGATGAAAAGTCAAACATGCTATCCGAATCATCCAACAGATTGTCGGAAGCCAGATCAGATTCTGATAAAACATAGTCACCATCATCGTCATCATCTTCATCAAACTCAAACTGCATATTGAGCATGCCTTGTTCCCCCATATCTTCTTCCAAATGTCTCCACTCAAGTTCACGTTCAGGGTCCACATCTGTTGGCCTAAGACATGGGTGTACACGGCTGGCATGTTCTTCTAATTGAGTATAATTACCAACAAAATCACAGGTAGCAAGTGAGCAATTTCTTGTTTTCGAGTCCATGAATTGGCGAGCAGGGTCAACCACAGCCCACCCGTTGATTTCACCCCTACATAAAGGGCAAGCAAGCTTAGTTCGTTCCCTCACCTTATTCATATTTGAAATGTGAAACTGGTCAAGACAATTTGAGTGGCGGGGATTCGTGTCACACATGTATGGGCGACATCCTTTTTCAAGTGAAGAACAAAGTAGAAGCACAGCACTGTGTGGGTGTTCCATACAAATAGGGCATCTAGCTTCTTCAAATTCACTTTCATATCCAACTTGTAGGGAGGGAGATTTGGGTTCCTTTCTATCATCATTCTTGTCGTAACAGGAATAGGGAGATGCCCTACACTTATTAGACGAAGATCTTCTATCTTTGGGCATCTTCACGGCTTCACAAAATCAGAAGTGCCTGTTTATTAACAATACCATGAGGAAACCATGAGATTAAACATGAGTATTTTGATACAAAATATATCTACAAATGGTTCTCATCACAGCATTGATATATAATATTGTACAATCAAGATTCAAATCTTGTATATAAAGTAATTGACCATAAATTCAAGGTTAAAACTAGTATCATGGCTTACTAAGTTACAAATCTGAACTAATTCGCTCAAACAACAATCCAACGACGTAAAAATAGAGCCGTAAAACATAATACTAGTGTTTCACAACATTGATCTATTATATTGTACTTGTACAACAATCAAGATTCAAATATTCTATGGTGAAAACAATTAAGCATTGTCTCAAGAGTTACAGATGAAATGGTATTCAGTGTTTCTTTAACTTCATGAATGATTAAATGTCCGACCATATCCCAAATTCAGCTATTCCACCATTATCACTAATATGAATTGCTTATACACATAGGTCATCAACATCAGGATATGAAAAGGTTAGAAAAAATCACATAAATATCTAACACTTTTATAGAAAGAAAAATAGTGGAAAAACAAATCAACGTTCACAATCACAAACAATATAGCGAAAATTGTTCATCTAAATCGCCAGTAAATATGGCAAGTTGGCAATTAATACAATTCTATTTGTACGTATATAATATAATAAACCATAATTCCATTAGAAATCTGAACTGATTCGCTCAAACTACAATCCGACGCCACAAAAATAGAGACATAAAACATAATATCAGTATCATAGCTTATTATGTTAAGAAATCTAAATTGATTCGCTCCAACTACAACCCAACGTCGTAAAACAAAAAATTAGGGTTCACAGCATTGATATATTATATTGTATAATAAAGATTCAAATACTGTATGGTGAAAACAGTTAGGTGCTCTCATTCAATGTTTCTTTAACTTCATGAATGGTTAACCGTTCGAGCATAGCCCAAATTCAACTATTCCACCACTATCAGTAATCATATGAGTTGCTTATACACAAGATCATTAACATCAGGATGTGGAATGATTAAAAAATCAGATAAACATCTAATTCTTTTCTTGAAAGAAAAACAGTGGAAAAACAAATCAACATTCACAATTCACAAACTAGATAGCGAAAATTGTGCATATCTCAATCACTGGTACAATATGACAACTGATATAATTCCATCTGTAGGCATAAATATATAATATAGATCATAATTCAATGTTAAAATCAGTATCACAGCTTATTAAGTTAAAAAAATCTAAACTAATTCGCTCAAGCTACAATCATATCACATAAACATAATCTTAGGGTTTCACCACCCAACTTATTCTACAATCATATCACATAAACACCTTTCATAGTCACATTCACAGATTCTAATTGTAACATATCTATCAAGAAAACGAATCATAAATCACCAGATCCTATTAAAAAAAGGATCTAAACATCATCATCATCATCATACAAACCCTAATCCATGACGAATGCGACATATACGAGAATTTGAACACTTCAAACACCGACTAAAGCTTTACCTGATCAACATAAAAGGTAGAAATCAAACCTGATCGTTAATCAAAGAAGTGAATTTTGAAATTAGGTGGTTGAGTTTGTGCACCCTAGGGGAGTCCTTACAGTGCGCGAAGAAGTGAATTTTGAAATTAGGTGGTTGAGTTTGTGCAGCCTCGTGGCGTTTATATAATGAATAAGCGCACAGAAAAGCATGCATTGTAATGAGGGTCATCTTGGGCCAACCATGTTTCCAAAACTTGGGCTCCATTCACTAGTATTGGGTCGGGTTTAAGTATTGCATACCCAAACTTATTGAACTCATGAGTACCCATGTAATATATTTTTTTTCCAATCTCTCATACCCGGTTTCATATCCATTGGGTATCCCGTATACCCGTCCTGAATGTTTTGGATTACGGTTATACCAGTCGGGGTTTAGGTTGTTTTGTCATCCATGCTCCAAATTACTTTTTCGGAAGAACACAACCAACATTATCTCTGAAGCCGGTGATTGAATGAGTATCAAGAGAATGAATCAACTGTAATTTAAAAGGCTGGCAAGCGAACAAATGACATAAAGCGATGAATATTGTTGATCGTTTTGGAGTTGCAGACGATTTAATGTAATTGTTTACAAGCATTTTAGAGAAAAAAAATCAATTTCATATTTCAAGTTTTGTATCTTTTTCTCCCCTCCCTACGGCAACGTATCCATCATTTACACCATCTTATTCATTAGCCATTCCTTCGTTCTCGACCAAGATCCAACATTGCCAATGTTGCCCCAATTGAGCACCAATGTATGTTGCTATGATTCCGGTCATTTTATCCCAATTTCTTGTCCCATCATCATTCTGATTCAATCCTAACAGTCTACTCAAATGACTTGCTTGATGAAAATGGGCCGTTAGAGGTTTAACCAGTCCAGATTTGAAGACCTCCAAAGAAAGCAACTATATCTTACAAACTTTTTCTATGAGATCTTTACCTTTCCCAGAATTGAGAACTTCATAAAATGTGAATCTTTAGATCAAAGTTTCCCAAATCAAGTTGCTTTTCTTCAATTCTTCTGCCATCAGTCAGCTGTCAATTTTATTAAGCTCAGGCGTTGGTATGACCCCAATTTCAAGGAGAATCTCTTCAAGATAACTGCACCAGATACAGGGCCGTCTATCAGGGGTGCAGGAGGTGCCTGCGATCAGGGCCCAAATCAATATAGGGCCCGAAAAATTTTTAAATTTTTTTATATATATATATTTAAAAAAACCTTGATTTTGTATAAATAAGGGCTGCTAAAAGATCCAAAGTTTTTTAAATAAGGGTCTGTTTAAAAGTTTAAAAAAAACGAAGCCCAAGTGACTAGTCTAAACAAAAATAAGGGCCTGCTAGATCAGAGAAATGAAACAACACGTGGCACTGTCGCAGGCAGTATAGTATATCGCATAGGGAATTGGGACGAGGGAAACCGGAAACAAAACGTCGATCATCGATCAGATCAGGGAATTTCGCAATTTCGCAGAGATTCATTCAGACTTTCAGTGATTCAGTCGCAGCACGACAGCAGTGAGGAGAGTATCAGACGCACGCAAGGCCGACTGACTTTTGGAATTTGGACGTATAAAACTGTAACAGTTTAACTGATGTCATAGTGATTTCATATGTTTTCGATGTCATACGTTTATGATTTCATAATATAATAAATTGTGTGATTATGATTTCATATACTATAAAACTTCATGCGATTTCATACACTATAAAACTTCATATGATTGAATGTGATTGAATGAATGTTTTTGGAAATTATGCCTCTCGTTCCTAAATAAAAACACCTATCTAGCCATAAAAAAACGTAAGAAGAGGAAGCTAGAGGAAGAGAAAAGAAAGGCGGACGAAGTATTAACGATTACATTAACATCGTTGAGGAAACCTTAAAGAAAAGTGTTTCCGAATTGACCAAAACTGTTTATCATAAACAAATTAGTATTAACGATTACATTAACATCGTTGAGGAAACCAAAAAGGAGCTAGTCATTGCCAAATGCGAGCATGATGCAATCAAGCTCAAATTGGGGAGTTATTCTAACTCCCAATTTGTGCTCGATCACATTATTGACGTTCAACAACTGAAGGGAAACAAGAAAGGTGTTGGGTATAAGAAGTGTCCGCCCCCTTTAAGACATAATTATACTCATATGCCTGATGAAGAAGAAATGCCACGATTTGAGCCCAGTGTGCCTCTTGATTATGAGGAACTTACTACTGGCCTAGGGTTCAAATCGGACAGTTCTTCAAGTACATCATCTGAGCAAACAGAAACTTCAACATCTACGAAATAAAGTCCTCCAATCATTGAGGACTATGAGTCGTTTGATGATGAATCAGAATCAGATATGAGTGATCAGGATAAATCACTTGACAAGATGAAGGGAGTAGAAGTTCCAATTAAGAATCATATTCTTTGTGATCCTCCTACTCCTGCTGTTCAACCAGTTGCACTACTAGAGAATAAGGTATTTGCTACCACATTTTCGGTCGCAAAACGGTAGCAATTGGTTTTTTGCCACCGTTTTGCCACCAAAAACTCGGTGGCAAAAGCACACGTAGCAAATGCCCTATTGCCACCTATTTGCTACCGTTTTATTTTTTGCTACCGATTTTGCTACCGTTGATTTGCCACCGTTTTGCTACCGCTTTTTGTCACCGTTTTACTACCGCTATTTTGTCACCTTTTTGCTACCGCTTTTTGTCACCATTTTGCTACCACATTTGTTTTGCCACCGTTTTACTACCGCTATTTTGCCACCTTTTTTGCTACCATTTTGTCACATTTTACCATCGTTTTGCTACCATTTATGGTATTCCATTTCATAAATTGGCTATTCCATTTCATAAAAAACATAACAATTTATAACTTGTTGCCACTCCATTAAAATGTAAAAATTTATACATCCAATGTTCCGCATAATAAACATCCAAATCAAAACATCAAATAACTAAAATAAAATTATCCAAATTATTAACGCTGATGATATTCTATCACCATCGGATTCAATACCAGTAATGCACATAAGCCCTTTCCATATTATTAACGCTGATGTAACCATCATACCTGCAAAAATGATAATATAAACAAGATTAAGAATACCCTTATACAAGATTCAGAATACCCTTACTACTGTATCCACAGAGAGACATAAAAACATAAGTGTGAACAAAAACAATAATGATTTATTTAAAAATTTACATTTATTTCCATACCTTTCCAAGGCATAATAGCTGGGTTGTTGAAAGAGCTAATCCAAACTAGCCTATATACCACGACCCAATACCGGGTTGTTCTGCAAAGCAATACCTTCTTCCTTGTGTGGATTCGAGGATGCAGATATGAAACTGCAGCAAGAATGCTTATATCGAATTTAACATAATGCTTATTTGATACTTGTTATATTAATTATTCACTTTATGCTGAATAAAATTGTAACTTTGAGCATTTTGGGTTCTCTAAAAAGTGGCAACATGAACCAATCTAAAAAGTGGTAACATTGATTTTGGTCAACAGGTTTTCTTTAGTACTTGCTAAGTGGCATATTCGTGATCCATAATCAAACCAAAATAGCTGCCAATTCAAAATTGATGCAGCAAATCTTAAAAGTATACATCCGTGTTAGTTATACATACAGAGAAACAGTATCCATGACACAGAAACTTACCTTGCAAAATGAAGTGAAAAACAATGACAAGTTCTGCATAAATGCCTGAAAGTAGGGAAAAAAAGAAGCGTTATGACCAAGTCCCCACTACAGCCATTTCCATATGCATCGGGCATATTTGTACTAGGTCGAAGAACCATCGAAAATAAACAAACTGTTGGAAACTAGTGAAAAAGATATGATTTTTAATTAACTTTAAATATTGGAAACTAAGAAGTTCCCCCGAAGAACTTTAAGTAGTGTCTCCATACCTTTACATTGACAACAGATACGTAGTTTTTCATTCCATCCCATTGTTCAACAGGCAATGCTTTCTGTCTATCTTTGATAAGACCCTCGGGACCCTGCAAAGCAAGAGACCAGTAAATTCCGTCTTCCATTACAACTACAAAAAAGCAATATAAACTTGAAGTAACATGCTATGATTGATCTTCAAGAAACATACTTTAGAAAGACACAGATGCACCCACATCTCTTGTAACAGTTTTCTCACATGGCTTTAGAAAGACAAGCACACGGAAAGTTTAATTAATACGAAAATGCAAAATTGTTACAGTTCAGCACTTCAGCCGCCACTGATTTCAAGGTGAAAGCACACGGTATCAGTTCAAGTGAGAAGTATACCAGCCCTAACATTAAATTTCTTAGATTTATATGTTGATGTACACAAAATTCCTCCCACTTTGAGGCCATCCAAGTAAAGATCATTTGGCCACTTTATTCTAACATCCAGAGATGGGATGCCCTGAAATTGATAATACAAAACAAACATTAATATTAAATCCGAAGCAAGCATGTATGAGGAAATGTTGATTCATGTTAAGAAATTAGTTTCTGGCATATCATGTTAACGATTGAAATTATAAAATTACAGCTACTAGATACATACAAAGTCTTCTGAAGTAAGCCAAAAGCTATTATATATTGATAAAAAGTTTCATTAAGGTTTGAAGGTGTATGCTTATCAAGTTTTAAATGGCATCGATACTTCTTGGTAGGTACCAATGATTCACATGTTTCACACTTAATATGAATATAAACTAAGGATTCTATAAGGAATAGCATTGTTAAACACAATTCAAATTACTCACTCTAATAAAGTACTAGTACTAGTGTAGAAGTTATATGAATGTCAACTACGAGAGAAAGAACGTGTAACCTAATTACCTTTTTGCCTCGAATAACAGCTCCTGCCTCGCCTTGAATCACTAAGGTGTAGGCCAGTTGGAGCTAGTGAGTGACTGACTTGTTTTAAGGTCCAGATGCATTGCATTTGCTAATAGATGGTTGCTATCAAAGTAACTACTTTCATTAGTCAATTGAAACAGAAATGACCTAACTCAACAACAATCCGACTTCAACTAATTAACTGAAGAACAAATGACCTAATTTAACAAATCAATCATGAACAAAATTAGGTTACATAAAATTGATGAATAGAGAATAACTGAGACGTAAGTACGTAACTGTATGTATCAGATCCGAATCTAAATCAACAAAAATCGGACTTGAACTAATCAATTGAAGAAAACATGAACAAGTTAACACAAATAAATCAATCGATGAACAAAATTAGGTTACATAAACTGATGAATGGAAAGTAGACCCGAGGGAAATTGGAGGATTGAGCCCAAACAGTATCGTCATGACTGTGGATGCACTAGAGACGTTGCCGGAGAAGATGAATAGTTGTTGCTCGCACTGCCGCTTCACTGTTGTGTTCCACATCTAAACAACTGAATTCACAAATCATAGATCAAATTCTCATAAACTAACCAGGAATTAGAGTATTTTATGAGGATAATCGGCGTGAGAATCAGTCGATTTAGAGTTTAATTGACGTCTGGTGTGAATTTTGATGATAATCAGCATGAGAATTCTGATGATAATCAGTCGATTTAGGGTTTAATCGGGCGTCTGGTGGAATTCTGGTGATAGTTGGAGATGATTTAGGGTTAATTGAACGTATGAGGAGATCGACTTAGGGTGGTCTGGCGCGTGATGTGAGTTGTGGCGTATGTGTGCTTATGATTTAACGTATCCCGCGAAAAAATCTTGCTTATTTTGCTACCATGTTTTTCGGTGGCAAAATTTAGTAGCAATTGCTCTTTTTTGTAGTAGTGTTGTCAAACAAGTGATAAATCCTGTCAAGAATGACAAGAAATATGTGTCTGCCGTTAAGAGTAATAACGTGTTGTAGACTTTAGTTGGTGATTCTAAAATCTATTCAGATCACGATTTTCCAATTAAAAATGTCAATCCATCTTCGATTGATAAAGTTTTTGAGGATAATACAAACAAGTTTTTGGGAAAGACAATTCCAGGAGTCATTGTAACTCAATGTGACCCAATTCCAAAAGCTGAAATCAGGAAACAATTTGGAAATCAAAAATCACCAACAAAGCAACAACCTATTGCTTCTAAGGTAAACAACCAGAAAAGCGAGCTAATAAGCCTAACGTTTCTCAATCTAAATTTGAAACAAAAGGAGCTCGTTATCAAAAGAGAAACAGTAATGTCAAATTTGTAGCATCGAATGGTACGGATAAAATTGAGACTTTTGAAAATAACTCAAACACCGATTTTGTCCAACAAGTCACGATTTTAAAGCGTAATAGCCAAAACAATTACACTCAACATACAAACGGGTGTGATGAAAATGCAAGTACCTTGGGTTCTACGGGTTCGACATCTGTTTGTCGATTAGATTCTGTAAGTCCCGTTTAACCGGATCTTTCAATGATATCAAACAATCACCAAGTTTGTGCGGAATCCAAACTTGGTGAGATTCAAGAATAAACCCGAAAATCAGAATATGCGAAGAACAAAGAACAAACCGGAATTACTATCAAACTTGCACACGTTCTATTACTATGAATTAGCAAAACGTCTGGTACAAGATGACACAACCAAGTCGCCTCCCTCTCTAGCTTTCTCTAGGAATTGTAACCATGAGGTTCCAAGAAGTTCAAACCTAAAAACAAGTTAGAAACTTGTTTTTAAACTAACTCAAGCCCACTTCCCTACATGGGCTCCCCTTGGGCCTGCTTGGCCCACATGGCCTAAAGCTTGGCCCAAGTGACCTCTAAAGGTCCAAAACCTAATATAAACTAACCCTGTACGGCCCAGTTCATAACCATAACCCGTTGTGTTAATTTGATGCGTCAGTCTCACACTTCAGGGCCTAACAATCTCCCCCTAGACTGATGCCATCAAATTGTCTTCATAATATGAATTCAGCAACATCTTCAACGAAGTCTATGGTTGTCTCTATGCTGCAGATGTTGTGGAAGTTCTTGACTTCTGAACTCTCAGCACTGGGTCTCTTTTCTTCAGCTTTTGTGGTTAGCTTCATATCAGGATCTCGATCAGCATCTTCTTGAAAGTCTTTGTTAAAAAGAATGTGAGAGGAGGATTCTCAGCAGCTCTTTTCTTCTTCAATCTTTGTCTTTCAAACAGGTTCATGGTACTTCTTCAAATGTACTTTCACTGTCAGACGGCGTTGTGTATCCGATTCTTCTGACTCAGGTACATCTTGTTGTTCAGCTGCTTCAGGCGTCTTCAGCAACTAACAGCATCTTAGTCTTCATCAACCCCTGTTCTTGATTGAAATCAAGTTCTGCACATGCTCACAAACTCATAAGCAAACATTTCTTATGCAACAGGGAAAGTACCATATGAACACCAGGTACATCCAAGTACTTGTACTCGGATTTCACAATTTAAATTTTTTTTCAACTTTTGATGATCAGTCAAATCTTCAAGAACGGTTACATTTTTTATTTTAAGAAAAACAATTAAACACTCTATTTTTGGATTTTTGGTTTTATAGAAAAGCAAGACACTATTTTTGTATTTTTGAATTTTTCCAATTTTTTTTTTTTTTTTTAATATTGAGAACTAAAAAACAAATAAAAACTCAAAATATAAACAACTACCATAATATACAATTACAATTGCAATGGGATCAAAATTCGTTCTCAGGCAGACTAAGGAACACTTTTCAGTACGAGCCTAATCAAACTGGTCTATGCGATTGCCAATATGTTTGTCCACTTAAACTTTAACGCTCAACTTTCAATTTTTCAACTTCGTGATATGCTTTAGGTAATATTATACTATTATACCCGTGTGACCCATTCCAAGGCATACCCCCGCGATCAAGGTAAGCACAACTATTCATCGTAGCAGGTGAGTATACTGATGTCATCCTTTAAGATATCCTGACTGTGTCTAGGTCTGCATATAATATGTTTTATCATGTTTTGATTTCTTAACAATGAACACCCAAATAAATACTAATCAAATCCTGGAAATATAAACAGCACACTCTATCATGCAAGTATCTTCCCTACCACATATTTCACAAGTCCAATCCAGATTTCTGAAATCTTAACTGGGAATAGGTTGAGAAGAGAACAGAATAGATCTTTTGCAGAGATGGTATAATATACAGATCAAATGAGTTTTTCTCAATTTGATATAGGTTTCTAGGGTTTCTTTTGGGCACTTGAGGGCCTCTTTCGGGTGTATTAGATCTATAGCGCGACAACGTACAGCTAGGTCAGCATGTATCTGGATGCAGCAGAAGCTGTCGTTGCCTAGCACCTCCAGGTCAGCATATATCTGGATGCAGCAGAGGAGGTACACGACTTTTTCAGAGAAGATTTCAGAATCAGATCAAAATTGTGTGTATCGGGACAACATACAGACATTCAAATAGAAATGAGCTAATTCCAAGTGACTTTCTTTCCTGGGGTCATGTACAATTTTAATTCTAAACAGAAGGACAGCCAAGATATCCCCGGATGATTCAACAATATAAAGACCCGAAACCTCAGATGTTGGCTATCTATCAACGCAAGATTTAAGACATTCAAATAATCATACGCCGTTGGTATGTTACCCACATGGTACATAGTTCGTTATGTTTATATCACTTAGTATCTTTTATCATGTTGAGCGTCAAGCCTATCGACATATCGCAGTAGATCCTAGTCTTTTCAGCTATGGCACCTTACATGTGTTAGTCAAACCCTTTAACACGAACATTTATTTCACTTCCCATATCATGCAATTTCTCTTTTTGGCTTTTTCATTTTTCAAATGTTTTTGTATTTTTCTCATTTTCTCCCCCTAAAACAATACATATTTACAGCAAACTCTTTTTTTGTATTTTCTGAGTTTTCTCCCCCTAAACTCTATATCTATCTATATGTTCCTCTCCCCCCCTAAATTTGTGCATAAATCTTGTATTTTTGCGCAAATTTACCATTTACTAGAGAAAGAACACTATATATACAAAATAATGAACTAAGAAAGAGAGAAAATATTTTTGTTTAACCGTTCCGTCATTAGATTGAAGACTAATCAAATTCAAATCAAAGTACTGAATTTAAACGGTACCTTTTGCTGATCATTTCTTACTTCTTTAATCTCCTCCAAAGGAAACATATCATCTGTAAAAAAAATTTGAACTTTTTGCAACAGTGAAATGTTACCCGTTTTTATCTCTGGAACAACCGCTATCAACATTCCAGAGATTGTCAACAGCTCCTCCTTGGTTGTTCCTGAAAAGTAAGGAGATTAGTAAGACATTGGTACCCAGGCCATCGTGGTCCTGGGATTTCCTGAAGCATCAAAATAAGATACTTCCTTCAAACACAAGTCCCCTTTCGTTTCAAAAATTGGAGATGTAGCTGCTTTTTGTTTTGCTCTCCAAATTTGTTTAGGCTTTTCTAGTTTCTTAGATGCCTTTAGCAAAACAGTTGACTTATCAACCTTGTTATTTTTCGAAATTTGTGTAGGTTTCAAAGCTTGTTTTCTTTTTGCTTTAGCAGCATTCCAATCCCCATCAGAAGGTTTAACCTTGGGATTCACATTCTTCATTGCCTTAGGTGAAGATACCTTCATTGGCTTAGAATGGTAGTTGTCCTTTGGTGTAACCCTCCGATTTTGCATATAATATGGTACGTAGGTGTTGATACATATTTATGGACGCGACTCGACGCGAATTGATTCAAGAGTATGGACGCGACTCGACGCGACTCAGCACGGCTTATCATGTGATGACTTTCCTCCGTCATGTTCAAGACCTCAAGCCGACACCAGAGAAAAGACAAGGACTGGGCTCAACATTAAAGTCCTTGGGCTGAGAGAAGATGGCGAAACAGGAATTGGGCCTCAACTGTTTGGGCCAAAGGCCACATCGGCGAATCAGCCCAGAAGTCGACGAAACAGATGTGTTTCGTCGACCATGATTCTGATTCGTCGCCTGTCTTCTGTTTCGTCACATGTATGTGTGTCTGTTAGTATAAATAGGTTTCATTTGTTCTGTTTCGGTAGAAGGAACACAGAGAAGACACAAGAACAGAGCACACACACACACACTTGAGAGAGTTTACAAAGAGCACTGTAAACATTGGATTGTAACCGAACCCTTTTATCGTTATAATACAGTGGTGTTTAACGGTGATTTCTGCGTGTCGTGTTTTTACGTGTTCCGTCTCGGTTTGCTATTCCGGTTGGATTCCGCACAACCGGAGTGGTTCGTATACAAGGATTAGGCGACTAGATCCTCCCCTAGCCGGACCTACAAGTGGTATCAGAGCCTTGGCTCTTATCCTTGTTAAAACCGAGGAGTTCTTGCTGATTTTCGGATTTAGAGTTCATAATTTTCTGGAAAAATCTCTTAAAATCGGCTGTAATCTTGTTGTTTTGCATTATGTTTGCTTAAAAACCTTGTTAAAATAAAGTTCACATATTATTTGTTGGTTTTTATTAAACATTTTTGCAAAATTCAGCTTTCGGAAATTTATCGGGTCACCGGAAAACTCATAGTTTACCGGAAAATTCATTGTGTTCTTGAACATCTTCAAAGTGTTCTTCACCAAGACCCACTTTTTGATCTTAAAATTTTTAAATTAAAAAGTGTTTGTGAATTGGGAATTGAAATTTGATTAAAATAATTCACACCTTACCGGGTTAGTGGTCTCACCATGTTGTTTGTTTGAAAAAGTTGTACCGTGTCAGACAGATCTCACCAACCCAGCTACATCTTCGACGAATCATCGATCAGACGAAACAGACTCCCTTTCGTCAAACACCTTCACGACGAAACAGAAGTCCTGTTTCGTCGACATCCTTGTTGATTGGGCTTATATCTTGGGCCTTTGTTTCGTCAGACTTGAACTGGACCGTTTTGTTTCGTAAAGCCCAACAACCAGAAATCTGTTTCGTAAACTTGGGAGCACAATTTCAGTTTCGTCGGATCTTTTTGTTTCGACAAGCCCATCACACATAGTCTGTTTCGCCGATTTGAATTAAAATCAATTTCTGTTTCGTGGAAGCTGTTTCGTCGAAACACTTATCAGTTTTTAACAGAAGGCATACAAAACTGTTTTAACTGTTTGTTTGAGTTGTAATTTTCAGATATTATTTTTCTTGATCAAAAATGAATTCGGCCTGGGGTGTTCCCTTACCTGCATCTCCTGCATGGGCCGAATCTCCCGTACATGCATCATCGCAAGCTAATGCTACATCTACCGGTCAATGGGCATTCGTATCAAATCAAGCTCCAAGTGTTCAAAGCATTTTGCTAAGTGAAAGTGAAACGGGAAGTTTGAATAGGCCTCCAAAGTTGATGCATTTAAGTGAATATCCGGGATGGTTTGGTAGATTTCATACATACGTCCTTGGTCAAAATACAGAATTATGGTTGCGTTTTATCACAGATTTTGATCAAACAATAGAGGTTGCCGCTTCATCTGCTGCTACATTTGCCGATCTTACAGAAGATCAGAAGAAGGTGTATGACTTAGAGAAGAAAGCGTATGCCATCCTTACTCAGGCGTTAAGCAAAGATATTTATCATCAATTTGTCAGTCACAAGACAACAAAGAGGTTGTGGGACGCATTGAAAACAAGGGGCATAGGAAATGAAGCGACACGTCAATTAAGAAAAGACCTGCTAAAGAAAGAGTTTGATGGTTTTACTTGTATGCAGAATGAATCTTTAGGAGATTTGACAAGTCGATTTACTCATTTGCTGACTGAATTGGGAAATATTGGGGTTGTAACAACTTCAGCAGAGACAGTGAAGAAGTTTGCAGATGCACTGCCACCTCAATGGAATAATTTCTTAGAAATCCTGAAGTACAATGGCACTTTGGATACAACAAACTTCGGTGACTTTGCTCAACTCCTGGAAAACAAGAATCAGGAAGAAACTCTCAAGGCTAAAAGAGTTCCAGTGCCACAAAATCCTGACATGTATTATGGAGCTTCTAGCACTTCTACAAAACCTTCTGCGCACGCTCCACTTCAAACAGCATTTGTGTCTAGCACTAGCTTGTATGACATTCCTCCTCCAACAACAGACATATATGGAAATCCGCTTAATCCAGTTCCTCAACCAGTGCCACAACAACAAAGCCAACAACCTATCAGAGAAACTGATATATTCGGAAATCCACTTCCTCCTCCTCCTCCTCAACAGCAAGCGTGTTATGGAAGCACATCATCTGCTGGTCAGCAATCAAAGCAAAATACAGTACGGCTCGACACCTCAAGCTTTTCTAAAGTCAGTGTTGAAGTAGCAAAAGAACACATGGAGCTGCTAAACACTTTGGTGAGCGCATACTGTGGATTGGTGGAAGGTCAGATTGGTAACATTAATCTGACACAAGAAGACTATCAGCAGATAGATAAAGAGGAGATGGAGATAATGGACATCAAGTGGGCCTTTGCCAGTGCTGTTAGGCGAGCAAAGGATTTCATGGAAAGAACAGGCAGAACCAGCTTGGAAGGCAAGAAAGACACCAAGTATGGGTTCGATAAGCAGGCTGTTAAGTGCTTCAATTGCGGGGAACGTGGTCATTTCAAGCGTGAATGTACGAGGCCATCTCAACATGGGAACCAGAATCCCTTCAGAGGTCAAGGCAACCAGCAGAACCAGAACAGGAACAATGTTCGCACATTGGTGCCTGTCAACAATCAGACTCAAGCAGGACCATCAAATGCCAACCAGGCACTTGTGGTTCAAGTAGATGAAGGCTGTGATTGGTCAATCCAGTTGGGAAATGATGCACCAGATGGAACAGCTTGTTTTGCTGAGATCGTGAAGGATTTGAATCACGCCAGTGGTGGAGAATCTTCCGCCAATGGTAGTGACTCTTCTGAGGATGAAGACTCTTCTGGTTATAGTGGAAGCTCAGATGAAGAATCCTCCACTTCAGGGAATGATCGGGCAGATGACACATCAAGTGCGTCAGTCGATGCAAATATTGATGAGCTTTTGGAAGAATCTACAGCAGGAATTCAAAGAAGATCTATTTTGGTGGATCAAGCTGCTTATTCTTCGTCTTCTCTCCATTCAGCCTTTATGGCTAATGTCGACAGTTCATCAAGTCAGGTATGTGTCGATGAACCCACCTCTGTTAGCTGTGATAATTGTGATAGTTTGAATGTTAGATGTGCTGATTTGGAAGCAAACTTGTCTGAGTTGCAAGGCAAACACGATGCTTTACAAGCTAGTTTGTTTGACTTGCAAGACAAACATGTTTTAGTGAATGATAAGTGGTGTGAATTGCAAAGCAAGCACGAGGCTTTGCAAGAGAAATATGATGTGACTTTTATTCATAATCAGAAATTGACAGTTGATATCTCCAAGTGCACTGAAGCCAATATGTTTTATGAAAACCATGAAAAGGATTTTAAAAGGATGATTGAAACATTAAAGAAAGATAAAACAGAACTGACAAAAATGGTTTCCAGAAAACAAACTGACATTAATTTGTATATATCTCGTCTTGAGGTGATGCAAAAAGAAATGGCTTGTGTTAAAACAGAAAGTGAGGCGATCCGACTTAAGTTAGACAGTTATTTGAGCTCTAGCTATGTGTTGGATCACATCATTGATGTTCAAAAAGAGAAAAAGGATGTCACATGCATAGGGTATAAGCAATGTCCACCACCTGTCAGACACAATTATGATGCCATGCCTGATGAGGAATATAGAACCCACTTTGAACCCTCTGTTCCTCTAGATGTTAAGGAATTTGCAACAGAATGTGCTACAGGACTCGGCTACAAGAAAGAAGTATCATCCGATTCAGATGTGTCAGCAGATACCTGTGTAACTGCTGAACCGAATCAGGATCCTCCAGTTGTGATTGAGGATACTGATTCTTCTGATGATGAATCTGATGATACTGATTCAGCAAAGTCTGATGCGGTGATCAAAGAAGAGGACATACCTCTCGAGAATCACATTCTCTGTGATCCTCCTGCAAAAACCGCTAAGACTGTTGCAACTGAGTCCTCTTCTGAGAAAGAGTCGGAGAGTGTGGATTTGCTGTACACTCTTGTTGGTGATGATAAAATTTATTCAGACAAAGATTTTCCCATTAAGAATGTTAATCAATCCTTAATCAGTAAAGTCTTTGAAAATTCTACAAGTAAGTTTTTGGGAAAGACAGGACCACATGTTACAGTCACACAGTGTCCTCCTATCCCAAAGGCTGAAGTTAGAAAACAATTTGGGAATAAGAAATTACCAACAGTGGAAAAACAGCAAAATCATACCAAACCCAAAGGTAAGGCACCGACTCAAAATCAAAGGAAGCCTAATCAGAAGACGAAAAAGAATGTGAACTTTGTGAAGTCTAAGGGAACGGACAAAATTGCAACATTTCAAAATCAATCTAACTTAGATTTTGTCAAGAAAGCAACAGTGATGAAAAGGAATGAACCAAATAGTTCAAAACCTAGTACCTCGAGATCACAAAGTTCATCATCATCGGCAAGACGATCACGTGATACTTCGGGGTTTGTTGAACGAAGATCATGTTTTGAATGTGGTACAATCGGGCATATCATTCGAAATTGCCCGTATCTTCATAAATTGAAAGCCAAAGAAGATGATCCCCGTGACCAAACTGACCGCAAGCGATCTGTTTCTGTAAAACAAGATCCCCGACTCATAAGAGAAAGGGAAAAGAAACAGAAACGCCAACAGGTCAAGAAAATCGAAAAGGCGATTAAAACTGATGTGATTCAAAAACAATCTGTTCCAGTTAAACCAGAAAGTTCAAAAACTTCAAACAAACACGAAGTTAAACTTACAAACAATCAAACTGGTAAAACTCAACAGACCTGGAAACCAAAAATGGTTATTGAATCAGGGGGACCATCACAATTTTCCAATCATCAAAGAATTGAGGTTATTGTTGTTGATGAAAATGGAAGACCCAAGACCACAATGGCTTGGGTCCCCATCTCCAACTAATTGTGTGAGTTCATGTGCAGGGTGTTCCAGGAGGAACTATCAGTAGTCTTTGGATTGTTGATAGTGGGGCATCCAGGCACATGACAGGCGACATGAAGCTTCTCTACGACGTCAAATCTATTAGAGGAGGTTATGTTGCTTTTGCTGGAGATAAGGGCGGATATATTACGGGTGAAGGAATGATTTCCAACGGGGTTGTTAGCTTTGATAAGATCAACTTCGTACAACAACTTGATCACAATCTTCTTAGTGTTTCTCAAATTTGTGATAAGCAGTTCTCAGTACACTTTGATGCAAATGGATGTTATGTGCTGAAACCCGGCTTCAAAATTCCAAAAGAATGGATTCTCTTGTCGGCTCCAAGGATAAATGATCTGTATGTCCTTGATATGAGCCAAGCTATTACTACGTCTGCATAAGCAACTTGTTTCGTTTCCAAAGCCACAGAAAAAGACTCAATCTCTTGGCACAGACGAATGGGTCACATTCACCTACGCAAAATGAATCATTTGGTGTCAAATGAATTAGTGAATGGTGTTCCTCTTAAGAACTTTCATCTTCAAGACATCTGTGTCTCGTGCCAGAAAGGAAAACAAACGAAGAAGCGACACCCTACAAAGAAAGTCAACACGGTGGCTGTTCCTCTTGAACGTTTGCACATGGATTTGTTCGGTCCTGTCAAGCACAAAAGTATTAGGAATGATCAATATTGCCTCGTGATTACTGATGATTATTCAAGATTTTCTTGGGTGGCGTTCATGGCACATAAGAGTGAAACCTTCGGTATTATCAAAAACTTGATCATTCAGATTGAGAATCTATATAAGTTGAAGGTTAGGCGGATACGTAGCGACAATGGTACTGAATTCAAAAATCATGCCATGGCGGAGTTTTGCACTTCAAAAGGTATTCTTCACGAATTTAGTGCAGCCTATACTCCTCAACAGAATGGCGTCGCTGAACGGAAAAACCGCACATTGATCGAGACTGCTAGGACTATGTTGGTAGAGTCACAATTGCCGATTCCTTTTTGGACTGAAGCTGTGTCCTCTGCATGTTATACGTTGAACCGAGTCCTTACAGTCAAAAGGCACAACAAGACCTGCTTTGAGCTTATTAACAAACGGAAACCAGATTTGTCTTATCTTGAACCGTTTGGAGCTCCGTGCACAATAATCGATCCTAATGGAAAGTTTGGGGCAAGAGCCATTGAAGGATACTTTCTTGGGTATTCCACCCCGAACTTAAGAGTCTGGAATCTAGAGACTAAAAGGGTCGAGGAATGGTCTGAAGTCAGAGTACAAAGGCACACTTTACCAGTCAAAAATCCTGGTCAGCCTTGGATGTTTGAGTACGATGACTTTTTCAATTCGATCAATGTTGAAGTAGTTGAAGAAAATGAAGCTGCAAGGATGTTTTTCGAGAGTGACAATGCAACAGATTCACCGTTGGTTCGTCCCATTATTGTCAATCAAGAGCCATCTTCAGTGAACAATAATGCTCTCGACAATGAGGATTTTCACGATGCTACCGATTTGAACGAATCTTCAGAGGATGATGATTTTCTCGATGCAGATCAAGAAGTTCCAATAACAGCAGTTCATGGTACTTCAGAGGGTACTCCTCCAGTGGGCGTCCCTGGAACAGCTGAAGCTACTGCATCATCCTCTTCGTCAATTCCGGGCATTGAATTGATTATTGATCTCAATCTCAACAATCTGGGTACAAATATTCCAGTTCAAGATAATCCAGAAACAAGGATTCACAATACCCATCCTCAACAAAACATCATCGGAAATGTGCAAAGTGGCGTTCAAACAAGAAACATGTTGCGGAACAACAACAATGCAGGCTTGTGTGCAACTATCCGAGAATCTGGTCAACAAAATGATTGGTCTTTCGCGTGTTATGTTTCACAGGAAGAACCAAGAACTTGGAAAGATGCTTTGAAAGATAGCTCTTGGGTTGAAGCAATGCAGGAAGAACTGCAACAATTCCAGAAGCTTGGTGTCTGGAAACTCGTAGAGAAACCTGCTGGTTATAAGAAGATTGGTACCCGTTGGGTGTTTAAATGCAAGAAGGATGACCGTGGAATCGTTATCCGGAACAAAGCAAGGCTAGTCGTTCAAGGTTTTCGTCAGATTGAAGGAATCGACTACAACGAAGTCTATGCACCTGTTGCACGTCTAGAAGCAATTCGGATCTTTCTGGCTTATGCCTCATTCAAAGGTTTCAAGGTATACCAGATGGACGTGAAAAGTGCATTCTTACATGGTGTGGTGGAAGAAGAGGTGTATGTCGAACAGCCTCCAGGTTTTGAAGATCCTATTCATCCTGATCGGGTTTGGTTGCTCAACAAAGCTCTCTATGGTCTTCATCAAGCACCGCGAGCTTGGTATGCAACCTTATCTAATTATCTGCTGGAGAATGGTTTTCGAAGAGGTCTTATCGATTGTACTCTTTTCATCAAAGAACAAGATGGAGATCTTCTACTGGTACAGGTATACGTTGATGATATTATTTTTGGTTCTACTAATGATGTTTTGTGTAGGGATTTCGAGCGTGTTATGCAGGATAAATTCGAGATGAGTGCTATGGGGGAAATGACTTTCTTTTTGGGCCTACAAGTACAACAAACGGAGTCTGGGATATTCATCCATCAGACTAAATATGTTGGTGACATCTTGAGCCGGTTCCAGATGTCTGATGCAACGCCCATTGGTACCCCATTGCCGCAAAATCACGGAATTACTCCAGACCTGAAGGGACAAGATACTAGCCCCTCATACTACCGCGCGATGATCGGATCTCTTATGTACCTCACAGCATCAAGACCAGATATAATGTACCCAACGTGCCTGCTTGCCAGATATCAAGTGAATCCGAAGGCCTCACATCTTGCAGCTGTAAAAAGGATTTTTCGTTATTTGAAGGGTTACCCTAACACCGGTCTATGGTACCCTAGGGATAATAACTTTGACTTGATCGCATTCAGTGATTCTGATTTTGGCGGATGCAAAATCGACGGCAAATCCACAACGGCTGGATGTCAGTTTTTGGGAAATCGCCTAGTCACATGGCAGTGCAAGAAGCAGACGTGCGTCGCTACATCAACATGCGAAGCTGAATACATTGCTGCCTCAAGTTGTTGCTCCCAAGTCCTATGGATCCAACAACAAATGCGTGATTACGGTTTTGAATTCCTAACTACTCCTCTTTACGTTGATAATTCTGCCGCCTTACAGATCACTAAAAATCCTGTGCAGCATTCAAAGACTAAGCACATCGACATTAAGTATCACTTCATACGTGATTGCTTTGAGAAAAGGCTAATCGATGTTGCTTACGTCCACACCGATGACCAACGTGCCGACCTTTTTACCAAAGCTTTTGACAAATCAAGATTTGACTACTTATTATTGGTAAACGGCATTAAGGTCAAGCAAGAGTAAAACCAACATCGGAAAATCATTTTTGTAAATACCTTTGTGTTTTTAAATCTGTCTTAGTTTATTGATTTTAGGGGGAGTAAATCCAAAAATTTGAAAATCCAAAAACATCGAAAAATTTCAAAAACACAAAAACAATAGAAAAGCAAAAATGAGTTTCCTGGCGAGCAAAAGAGAAAATGATAGTACATCAGTGGTCTGTTTAAATCTCTTTAAACCTTAAATGAAAAATGTTAAGCAGCTCTATATAAGATGTATCGGTAGGCTCACAATCATTTTAAAGTGTGCAGGGTGATATAAATCTTAAATCGACTGAAGACCAGGTGGGAACCATTCATTGGCATATGGTCTTAGTACCGAAATTTCGTTTGAGAGATTGCCGAGGTTCTGAGATATTCGGTCTTTATGCTGCTTATCATCTGGGTATCATGGTTGTATCTTTTACCGAAAAATAACGGGGACGCAAGTCTAGATCTTCCATGATACCATACATACGTGTACATATTGCATTCGACCTCAATAAGTGATCAACATCACATGTCCCACAAAATAAGTGATAATATATCACAAATTCTTTATCCGGGAGTCAAGTTCGTCTCTCTGCTGTACGAAAGTACTGACCTGTTCACGGACTTGCTCCTGTGCCCTCATGCATCGAAAATCAAGTTCCTCATCAATAAGTGATTATATCACATAGGGCTTGTTTTCAAATCAAAATAAGTGAGAATCTCACATCATATACGGTCAAACAGATGATAATCGGTATACTCACCGGTAAGATGAACCCTCGTGCATACCTTGATACGGGAATGTGTCGTGATGTGGATGAACACCGGTCGGTAAGTATAAATCATACCTTAACGTATCCCCTCGCCATGATTACATCTGATAAGTTGAGCTTATGTGGACAACAATACCGATAATTGTTATAGGATGCTTATCTTAATGTTAACTAATTGAACAAAGAGAACGTTTTGGCATGACCGTACACTGATATGATTCTCTTACCCTCGAAACTCGCAAAAAGAATGTTTGTATATATTTATTTACTGCTTTCAGTCTTTACATTTGAAATATTCAAAAATACCAAAAAGATTATAAGTTTGTTTTAATATAAACTTTATAAAATCCAAAAAGATTTTATTTCTATTTTATTTTCGATCGTACGATGTTGGAACTCGAGTCTTCGTTACCTGAAACCTGAACGAAAACCGAAAATGACTAAATCTTCATAAACGGTCGAAATTTGCAAAGTTTTGAAAGTTAAAATTGAAATTGATAAAATACTTTAAACTTTCAAACTGTCGGACGGTGTTTGCTTGAACAATGGTCTCACGTGTGTCGGTTGGTTATGTTATGATATTCCAAGCGGTTGTTCTCATTACGCGTTTAGATTTCTTGCATGTGCAGATTCTAAAGGCTAGGAGAACATGGTCGATGACAAGCTTCGGAATGAAGACACGACGTGAAGGCACTCAAAAGACAAAGATGATGGAGTTGCCGCTGACCTTCAACACCACAAGGATCTCACTTCATAAAGATAAAGACTTTCACGAGCATAACTCAAGGGGGAGCTTATGTTAAGGGGGAGTTTGTCAACACACTTCTTACATGAAACAGGGAGTTTGTTGATACACTTTCTACTTTCAAGACGTGAAGACTTTGAAGATCCTCCGACATAGAAGATATGAGAAGAGAATCTCGCGAGTAGCGTCCAAGGGGGAGTTTGTTGATACATATTTATGGACGCGACTCGACGCGAATTGATTCAAGAGTATGGACGCGACTCGACGCGACTCAGCACGGCTTATCATGTGATGACTTTCCTCCGTCATGTTCAAGACCTCAAGCCGACACCAGAGAAAAGACAAGGACTGGGCTCAACATTAAAGTCCTTGGGCTGAGAGAAGATGGCGAAACAGGAATTGGGCCTCAACTGTTTGGGCCAAAGGCCACATCGGCGAATCAGCCCAGAAGTCGACGAAACAGATGTGTTTCGTCGACCATGATTCTGATTCGTCGCCTGTCTTCTGTTTCGTCACATGTATGTGTGTCTGTTAGTATAAATAGGTTTCATTTGTTCTGTTTCGGTAGAAGGAACACAGAGAAGACACAAGAACAGAGCACACACACACACACTTGAGAGAGTTTACAAAGAGCACTGTAAACATTGGATTGTAACCGAACCCTTTTATCGTTATAATACAGTGGTGTTTAACGGTGATTTCTGCGTGTCGTGTTTTTACGTGTTCCGTCTCGGTTTGCTATTCCGGTTGGATTCCGCACAACCGGAGTGGTTCGTATACAAGGATTAGGCGACTAGATCCTCCCCTAGCCGGACCTACAGTAGGGACGATGTGTGCAGTTCCGAGCTATGTGACCAGCAATGCCGCAATTGAAGCATGTTTGTCTCTTCATGTAGAAAGCATTCTGATCAGCTGGATTTGCTCTTGCAGACCCTGAAGGACAAACCGGTCCTCTTCGTGTTGGATGCACCTGCACATGACTTTCAGACGAAGACGAATTTGGGTGCTTATATTTGCTGTTTGCAGAACTCTTGTTGCTATGAGCACCATTCTTCGTCTTTTCTCCCTGATTGAATCTTTCATTCACCTTGTCACGAGCCTTATGAGGATTATTGCTGCCTTGTCCTTGATGAGCAGACTTCTTATACCCTCGATTTTGATCTACTCGTTTTGGCTCCTTTTGCGTGTTGTGAACCGGCTCACAAACATCAGCACACAAGTGAGTGTTGGCATTTTGTTGCACTTTTGGATGATGAACACAATTTCTAGCAATGTGTCCAGGAATTCCACAGTTGAAACATGTCTGTCGTTTCAATGTATGGAGATTCTGAGAGCTAGCAGCATTAGCTGTTTTGATAGGTCTAGATGACCGAGCTTGCGTTGCTTGTGTTCCATGTGCCTTTTCTGAGTTCTTCTGTACCTGCTGATCAGAACTAGCACAAGCATGAGATGTAGACGGATGATGAGATTCATCCTTCTCACTTTTATCTTGATCATTTTGAAAAACCGGTGTTTCAGGTTTATCTTTATTTTCAGAAACATTTTTCGGTGACTGTTCATTTATTTCAACTCCTTTTTCTTCTTTAATAGATTCAGATTCAGTTTTAATTTTAGAACAAGTTGAAATTTCATCAACACATGTTTCGTCAACACATGTATCATGTGAATCCGATTTAGGTTTGCTTTCATCCACGGTTTCCAATGGGGTCCCACTAGATTCAACATTAGGGACGTCCACTGAGACCGATTCAGAAGATGAATCAGGACATTCTTGATTTTCTTGAGAAGAAGTTTCAGTGGTTTCACTGAATGTATCCTGAGGGACCTCACCTGTAACACAATCATCAACTGAAGAGTTAGAAACATCACAATCACAATCATTAACTGAAGAAGATTCATCACCAGACTTATTGTTCAAAGGTTCAACACAAACATTATCAGTTTTGCCCAAAACATCAGGCTCAAAAGACGAAACATAAGCAGAAAATGACGCAAACAAAGAACGACTAAAAGCAAGGTCAGATTCAGTTGGTTCAGAATAAGGTTCAAGATAAGGTTCAGAAATATTTGAAATAACGACTGGTTCACTCCCATGAACATCTCCACACTTTACTTCAGAACTATCATCTGCACATGAAGATGAAACGTTAGGATCAATTGAGCCTTTGGAAACAAAATTTATTGGAGCAGACTTCTGTTTCTCAACTGGTTTGCCATTAAATGATGACTTATTGTTTTTGGGACCATAAGTCATTTGACTTTCATTTATCATCTCCTCCTCAGTCATAGGTAAATAAGTATAATTGTCATTATAAGGAGGAGGAGCCTTATTAAAACCCAAACCATACCCTTTCTTTTCCTTGTATGCGAGTTGTTGATCACACAAATTTTTGACTAATTTACTGGAAGAATCAAATTTCTTTATGTTTAGTTCATTTATTTGATATCTATCTCTGATATCTTCCAGTTCCTTAGTCAAAATACATACTTTCTCCTGAGCTTCTAGAAAGTGAGCTGTTTTTACACTTACATCATCTTTGAGTTTGATGATGTCTTTTCGCTGAGCTTCAATCTTTTCTTTATAAAGTTTTTCATTTTTCGATAATGTGAAATTTTTATTTTTTATATCTTGATAATCTTGAATTAGCTCAGCATTGTGTATATGATAAGCCTCAACCCTTTCTCTACATTCAGGAGTGCAAAAGACAGAAAGTATCTCTTCTCTGGTAATTTCTTGAGCCACTGGTTTGTGAAACACGAATGCCATAATTTCAGTGGGTGGTTGATACTTTTGTTCTTCTCCTCAAAACACAAACCAAACGAGAACCCGTGTACTCGCTAACTCAAACCCTTTGCACGCGATTGAACCCGCTTTCTGAACTGCACCTCAAAACCCTGTCAAAACTTGACACAACCAAACAAACTTTTTCTCCTTTTTTTTTTAATAATTTAAACAAACCTTTTTTTTTTTTTTTTTAATAGTTTATAAAAGTATAATTATTATTATTATTATAAAAATCAATGATTATATAATGATGACCTTATGATTAATAATAATTATATAATGATTGTTGATTTTATAATTATAATTATTAATAAAAACCTAAGCTTCAAAACAACACAACTGTCCGTCTTCTTCGTTAAACAAATACCGAACCTAAACCGTAATTTTCTGCCACTCGATGTGATAGCAACAGATGATGAAAGGAGAATGGCTGGGAGACGTAGTGCAGATCGGAGAAGAAGATCGGAGGTGATCGGAGAGAACAGTGGTCGGAGTTTGAACGGAGACGAGGATGATCAGAGGATGATGAACGACGATGAAGGTGGTGACTGTTGAACGAAGAAAAATTGTAGGTTCAATCGGAGAAGAAGGTTGCTCGTGATGGGTGTCGGAACAGTGGAGGTACGGTGGTCGTTCAGAGGTGGTGATGATGGTCTGCGGTGTCGAAAACCCGAACTCGATATCGTGATCCGATGAGAGTAAACGAAGATGATGAAGACGAAGGTGGTGGTCGGAGATCGCCGGAGAAGATGACCGGAGTTGCAGATGGTGTTCGGCGATGGTGAACGAAGATGGTGGTCGACGATGTTAACAGGATGATGAACGAAGATGATGTCAGATATAGATGAATTATGACCGTTGATGATTACGACTCGAAAATAAAACGTGATGACTCGAGATCTCGGTTGCGACTCGTAACCGTGGATGGTTGCGAGTCGAAACCAAAGCAGGATGAGCCGAAACGGTGGTTGCTACTCGAGAGAGACTCGAGATCTGAGTTCTGATTGCGACTAGTGATGATGATGATTGCCACTGGAACTCGAAACTCGGTTGCGACTCGGAACCGTGAAACGTGATTAGTCGAGACTGTGAAGCCGGTTGCGAGTCGAGACCGTGATTGCGACTAATCCACTCGAGACTGAATTGTTGATGGAGGTTGCGAGTCGGAACGGCGGAGTCGAAATGGAGATTGCGACAGGAGATGTGGTGACTCGAAACTGTTGAGTCGGAATGATAATGAATATGATGAACGTGTGGACTTGTAACTGTGGTTGCGAGTCGGAGAAGGTGTGAGGTGGACTCGAAACCTCTGTTGCGACTCAAATGGTGACTCGAAACCAAAATGACAACTGTGAACAATTTGAAGATTGAGATAATGATGATGATCTGTTGTAAATCAAAAATAATATACGGAAATCTCAATCTCACCAAAATTATCAGGCTAACAAATCTCCGAAAGTTTTGGATTGGAAATCAAATATTGACTTTCGAAATCTTAAAAAAAAACAAACAAAAGATTGTTTTTTTTTTTTTTTTAAATATTAAACACCTCCTCAAAAGATCAAAATAGCGAAATATGACAATTTTCACACAAAATTGATGAACACAATGAAGAACGCGATGAATACCGAACCAAAAACAACGAAAATCTTGAATCTTTGATATCACACCGAGCCTAGAATAGGTTCTTTGGCTCTGATACCACTTGTAAGTCCCGTTTAACCGGATCTTTCAATGATATCAAACAATCACCAAGTTTGTGCGGAATCCAAACTTGGTGAGATTCAAGAATAAACCCGAAAATCAGAATATGCGAAGAACAAAGAACAAACCGGAATTACTATCAAACTTGCACACGTTCTATTACTATGAATTAGCAAAACGTCTGGTACAAGATGACACAACCAAGTCGCCTCCCTCTCTAGCTTTCTCTAGGAATTGTAACCATGAGGTTCCAAGAAGTTCAAACCTAAAAACAAGTTAGAAACTTGTTTTTATACTAACTCAAGCCCACTTCCCTACATGGGCTCCCCTTGGGCCTGCTTGGCCCACATGGCCTAAAGCTTGGCCCAAGTGACCTCTAAAGGTCCAAAACCTAATATAAACTAACCCTGTACGGCCCAGTTCATAACCATAACCCGTTGTGTTAATTTGATGCGTCAGTCTCACACTTCAGGGCCTAACAGATTCTCCTAAGTTTGTGGAAAGGAGAACATGTTTTAAGTGTGGGGAGTTTGGACACATCATTAAAAATTGTCCAAACACTCCCAAGGATAAATTTGTTGAGAAAGCACCACCTGAAACCCTCAACGTCGTCCCGTTTCACCAAAACATGATAAAAGAACTGTTAAGGAAACGAAACAACGACGTCAAAACGTCAAAGATGTTGAAAAGGCTTTAAAATCTGAAGTCAAAACGGTCAACAGGGAACCAAGTTCTCCACAATTTTTAAAACCAGAAGTTTCAGAATCTTTTCATAAAACTATATCTGGTAAAGCAAATCAAACTTGGAGACCTAAGACGGGTGAAAATTCAGGGGGAGGTGTTGTGTGTGTGTGTTTACAGTGTTCGCTCAAAGAAATCTATTCAGACTTCGTGGGTTTGTTCTGTTCTGTGTCTGTGTTTATATACTACACATGTTGACGAAATCAGAAGCCGACGAAAACACATGGGACGAAATCAAGGATATGGACGAAATCACCTGATTTCGTCCTATTTGGTTTTCATCCCATTTGGTTTTCACCAAAAGGGATTTCGCCCAGTATAGTGTTTTCGTCATATGTGTATGGGCTTGGATATTGCTTCTGTCTTCATGTTGGGCTTGGCATTATGGGCCAAAACAACAAACACACAAATAATACAAACTTAATCTAAATTGCATACTGCACACACGCAGTCGCAATTACATTAAATGTTACGAAGTCAATCGCATACCTAGTCAAGACAGGAGGATGTCTTGACTACGGCCTTCACTTCGTAGTCGAGTCGAACCGAGCCGAGCCGTATCCACATAATATGTATCAACAAACTCCCCCTTGGATGCTGCTCGTGAGGTTCGTAATCTCGTTCTCCATCTCTTGATGGTTCATTCATTCTTGTCGTAGGATCTTCAAAGTCTTCACGCGTCGTAAGTAGAAAGTGTATCAACAAACTCCCTTTTCATTTAGGTAGTGTGTTAACAAACTCCCCCTTTGATTATGCTTGGGAATCTTTTGACTTCAATGCTTGAGATCCTTGTGGTGTTGGTGATTGATCAGAGGCAACTCGATCATCTTTATCATTTGAGTACCTCCATGTCGTGTCTTCATTCCAAAGCTTTTCATCGAACATGTTCTCCTTGCCTTTAGCATCTGCACATGCAAGAAAGCTAAACGCGTAATGAGAACAACTGCTTGGAATATAGTTAACATATAACAAATGACACACAGGTAACCAATTCTTATTCAACTACCGTCCGACAGTTTGTTTGAAAAGTTAATAGATTTTTCAATTTGATTATTAACTTTCAAAACTTGCAAACTCTGACCGTTTATGAAGATTCAGTCGTTTTGGTAATCAATCAGATTTCAGGCAACGAAGACTTGAGTTCCAACATCGGTTAATCAAAACTAAAGCAGAAATAAAATCTTTTTGACTTTTATAAAGTTTATATTAAAACACACCTAAAATCTTTTTGGTATTTTGAATATTTCAAAAGTAAAGACTGAAAGCAGTAAATAAATATATACAGAGTTGCAGAAACTAAGAAAAGTAAATATATACAAACATTCTTTTTGCGAGTTTCGAGGGTAATAGAATCATATCAGTGTACGGTCATGCCAAAACGCTCTTGTTGTTCTTTTTGTTAACAATTAGATAAACATCCTATAACGATTATCGGTATTGTTATCCACATAAGCTCAACTTATCATATGTAATCATGGCGAGGGGATACGTTAAGGTATGATTTATACTTACCGACCGGTGTTCATCCACATCACGACACATTCCCGTATCAAGGTATGCACGAGGGTTTCATCTTACTGGTGAGTATACCATTTATCATCTGTTTTGCCGTATATGAAAAATGTGAGAAACTCACTTATTTTGATTGAAAACAAGCCCTATGTGATAGAATCACTTATTGATGAGGAACTTGATTTTCAGATGCATGAAGGGCACAAGAGCAAGTCCGTGAACAGGTCAGTACTTTCGTACAGCAAAGAGACGAACTTGACTCCCGGAAGAATGTGATATATTATCACTTGTTTTGTGGACATGTGATTGTTGATCACTTATTCAGGTCGTATGCAATATGTACACGTATGTATGATATCATGGAAGATCTAGACTTCGTCTCCGTTTGTTTCGGTAAAAGAAACAACCATGATACCCAGATGATAAACAGCATAAAGACCACATATCTCAGAACCTCGGCAATCTCTCAAACGAAATTTCGGTACTAAGACCATATGCCAATGAATGGTTCCCACCTGGTCTTCAGTCGATTTAGGTTTATATCACCCTGCACACTTTAAGATGATTGTGAGCCTACCGATACATCTTATATAGAGCTGCTTATCGTTTTTCATTTTGCGTTTTAGTTTAAAGAGGTTTAGACAGACCACCGATGTACTATCATTTTCTCTTTTGCTCGCCAGGAAACTCATTTTTGTTTTTCTATTGTTTTTTAGTTTTGAAATTTTTCGATGTTTTTGAATTTTCAATTTGTAATTACTCCCCCTAAAATCAACAAACTTACAATAATTTTTAAAACACAAAGATATTTACAAAAACGATTTTCCGATGTGGATTACTCTTGCTTGACCTTAATGCCGTTTACCAATAATAAAAAGTCAAATCTTGATTTATCAAATGCTTTGGTAAAAAGGTCGGCACGTTGGTCATCAGTGTGGACCTTGACAACATTGACGAGTTTCATAGTGAAACAATCACGTGTGAAGTGATATTCAAGTTCAACGTGTCAGGTCAAAGAGTGCTGTACGAGAGGATAATAATTCATAAAGCAGCTTAAAAATCGACAAGTATAGGAGAGATAAGAAATTCAAAACCGTATCTTGCAACTGCTTCATGCATTGCAAGGAATTTGAGTGCTCTCCCAAAGTCGATTTTATAGCTACTGAGAAATCTCTTCACAGCAACAAGATCATAGACCTCTGGGTCCGGCTGGTCTTCCACATTGTACCAGCGAAGGTCTTTATCTTTCTCTTTGAGAAGTAGTGTGCGGTTGTTCAATCCACACCAAGGCATCCGCACACCCGGTTGGTTTGTTCAACAAACACATTTTCTTCAATCACACCATGGAGAAAAGTACCCTACACGTTCATCTTGTGGACTTTGAACTTCTTGTGGAAGAAAAAATCCATGAATCTTCAAAAAGCTTCAGACGTGCTGCATGCGCGTACTTTTCATTGGAATCTTTCCTGTTGACCCGATCAAAAACCATAACAACCAATTTTTTTTCACATTTTTCATCTGGTTGAATTTGCCAACTGCATTCCTTTTTCCTCTCCATCAATGGCAACAATATTCTCCTAAATGTAACAATATTTCGGAGCCTTATGTCGCCGATCTTGTGCATGGACGATCCACTATCAACAATCCTAAGACTATCAATAGTTCCTCCTGGAACATCCTGCACACTCATTCAGAGATTAGTTGGAGAGGGGGACCCAAGCCTTCACAGACTTGGGTCGTCCGTCATCATCGAGAATTGTGACATCCATTTCCCGATGATTCGGAATTGATCTAGCTCCCCCTGAAACAATTTCCGATTTTGGTTTCCAAATCTGCTTTTGTTTTTCATGTTTAACATTTGATTCAACATATTTTGTTTGGACAACCTCCGGTTTTAAAAGCTTTTCAACATTTTTCCGTTGTTTCTTTATCTGTTTCACTTCTTGTTGTTTAACAAGATGAGGGTCCTGTTTTGGTGAAACAGATCTTTTATGGTATTTGTTACCACGGGGAGCATCAACCTTTGCCTTTCCTTTCGTGAGATATGGACAGTTTATGACAATGTGCCCATACTCACCGCATTCAAAACATGATCTCCGCTCAACAAACCTCGGAGTATCATAACTGTAAGGACTTGACGATGAACTTCGTGATGTTGAGGTACTTGGTCCTACATCACAACCGTTTGTGTGTTGTGTGTAATTGTTTTGACTGTTTCTTTTCAAAATTTTAACTTGTTTAACAAAATCCGTGTTGGATTTGTTTTCGAAAGTTTCAATTTTATCAGTCCCTCTGGATTTCACGAAGTTCACCTTCTGAATCGTCTTCTTGTTTTGGCTTTGTTTGCCTTTTCCCTTTCCTTGGTGAACGTGACCTTGCTTTCGTTGATTGTGTTTTGATTGCAATTTTTGATTCCCATATTTCTTTCTAACTTCAGATTTTGGGATAGGAGCACACTGAGTTACTACAACTCCTGGGCTCGACTTTCCCAAAAACTTACTGGTAGAGTCTTCGAAAACTTTATCAATCAAAGATTGATTGACATTTTTTATAGGGAAATCCTTGTCTGAATATATTTTATCAGATCCAATCAACGTGTAAAGCAAGTTCACGTTTTCACAACTTCCAGATGAGGATTCAACAGACTTGGCTGTAGCAGTCACAAACGGTTTTGCAGGTGGATCACAAAGAATGTGATTTTCGAGAGGTATGTTTTCCTCTTTTGTTACCGTTTCTGACTGTTCAGAGTTGGTATCCTCGGATTCATCATCTGACGAATCAGCATCCTCAAAAATGACTGGAGGATCCTGATTTTGTTCAGCAGTTGACACTTTCACATCTGCTGATTCATCCGAATCTGAGGATACTTCCTTTTTGTAACCTAGCCCAATTGTGAATTCCTCAAGGCTCAATGAAACTGAGGGCTCAAAATGAGGTTTATTTTCCTCATCAGGCATCGAAGAATAATCGTGTTTAATAGGTGGTGGACACTTCTTATAACCTATGCATGTGACATCAGTTTTCTTTTTCTGAACATCAATGATGTGATCCAGCACATAGCTAGAGCTTAAATAGCTGTCTAACTTGAGTCGGATCGCCTCACTTTCAGATTTAACACAAGCCATTTCTTTTTGCATTAACTCGAGCCTATTGATGTAAAGATTTATTTCAGTTTGTTTTCTTGAAACCATTTTCGTTAGCTCGTTCTTATCATGTTTTAATGTTTCAATTATCTTTTTAAATTCCTTTTCATAATTTTCACGAAACATGTTGGCCTCTGTGCATTTTGAAAGATCCACTATCAACTTTTGATTGTGCATATTTGTCACTTTAAATTTGTTTTGCAAAGCCTCATGTTTGCTTTGCAAATCACACCACTTAGCATCAAAAGAAACATGTTTGTTTTGCAAGACAGACAATTCAGCATTTAAAACATCATGTTTGCTTTGCAACTCAGACATATTAGCATCTAAATCAGCACATTTAACACTTAAGCTAACACAATTATCACAATTAACGACAGTTGGTTCATCGACACATACCTGGCTGGAATCACTCTCAGATGTTGACCTATCGGCATCAGAATCAACAACCTCCCTTGATGATTCACATTCAGATCCATCCTCGCTTGAACTTGAACTTGAAGTTGTAACATCTTCAACTGAAGTTGAAACGTCTTCAACTGAACTACTGTCATGTTCAGAACTGTCATCGTTTCGCGATGATTCACCATTGCTGGCATCTTTGACAATTTCGGCATAAAACGCAGTTCCTGTATGACTACAGTTCCTTGGATCAAGAGATGATGGTGCTACAGTAGAACGATGGCACTGTGAAGCAACTGGTGGTAATGGATTTCCATACAAGTCTGTGGTTGGAGCTGGCTTTACAGGAACTTGTATCGGATTGCCATATAAATCTGTGCTTGTGACAAACGCCGTTTTTGGTTCACTTTGAAGTTTGTTAGTAACCGATGCCCACATTTCTGCCGTAATTTTCGGTGCGGAGGATTCGGACCAAGACCAAACTGAAGTCATATTGGATGTATGATAATGAATACCTGCTTAAAACACGCAAATCAAATAGTTAAATATGATTTAAAAAGTTTTTTTTTAATTGATTCAAGAAACAAAGTCCACCAACAAATGTACTCCACTAAGAATAAACCTGAGCCCAATGTATTAAAGTCCACCAAAGAAGTTTCCCAGCCCACTATGAATAAATGATGGACTAATAAACAGCCCACAAAACAAAATGGCTTGTGATGAAGTTTCTGGATTTCGTTGGTGATTTCGTTGGATGGGATTTCGGCCAGGTAAGGATTTCGGTGATAAGGGATTTCGGCCAGGTAATGTTTTTGGTTCAGAACTGATTTCGGCCAGGGGGTGTTTTCGGCCAGACCAGATTTCGACCAGGATGATTTCGTTAAAGGTGAAACTGTTTTCGGCCAGAAGGGATTTCGGCCACAAGTTGGTTTTCGTTGAAATGGATTTCAGTTCAGAACTGATGAGTTGATTTCGTCCATGATGAACTGGGATTTCGTCCAGAATGATGAACTGGGATTTCGTCCAGAATGAGCTTTTGTAACAAGTTATACAAGTCTGATTTCGTTGACAAGTTGACAAAAGATGAAGATATTTTTCAACAAGAATTAGATCTTATCTAAACCTAACACTATGAGACTTCTTTTTCAAACTTCACGTTACCTTGTGGACCTTATATTTAACCTTTCATCATTTCAAAAACCAACAATGTCAAACAAATATATTATATTCAAACAATAAAAAAAAATACAAGTGATTTCGTCTGGCTGATGTTGTTGATTTCGTCTAGATAACACAAGTGTTTTCCCCAGCTGATTTCGTTGACCAAAGGACCAGAAAATTTAGATATTTAACTTGCAAGATCAAATCTTATCTTCTTATCTTTCTGACACAATACACAATTGTCAAAACAAACCTTACTTTCGGCCACACTATTTTCAAGTAAACATCATCATTTTATGTATGCAATAGTCAACAATTGTTTTAATAATCAATTACAAACACAATAATTCATACACAAATACAGATCAAACATGAATATTATCAAGAACAGTTTGAAGATTTGATGAACGGATGAAGATTAAGTTACCTGAAAATTTTCAAACACACTTTTGCAAATAAAGTTCAATAAAAACCCAAAACTAACATGTATACAAGTGTTATAACAAGGTTTTATATGAACTATAAGCAAAACAATCAAGATTTTCAAGGTTTTAACAAGGTTTTTCAGAAAATGTATGAGTTTTCAAAGCTCAAAATCAAGAAAAACACAAGAAAATCAACTTGGTTTTAACAAGGAATCGAGCCAATGCTCTGATACCAATTGTAGGTCCACCCGGAGGATCGAGTAACCTCTATTCCCTGTTTTCCGACAAACCCGAAAGTGCGGAATCCAAACGGGTAAGTTAAACCAAGTTACGAACACAAACACAAAGATTCAACGAGTAACACTCCATTGTATTAACTCGTATGAAACCGTTACAAAGCAATGTTTACAAGATAAACCTATAAACTCTCAGTTGTGTGTGTGTGTTTACAGTGTTCGCTCAAAGAAATCTATTCAGACTTCGTGGGTTTGTTCTGTTCTGTATCTGTGTTTATATACTACACATGTTGACGAAATCAGAAGCCGACGAAAACACATGGGACGAAATCAAGGATATGGACGAAATCACCTGATTTCGTCCTATTTGGTTTTCATCCCATTTGGTTTTCACCAAAAGGGATTTCGCCCAGTAAAGTGTTTTCGTCATATGTGTATGGGCTTGGATATTGCTTCTGTCTTCATGTTGGGCTTGGCATTATGGGCCAAAACAACAAACACACAAATAATACAAACTTAATCTAAATTGCATACTGCACACACGCAGTCGCAATTACATCAAATGTTACGAAGTCAATCGCATACCGAGTCAAGACAGGAGGATGTCTTGACTACGGCCTTCACTTCGTAGTCGAGTCGAACCGAGCCGAGCCGTATCCACATAGCTAGAGCTTAAATAACCTATGCATAGGTGGTGGACACTTCTTATAACCTATGCATGTGACATCAGTTTTCTTTTTCTGAATATCAATGATGTGATCCAGCACATAGCTAGAGCTTAAATAGCTGTCTAACTTGAGTCGGATCGCCTCACTTTCAGATTTAACACAAGCCATTTCTTTTTGCATTAACTCGAGCCTATTGATGTAAAGATTTTATTTCTGCTTTAGTTTTGATTAACCGATGTTGGAACTCAAGTCTTCGTTACCTGAAATCTGAATGAAAACCAAAACGGCTGAATCTTCATAAACGGTCAGAATTTGCAAGTTTTGAAAGTTAAGAACTAAAATTGAACAATTTGTTAAACTTTTAAACTGTCGGACGGTAGTTGAATAAGAATTGGTCACATGTGTGTTATTTGTTTAATGTTAACTATATTCCAAGCAGTTGTTCTCATTACGTTTTTAGCTTTCTTGCATGTGCAGATGCTAAAGGCGAGGAGAACATGTTCGATGACAAGCTTCGGAATGAAGACACGACATGGAGGCACTCAAATGATAAAGATGATCGAGTTACCGCTGATCAATCACCAACACCACAAGGATCTTAAGCATTGAAGTCAAAAGATTCCCAAGCATAATCAAAGGGGGAGTTTGTTAACACACTACCTAAATGAAAAGGGAGTTTGTTGATACACTTTCTACTTACGACGCGTGAAGACTTTGAAGATCCTTTCCGAGAGAATGAACCATCAAGAGATGGAGAACGAGATTACGAACCTCGCGAGCAGCATCCAAGGGGGAGTTTGTTGATACATATCGTGTGGATACGGCTCGACTCGGTTCGACTCGACTACGAAGTGAAGGCCGTAGTCAAGACATCCTCCTGTCCTGACTCGGTATGTTATCTACTTCGTAACGTTCGATGTAAATGCAAACTGCGTGTGTGCAGTTTGCATATTGTTCATGTTTATGTATTGTGTCTTGTTTATGTTTGGCCCAACAGTGAGAAGCCCAATCCCACATGTGATGAAAACTAGGCCCAACCACATATGACTAAGTCTGAGCCCAAGTTTATGTAGGACGAAATCACAGGGTCAAACAAGTGACGAAAACACCTGTGGTGAAAACCACTATGTCGACATCCCCATAGTGGATGAAATCCCTGTGATTTCGTCGAAGTCTTGGATTTCGTCGACCTGTTTTCATCAAGAACTGGTTTTCGTCCATCATCTACTATATAAGCACAGACATCAGACTGAACACGTTAACGAAGTCTGAATAGATTTCTTTAAGAGAACACACACACACAACACAACTGAGAGTTTATAGGTTTATCTTGTAAACATTGCTTTGTAATGGTTTCATACGAGTTAATACAATGGAGTGTTAATCGTTGTATCGTGTTTGTGATTACGTGTTCGTAACTTGGTTTAACTTACCCGTTTGGATTCCGCACTTTCGGGTTTGTCGGAAAACAGGGAATAGAGGTTACTCGATCCTCCGGGTGGACCTACAATTGTCGGAAACACACAAATAATACAAACTTAATCTAAATTGCATACTGCACACACGCAGTCGCAATTACATCAAATGTTACGAAGTCAATCACATACCGAGTCAAGACAGGAGGATGTCTTGACTACGGCCTTCACTTCGTAGTCGAGTCGAACCGAGCCGAGCCGTATCCACATAATATGTATCAACACTTTTTAGTAAAATTAACGTCTTTACGACTGAAATACTTTTTAGTAAAATTGACGTCTTTACGACTAATAGATTTTTTAAACATTTTATAAAAATGGGATGTTTCCTATTACAAATAGCTAATTCAAGATGGCTTAAATTCCTTATCCTCTTAATAGTGGAGGTTTTATTTTTCAATTTTCATTTAAGGTATAGTTTAGTTTTTTCCTCCACTATTTGCAATGCTTAATATTGAAAAAAACAATAATAAATACAAAGTTGTTTTTGCTTTTCAACATAACTCGGTTTTAATTAAATAACACTTATATCTAAATGTGGACAAAAAGAATGTAAACCATACATATGTAAAATAAGTAACTACAAATTAACTGATAAGTGGAAGACCGGGCACCTGATAAGTGGCTTTCCTCTAAGAAATTTAGGCTTAGTTTCATTTCGATTTTGGCCTGGCTTGAAGTCAACTCATCAGCTTTAGACAAGCCCAACCCATATATAATTTGAGCTCGGCATAAATATACAGAATTACTTTAAAATGAATCCAAACAAGTTCTACAAGTAAATCAAAATGCAGTTAAGCCAAGAAAACAAATTTTTAAACAAAACAGCATAAAAAAATACAGATAATCAAAGTACCAGTATACAACAGGTCTAAAGACATCTGACAGTACTTCCATAGGATTCAAACAAATCTGACCCAAGAGAAATCAACATAAAAACTAAGGTGGGTTTCAGCTAAGCTCATGGTCATGGAACTCAACCAATGTAGTTAACTATTCTTGACGGTTATGTGAACTTGGTTGACTGTTTGATCACTGTCTGACATGTGTAGGGGTTCTGCTTCTTGTGGTTTGGGCATTCTCTCTTGACCTACTTGATCCGCAAATCTCTTAGACTAGAAGGAGTGGGGGCCGGCTGAGGCCCGGCAAGGACCGGCGCCGGTCCCCCACACCGCCCCCCTCCATCCCACCCGTCCTCACCAGCAGACCCACGCCGGTCTCGCCGTGCCACCTTTCAAACCATATAGCCGTTACTAACGGCTAAATTAATAAAAAAAAAAAAAAAAACCTTTTTCAATTTAAATATATACCCATTCTTTATACAATTTCTTCAATATTTCACCCATTCTTCTCCCATTCTCATCCATTTTTATAAAAAAACACTCCCATTTTTATACCAATCTTTTATAAAAAAATATCTCTTCATCCACAATGGCATCTAATCCTTGGTGGTCCGGCTCTTCTTCGGATGAAGAGGAGATGTTTTTCGCAAGCGCTGTGGTAAAGGCGGCGCAGATTCTTTTGGAAGAGGAAGAGGAAGAGGACTCGTCTGAAAACGTTATTACCAGACGAATACAGGTTAACAGAGACCGCGAAGGAGCGCACGAGAAATTGGTTAACGATTATTTTTCGGATGCACCCCTTTACAACGCCGACACTTTCAAACGAAGGTTCCGAATGAGTCGCCGTTTATTCACACGGATTGCTGATGATTTGGTGGGGCTAGACCCGTTTTTCACTCAACGACCCGATGCTCGGAATTATGAAGGGTTCACCACGTTACAAAAGTTTACTGCGGCCATTCGCCAACTGGCGTACGGGACAGTGGCCGACGCGTTGGACGAGTACTTACAGATGTCGGCAAGAACCGCGCGGGAATGTTTTTATCGGTTTTGCCATAATGTGGTGAAGCTGTATAGCAAAAAATATTTGCGGAAACCAAACGCGTATGGTGTTCAACAGTTGTACCAAGCTCATGAAGCAAGGCACGGGTTTCCGGGAATGCTTGGTAGCATTGATTGTATGCATTGGGCGTGGCATAACTGCCCGACTGGGTGGCGAGGCCAATACACGCGAGGTGATCACGGCTATCCAACCTTAATACTTGAGGCCGTGGCGTCACAAGATTTGTGGATCTGGCATTCTTTCTTTGGGCTCCCTGGTTCACTCAACGACCTCAACGTGCTGTACCAATCGACGATCTTTAGCGATGTCGTTAATGGAATCGGTCCGGACACCCGTTTTACAGTTTCAGGGGTTGAGTATAGACGCGGGTATTATCTTGCTGACGGAATATATCCGTCTTGGTCTACAATTGTCAAGACTATTTCATATCCTGATGACGAAAAAAGGAAAAAATTCGCCAAGCGTCAAGAAGGTGCAAGAAAAGACATCGAACGTTGTTTTGGTGTTTTAAAAAAAATGGGCCGTCCTTGAACAACCGGCACGTGCGTTCACACCGAAGCGGTTGCACCTGATTATGTACGCTTGCATTTTGCTCCATAACATGATTATTGAAGACGAAGGTCGGGCGATTTGTGAGTATGATGAGAATGCATCTTACGGGAATACTGTCCCGGTAGATCCGACGCAACAGGATTTAAACTCGTTCGCGCTAACCAACGACTTCACGCATATAAACCTTCAACAGGATTTGGTAGAACATATTTGGAACAACGTTAACGTAGCGGACGGTGACGAAGACGAAGACGAAGACGAAGACGAGTAGTTTAGTTTTTTTTTTAGGAAATGTAATTTTTTTTTTTTCGGAAATGTATTTTTTTTTTTAGGAAATGTAATTTTTTTTATGTTATGAAATGAATTTATTTATGTTGTATTTGTTAATTTTTATAAAGTTTTTATTAAGTTAATAAAGTAAAACTTAGAAAATTATAAAATAATGAGGTGGGGTAGCCCCATCCTCCATCCCCCTCAATTATCATGGAGGCCCATGTTGGTGCACTTGTGTCTGTACTTTGTCTGTATTCGGTCACGATGTAAAACGATGTCTTCGTAGTCCTGTAAGTTTGACCAAGTCAACCATCCTCCGGTTTGACTTGGCCAAACAGTTTGAACATTGGTTTGTAAGCTGGTTGCGTCAAAGGATAGTTCATCGAAGGATTGTCACATCCTTCGATATGTTCGAAAGATAACCTTCGATGGATGGACCTCGAAAGATGCCATCCTTCGAGGTACATGCTGATCATTCGAGCTGTTTCTAATCGATAGATGATCCTTCGATCATCTATCTGATCCTTCGACCAGACCATGCTGTGTTCGGGTATATATACCCATGATGTGTGTTCATTTCAGTAAGACAAGGCAGAAAACAAGAGAGACAGTTTGGAGAGTTTGAAAGTTAGACACGAGAGAAGCATTCTGCTGAGAGCATTCTGTCAAAACACACACACACTTAGAGAGTTTGCAAAACACTTTTGTAAACATTGTGCTTGTAACCGGAACCTTTCATACGTTTAATACAAGTGGTGTTAATCGGTGAATATTGTGTGTCTTGTGTTTGTGCTTGTTTCTACTCCCGGTTTGCATGCTAGCTTGGATTCCGCACTCGCTAGTGTGTTAGATATATCAAGGAATAGGTTAAACCTCAACCTCCGAGGGACCTACAAGTGGTATCAGAGCCGTGGCTCTTTTCCTTGTTAAAAACCGGGTTTTTACAAGCTTTGGAGTGTTTTTGGACAAAAACTTCTTGGTTTTGCAACCCGTTTTTACTGATTTTCTCGCTGTTTTTGTCGTTAAAAACGTGTTCAAAATTTCTGCATGTGTTAAAGGAAGGGTTGGGTAAGATAAAGACTTGTTTTTAAGGCTTTTGGTGATTTCCGGCCAAATTTCCGGCTTCTCCGGTGACCGGATTCTGGGTTCGAACCTTCGATTTTTGGGTAATATTTTATGTGTTCAAATCTGCTTTTGCAGAAAATGATGGTCTGAACCATACTTTCTGCGAAAGATCTCACCAACCTATCAACTTTTCACCAACCTGTCATATCAGTGTCAGTTGTGTCAGTTGCAATCGAAGGATACCTTTCGACATCGAAAGATCATCTTTCGATCAAGGAAGGCTCGATAGATAATCATCTTTCGACCCATCATTCGAAGTCAGAGACATATCCTTCGATCAAGGGAATCTATTCGAAGGATAGTTATTCGAAAGATAAGGATCTTTCAAACTGTGAATCTTTCGAATTAGTGAATCTTTCGAAATCTTTGTTCGAAACTCAACAGTGATCTTTCGGTTACTGTTGATCCTTCGAACAACTGTGATCCTTCGATCAAGTGTTCATCTTTCGATCCATAGTCTGTTTATGTTTAACAAGTTGTGATTTTCAGGTATTATTATTCCTGATCAAAAATGAATCCAAGATGGAATAGGCCGGCGGTAAATTCTGATATGTATTTTGGTACTCCATCTCCCGCACCGGTGTCTTCTCAAGCTAATACTGGTCAATGGGCATTCATATCAAATCAAACTCCAAGTATTCAAAGCATTCTCTTAAGCGAGAGTGAAACGGGAAGTTTGAATCGGCCTCCGAAGTTGATGCACTTATATGAATATCCAGGATGGATTGACAGATTTCATACATACGTTCTTGGTCAAAATACCGAATTGTGGTTGCGGTTCATCACAGATTTTGATCAAACTATAGAGGTTGCTGCATCATCTGCTGCTACGTTTGCAGATCTTACGGAAGATCAGAAGAAAGTCTATGATTTAGAAAAGAAGGCTTATGCTATTCTCACTCAGGCGTTAAGTAAAGACATTTATCATCAATTTGTCAGTTACAAGACGACGAAAAGGTTGTGGGATGCATTGAAGACGAGGGGCGTAGGAAATGAAGCGACACGTCAGCTGAGAAAAGAACTGCTGAAGAAAGAGTTTGATGGTTTTACTTGTATGGAGAATGAATCTTTAGGAGATTTGACAAGTCGATTTAATCATTTGCTGACTGAATTGTCAAATTTTGAGGTTGTTACACCTCAAGCTGAGATTGTGAAAAAGTTTGCAGATGCGTTGCCACCTCAATGGAATACTTTCTTGGAAATCATGAAGTATAATGGCACTCTAGCTACAACAAACTACAATGACTTTGTTCAAATCTTGGAAAACAAGAATCAGGAAGAAACTCTCAAGGCAAAAAGAGTTCCAGTGCCACAAAATCCAGAAATGTATTATGGAACTTCTAGCACTTCCACAAAGCCTTCTTCACATGCTCCACTTCAAACAGCGTTTGTGTCTCACACTGACATGTTTGGCAATACCATCCAAGTTCCAGTCCCTCCAAAGACAGACATGTTTGGAAATCCGCTTGAACCAGTTTCTCAACCAGCACCACAGCAGCAAAGCCAGCGAACTGTCAGAGCAACTGATATGTTCGGAAATCCTTTACCTGTTCGATCTACCGAAGCGACTGACATGTTTGGAAATCCGTTACCTGCTCAATCTACCGGACAAACAGACATGTATGGGAATCCACTTCCTCCTCCTCAACAGCAACAGCAAGCGTGTTATGGAAGTACATCATCTGCTGGTCAACAATCAAAGCCAAATACAGTACAGCTCAACACCTCAAGCTTTTCTAAAGTCAGTGTGGAAGTAGCCAAGGAACACATGGAGCCGCTAAACACTTTGGTGAGCGCATACTGTGGATTAGTGGAAGGTCAGATTGGCAACATTAATCTGACACAAGAAGACTATCAGTAGATAGATAAAGAGGAGATGGAGATGATGGACATCAAATGGGCCTTTGCCAGTGCTGTTAGACGAGCAAAGGATTTCATGGAAAGAACTGGCAGAACCAGCTTGGAAAGCAAGAAAGACACCAAGTATGGGTTTGATAAACAGGCTGTTAGATGCTTCAATTGTGGTGAACGTGGTCATTTCAAGCGTGAATGTACGAGGCCATCTCAACATGGAAACCAGAATCCTTTTAGAGGTCAAGGCAACCAACAGAACCAGAACAGAAACAATGTTCGTACGTTGGTGCCTGTCAACAACCAGACTCAAGCAGGACCATCAAATGCCAACCAGGCACTTGTGGTTCAAGTAGATGAAGGGTGTGATTGGTCAATCCAGTTGGGAAATGATGCTCCAGATGGAACAGCTTGTTTTGCTGAAATCGTCAAGGATTTAAATCACGCCAGTGGTGGAGAATCTTCCGCAAATGGTGGTGACTCTTCTGAGGATGAAGACTCTTCTGGTTATAGTGGAAGCTCAGATGAAGAATCCTCCACTTCAGGCAATGATCAGGTGGATGAGACATCAAGTGCATCAGTCGATGCAAATATTGATGAGCTATTGGGAGAAGCTGCAGCAGAAACTCAAAGAAGATCTATTTTGGTGGATCAAGCTGCTTATTCTTCGTCTTCTCTCCATTCAGCCTTTATGGCTAATGTCGACAGTTCATCAAGTCAGGTATGTGTCGATGAACCCACTTCTGTTAGCTGTGATAATTGTGATAGTTTAACTGTTAAATGTGCTGATTTAGAAGCAAACATGTCTGAGTTGCAAGGCAAACATGATGCTGTACAAGCTAGTTTGTTTGACTTGCAAGACAAACATGTTTCATTGAATGATAAGTGGTGTGAATTGCAAAGCAAACACGAGGCTTTGCAGGAGAAGTATGATGTGACATTTATCCACAATCAGAAATTAACCGTGGATCTTTCTAAGTGCACAGAAGCCAACATGTTTTATGAAAACCATGAAAAGGAGTTCAAATCGGTAATTGAAAAATTAAAGAAAGATAAAACCGAATTAACTAAAATGGTTTCCAGAAAACAAACTGACATTAATTTGTATATAACTCGTCTTGAGGTAATGCAAAAAGAAATGGCTTGTGTGAAAACTGAAAGTGAGGCGATCCGACTCAAGTTAGACAGTTATTTGAGTTCTAGCTATGTGTTGGATCACATCATTGATGTACAGAAAGAAAAACGGGATGTCACATGCATAGGCTACAAGAAATGTCCACCACCCGTGAGAAACAATTATGATGCCATGCCTGACGAGGAGAACAGAACTTTCTTTGAACCATCTGTTCCTCTTGATGTTAAAGAATTTGCAGCAGGACTGGGATACAAGAAAGAAGTATCATCAGATTCAGATGTGTCAGCAGATTCATGTGTGTCTTCTGCTGAACCGAATCAGGTTCCTCCAGTTGTGATATACAGTGAGGATTCTGATTCTTCTGATGATGAGTCTGATGATACTGATTCAGCAAAGTCTGATGCAGTGATAAAAGAAGAGGACATACCTCTTGAGAATCATATTTTGTGTGATCCTCCTGCAAAACCTGCTAAGACTGTTGCAATCGAGCCTGTGTCTGCAAAAGAGTCGGAGAGTGTGGATTTGCTGTACACTCTTGTTGGTGATGATAAAGTTTATTCAGACAAAGATTTTCCTATTAAGAATGTTAATCAATCATTAATAAGTAAAGTCTTTGAGAATTCAACAAGTAAGTTTTTGGGAAAGACAGGACCACATGTTACTGTAACACAGTGCCCTCCTATCCCAAAGGCTGAAGTTAGAAAACAATTTGGAAATCAGAAATTACCAACAGTGCCAAAACAGCAAAATCATACCAAACCCAAAGGAAAGGCACCGACTCCAACTCAAAAGAAGCCGAATCAGAAGAAGAAGAATGTGAACTTTGTGAAATCTAAGGGAACGGACAAAATTGCTACATTTGAAAATCAATCAAACTTAGATTTTGTCAAGAAAGCAACTGTAATGAAAAGGAATGAACCAAATAGTTCAAAACCTAGTACCTCGGGATCACAAAGTTCATCATCGGCAAGACGATCACATGAGACTTCGGGGTTTGTAGAACGAAGATCATGTTTTGAATGTGGTACCATTGGGCATATCATTCGAAATTGCCCGTATCTTCATAAACTAAAAGCCAAAGAAGATGATCCCCGTGACAAAACTGACCGCAAACGATCTGTTTCTGTAAAACAAGATCCCCGACTTGTAAAAGAAAGGGAAAAGAAACAGAAACGCCAACAGGTCAAGAAAATTGAAAAGGCAATTAAAACCGATGTGGTTAACAAACCATCTGTTTCTGTCAAACCAAACAATTTAAAAACTTCAGACAACCATGAAGTTAAGGTTTTAAAGAATAACACTGGTATAACAAAACAGACCTGGAAACCAAAAACGGTTAAAAATTCAGGGGGACCATCTCAATTTTCGAATCATCAAAGAATAGAGGTTATTGTGATTGATGAAAATGGAAGACCCAAGACCACAATGGCTTGGGTCCCCATCTCCAACTAATTGTGTGAGTTCATGTGCAGGGTGTTCTAGGAGGAACTATCAGTAGTCATTGGATTGTTGATAGTGGGGCATCCAGGCACATGACAGGCGACATGAAGCTTCTCTACGACGTTAAATCTATTAGAGGAGGTTATGTTGCTTTTGCTGGAGATAAAGGCGGATATATTACGGGTGAAGGAATGATTTCCAACGGGGTTGTTAGTTTTGACAAGATCAACTTCGTACAACAACTTGATCACAATCTTCTTAGTGTTTCTCAAATTTGTGATAAGCAGTTCTCAGTACACTTTGATGCAAATGGATGTTATGTGCTGAAACCCGGCTTCAAAATTCCAAAAGAATGGATTCTCTTGTCGGCTCCAAGGATAAATGATCTGTATGTCCTTGATATGAGCCAAGCTTTCACAACGTCTGCACAAGCAACTTGTTTCGTTTCCAAAGCCACAGAAAAAGACTCAATCTCTTGGCACAGACGAATGGGTCACATTCACTTACGCAAAATGAATCATTTGGTGTCAAATGAATTAGTGAATGGTGTTCCTCTTAAAAACTTCCATCTTCAAGACGTCTGTGTCTCGTGCCAGAAAGGAAAACAAACGAAGAAGCGACACCCTACAAAGAAAGTCAACACGGTGGCAGTTCCTCTTGAACGTTTGCACATGGATTTGTTCGGTCCTATCAAGCACAAAAGCATTAGGAATGATCAATATTGCCTCGTGATAACTGATGATTATTCAAGATTTTCTTGGGTGGCGTTCATGGCACATAAGAGTGAAACCTTCGGTATTATCAAAAACTTGATCATTCAGATTGAGAATCTATATAAGTTGAAGGTTAGGCGGATACGTAGCGACAATGGTACTGAATTCAAAAATCATGCCATGGCGGAGTTTTGCACTTCTAAAGGTATTCTTCACGAATTTAGTGCAGCTTATACTCCTCAACAGAATGGCGTCGCTGAACGTAAGAACCGCACATTGATCGAGACTGCTAGGACTATGTTGGTAGAGTCACAGTTGCCGATTCCATTCTGGACTGAAGCTGTGGCCTCTGCATGTTATACGTTGAACCGAGTCCTTACAGTCAAAAGGCACAACAAGACCTGTTTTGAGCTTATTAACAAACGGAAACCAGATTTGTCATATCTTGAACCGTTTGGAGCTCCGTGCACAATAATCGATCCTAATGGAAAGTTTGGGGCAAGAGCCATTGAGGGATACTTTCTTGGGTATTCCACCCCAAACTTAAGAGTCTGGAATCTAGAGACTAAAAGGGTCGAGGAATGGTCTGAAGTCAGAGTACAAAGGCACACTTTACCAGTCAAAAATCCTGGTCAGCCTTGGATGTTTGAGTACGATGACTTTTTCAATTCGATCAATGTTGAAGCAGTTGAAGAAAATGTTGCGGCAAGGATGTTTTTCGAGAGTGACAATGCAACAGATTCACCGTTGGTTCGTCCCATTATTGTCAATCAAGAACCATCTTCAGTGAACAATAATGCTCTCGACAATGAGGATTTTCATGATACTACCGAATTGAACGAATCTTCAGAGGATGATGAATTTCTCGATGCAGATCAAGAAGCTCAAATAACAGCAGTTCATGGTACTTCAGAGGGTACTCCTCCAGTGGACGCACCTGGAACAGCTGAAGCTACTGCATCATCCTCTTCGTCAATTCCGGGCATTGAATTAGTTGTTGATCTCAATCTCAACAACCTGGGTACAAATATTCCAGTTCAAGATAATCCAGAGACAAGGATTCACAATACCCATCCTCAACAAAACATCATCGGAAATGTACAAAGTGGCGTTCAAACAAGAAACATGTTGCGAAACAACAACAATGCAGGCTTGTATGCGGCGATTAGAGAATCTGGTCAACAAAATGATTGGTCTTTCGCGTGTTATGTCTCACAGGAAGAGCCAAGAACTTGGAAAGAAGCTTTGAAAGATAGTTCATGGGTTGAAGCAATGCAGGAAGAACTGCAACAATTCCAGAAGCTTGGTGTCTGGAAACTCGTAGAGAAACCTGCTGGTTACAAGAAGATTGGTACCCGTTGGGTGTTTAAATGCAAAAAGGATGACCGTGGAATCGTTATTCGCAACAAAGCAAGGCTAGTCGTTCAAGGTTTTCGTCAGATAGAAGGAATCGACTACAACGAAGTGTATGCACCGGTTGCACGTCTAGAAGCTATTCGGATCTTTCTGGCTTATGCCTCATTTAAAGGTTTCAAGGTATACCAGATGGACATGAAAAGTGCATTCTTACATGGTGTGGTAGAAGAAGAGGTGTATGTCGAACAGCCTCCAGGTTTTGAAGATCCTATCCATCCCGATCGGGTTTGGTTGCTCAACAAAGCTCTCTATGGTCTTCATCAAGCACCGCGAGCTTGGTATGCAACCTTATCTAATTATCTGCTGGAGAATGGATTTCGCAGAGGTCTTATCGACTGTACTCTTTTCGTCAAAGAACAAGATGGAGATCTTCTACTGGTACAGGTATACGTTGATGATATTATATTTGGTTCTACTAATGATGTTTTGTGTAGGAATTTCGAGCGCATCATGCAGGATAAATTCGAGATGAGTGCTATGGGGGAAATGACTTTCTTTTTGGGCCTACAAGTACAACAAACTGAGTCTGGGATATTCATCCATCAGACTAAATATGTTGGTGACATCTTGAGCCGGTTCCAGATGTCTGATGCAACGCCCATTGGTACCCCATTGCCACAAAATCACGGAATTACTCCAGACTTGAAGGGTCAAGATGTTAGCCCCTCATACTATCGCGCGATGATCGGATCTCTTATGTACCTCACAGCATCAAGACCAGATATAATGTACCCAACGTGCCTGCTTGCCAGATATCAAGTGAACCCGAAGGCCTCACATCTTGCAGCTGTAAAAAGGATTTTTCGTTATTTGAAGGGTTGCCCTGACACCGGTCTATGGTACCCTAGGGATAATAACTTTGACTTGATCGCATTCAGTGATTCTGATTTTGGCGGATGCAAAATCGACGGCAAATCCACAACGGCTGGATGTCAGTTTTTGGGATATCGCCTAGTCACATGGCAGTGCAAGAAGCAGACATGCGTCGCTACATCAACATGCGAAGCTGAATACATTGCTGCCTCAAGTTGTTGCTCCCAAGTCCTATGGATCCAACAACAAATGAGAGACTACGGTTTTGAATTCCTAACTACTCCTATTTACGTTGATAATTCTGCTGCATTACAGATCACTAAAAATCTTGTGCAGCATTCAAAGACTAAGCACATCGACATTAAGTATCACTTCATACGTGATTGCTTTGAGAAAAGGCTAATCGATGTTGCTTACGTCCACACCGATGACCAATGTGCCGACCTTTTTACCAAAGCTTTTGACAAATCAAGATTTGACTATTTACTATTGGTAAACGGCATTAAGGTCAAGCAAGAATAACCAACATCGGAAAATCATTTTTGTAAATACCTTTGTGTTTTAAATTTGTCTTAGTTTGTTGATTTTAGGGGGAGTAAATCCAAAAATTTAAAAATCCAAAAACATTGAAAATTTTCAAAAACACAAAAACAATAGAAAAGCAAAAAAAAAAATGAGTTTCCTGGCGAGCAAAAGAGAAAATGATAGTACATCAGTGGTCTGTCTAAACCTCTTTAAACTTTAAATGAAAAACGATAAGCAGCTCTATATAAGATGTATCGGTAGGCTCACAATCATTTTAAAGTGTGCAGGGTGATATAAACTTAAATCGACTGAAGACCAGGTGGGAACCATTCATTGGCATATGGTCTTGGTACCGAAATTTCGTTTGAGAGGTTGCCGAGGTTCTGAGATATTCGGTCTTTATGCTGCTTATCATCTGGGTATCATGGTTGTTTCTATAAAAGACGAAGTCTAAGATCTTCCATGATACCATACATACGTGTACATATTACATACTGCTTACGTCCTCAATAAGTGATAAACAATCACATGTCCCTCAAAATAAGTGATAATATATCACAAATTCTTTATCCGGGAGTCAAGTTCGTCTCTCTGCTGTACGAAAGTACTGACCTGTTCACGGACTTGCTCCTGTGCCCTCATGCATCGAAAATCAAGTTCCTCATCAATAAGTGATTATATCACATAGGGCTTGTTTTCAAATCAAAATAAGTGAGAATCTCACATCATATACGGTCAAACAGATGATAATCGGTATACTCACCGGTAAGATGAACCCTCGTGCATACCTTGATACGGGAATGTGTCGTGATGTGGATGAACACCGGTCGGTAAGTATAAATCATACCTTAACGTATCTCCTCGCCATGATTACAAATGATAAGTTGAGTTTATGTGGACAACAATACCGATAATTGTTATAGGATGCTTATCTTAATGTTAATTAATTGAACAACAAGAGCGTTTTGGCATGACCGTACACTGATATGATTCTCTTACCCTCGAAACTCGCAAAAAGAATGTCTGTAAATATTTATTTAATGCTTTCAGTTTCTGCATCTCTGTATATATTTATTTACTGCTTTCAGTCTTTAAATTTGAAATATTCAAAAAGCCAAAAAGATTTTATTTCTATTTTATTTTCGATCGTACGATGTTGGAGCTCGAGTCTTCGTTACCTGAAACCTAAACGAAAACCGAAACGACTAAATCTTCATAAACGGTCGAAATTTGCAAGTTTTGAAAGTTAAAAACCTAAAATTGATAAATTTTATTGAACTTTCAAACTGTCGGACGGTGTTTGATTGAACAATGGTCACATGTGTGTTGATATTCCAAGCAGTTGTTCTCATTACGCGTTTAGATTTCTTGCATGTGCATATTCTAAAGGCAAGGAGAACATGGTCGATGACAAAGCCTCGGAATGAAGACACGACGTGAAGGCGCTCAAGTGATGAAGATGATCGAGTTGCCGCTGACCATCATCAATACCACAAGGATCTCACTTCATAACGAACAAGTATTTCACGAGCATAACTCAAGGGGGAGCTTATGTTAAGGGGGAGTTTGTCAACACACTTCCTACATCAAACGGGGAGTTTGTTGGTACACTTTCTGCTTTCAAGACGTGAAGACTTTAAAGATCCTCCGACATTGAAGACATGAAAGGACATCAAAGTTGAAGACACAAAGATCGAGACAAAGATCAAGTTATAAAGATCAAGACAAAGCTACAGCCAAGGGGGAGTTTGTTGGTGCACTTGTGTCTGTACTTTGTCTGTATTCGGTCACGATGTAAAACGATGTCTTCGTAGTCCTGTAAGTTTGACCAAGTCAACCATCCTCCGGTTTGACTTGGCCAAACAGTTTGAACATTGGTTTGTAAGCTGGTTGCGTCAAAGGATAGTTCATCGAAGGATTGTCACATCCTTCGATATGTTCGAAAGATAACCTTCGATGGATGGACCTCGAAAGATGCCATCCTTCGAGGTACATGCTGATCATTCGAGCTGTTTCTAGTCGATAGATGATCCTTCGATCATCTATCTGATCCTTCGACCAGACCATGCTGTGTTCGGGTATATATACCCATGATGTGTGTTCATTTCAGTAAGACAAGGCAGAAAACAAGAGAGACAGTTTGGAGAGTTTGAAAGTTAGACACGAGAGAAGCATTCTGCTGAGAGCATTCTGTCAAAACACACACACACTTAGAGAGTTTGCAAAACACTTTTGTAAACATTGTGCTTGTAACCGGAACCTTTCATACGTTTAATACAAGTGGTGTTAATCGGTGAATATTGTGTGTCTTGTGTTTGTGCTTGTTTCTACTCCCGGTTTGCATGCTAGCTTGGATTCCGCACTCGCTAGTGTGTTAGATATATCAAGGAATAGGTTAAACCTCAACCTCCGAGGGACCTACAGCCCATCCCCTACGAGCCGCCTACGTGGCGCCTACGTGGAGGCTCATCCCCGTGGGGATGGGCCAAACCATACCCTTTAGTCTTATTCATCTGCAACAGATGAAAAGTCAAACATGCTATCCGAATCATCCAACAGATTGTCGGAAGCCAGATCAGATTCTGATAAAACATAGTCACCATCATCGTCATCATCTTCATCAAACTCAAACTGCATATTGAGCATGCCTTGTTCACCCATATCTTCTTCCAAATGTCTCCACTTAAGTTCACGTTCAGGGTCCACATCTGTTGGCCTAAGACATGGGTGTACACGGCTGGCATGTTCTTCTAATTGAGTATAATTACCAACAAAATCACAGGTAGCAAGTGAGCAATTTCTTGTTTTCGAGTCCATGAATTGGCGAGCAGGGTCAACCACAGCCCACCCGTTGATTTCACCCCTACATAAAGGGCAAGCAAGCTTAGTTCGTTCCCTCACCTTATTCATATTTGAAATGTGAAACTGGTCAAGACAATTTGAGTGGCGGGGATTCGTGTCACACATGTATGGGCGACATCCTTTTTCAAGTGAAGAACAAAGTAGAAGCACAGCACTGTGTGGGTGTTCCATACAAATAGGGCATCTAGCTTCTTCAAATTCACTTTCATATCCAACTTGTAGGGAGGGAGATTTGGGTTCCTTTCTATCATCATTCTTGTCGTAACAGGAATAGGGAGATGCCCTACACTTATTAGACGAAGATCTTCTATCTTTGGGCATCTTCACGGCTTCACAAAATCAGAAGTGCCTGTTTATTAACAATACCATGAGGAAACCATGAGATTAAACATGAGTATTTTGATACAAAATATATCTACAAATGGTTCTCATCACAGCATTGATATATAATATTGTACAATCAAGGTCCCTCTTCGGATGAGGTCAAACCTTATCCTTGTTATATTAACACACTAGCGAGTGCGGAATCCAAGCTAGCATGCAACCGAGTTAGAACACGCAAAAGCACGACACACAAAGTTCACCGATTAACACCACATGTATTAATACGAATGAAGGTTCCAGTTACAAGCTCAATGTTTACAGATGTACTCTATAAACTCTCTCTCGTGTGTGTGTGTGTTTTCAGCAGAATGCTCCCAGTGTTCTCTCCAATCTCCCTTGTGTGTTCTGCTTGAAATGAACACAACACATGGGTATTTATACCCGACACAGCTAACATGCTCGAAGGATAGGGTAATCTGGTCGAAGGATCATCTATCGACCAGACCATCTACCGAAGGATCCATACATACCTCGAAGGATGATATCCTTCGAGGTCCATCTGTATCTATCGAAGACATTATCTTTCGAGGTCATCGAAGGATACAATCCATCCTTCGATGACATCCTTCGACACAAGCATGTTTCAATCAATGTGCTAACTGTTTGGCCAAGTCAAACCGGAGGATGGTTGACTTGGTCAAACTTACATCGAACGCACATAACAAATCTAACATAAGACATCGTTTTGTATCATGACACATTACAGACAAAGTACAGACACAAGTCTTCGTCTTGAGCTTCGTGTCTTCGAGTCGAAACCAAGTCGAACTGAGCTGAGTTGAACCGAGCCGAGTCCTGTCCACAAAATATGCATCAACAAACTCCCCCTTGGACGCTACTCGTGAGGTTCAACGCTATTCGAGAGATTCAACTTCGATGTCTTCCACGTCGGAGGATCTTCAAAGTCTTCACGTGTCGTAAGTAGAAAGTGTATCAACAAACTCCCCTTTTTGTTTAGGTAGTGTGTCAATAAACTCCCCCTTAGATTGAGCTCTCCATTGAGTCATGCTCGTGAATCTTTAGACTTGTCAATGCTTCAGATCCTTGTGGTGTTGATGAAGGGTCAGCGGCAACTCGATCACTTTATCCTTTGAGTGCCTCCACTTCGTGTCTTCATTCCGAAGCTTGTCATCGACCATGTTCTCCTCGCCTTTAGCATCTGCACATGCAAGAAAGCTAAACGCATAATGAGAACAACCGCTTGGAATATAGTTTACATTTAAACAAATGACACATATGAGATCAAATCTCAATCAAACACCAACCGACAACAGTTTGAAAGTTTAGAAAAATATTCAATTTTAATCCTTTAACTTTCAAAACTTGTTAACTTCGACAGATTATGAAGATGCAATTGTTTTTCGGCTTACGATCAGGATTTTGGGTAGGATAGATTCGAGTTCCAACATCAGTCAATCAAAAATAAACTAGAAGCAAAATCTTTTTGGATTTTATAAAGTTTATATTAAAACACACCTAAAATCTTTTTGTAATTTTTTTTTATTTTTCAAATGTAAAGACGGAAAACAATAAATAAATATATACAAAGATACATAAACTGAAAACAGTAAATAAATATCTACAGACAATCTTTTTGCGAGTTTCGAGGGTAAGAGAATCATATCAGTGTACGGTCATGTCAAAACGTTCTTTTTGTTCAATTAGTTAACATTGAGATAAGCATCTTATAACAATTATCGGTATTGTTGTCCACATAAGCTCAACTTATCATTTGTAATCATGGCGAGGGGATACGTTAAGGTATGATTTATACTTACCGACCGGTGTTCATCCACATCACGACACATTCCCGTATCAAGGTATGCACGAGGGTTCATCTTACCGGTGAGTATACCGATTATCATCTGTTTGACCGTATATGATGTGAGATTCTCACTTATTTTGATTTGAAAACAAGCCCTATGTGATAGAATCACTTATTGATGAGGAACTTGGTTTTCAATGCATGAGGGGCACAGGAGCAAGTCCGTGAACAGGTCAGTACTTTCGTACAGCAGAGAGACGAACTTGACTCCCAGATAAATGTGATATATTATCACTTATTTTCTTGGGACATGTGATTGTTTATCACTTATTGAGGTCGAATGCAGTATGTAATATGTACACGTATGTATAGTATCATGGAAGATCTAGACTTGCGTCCCCGTTATTTTTCGGTAAAAGAAACAACCATGATACCCAGATGATAAGCAGCATAAAGACCGAATATCTCAGAACCTCGGCAATCTCTCAAACGAAATTTCGGTACTAAGACCATATGCCAATGAATGGTTCCCACCCAGTCTTCAGTCGATTAAGATTTATATCACCCTGCACACTTTAAAATGATTGTGAGCCTACCGATACATCTTATATAGAGCTGCTTATCGCTTTTTCATTTAAGGTTTAAAGAGGTTTAGACAGACCACTGATGTACTATCATTTTCTCTTTTTCTCGCCAGGAAACTCATTTTTGGTTTTCTATTGTTTTTGTGTTTTTGAAAATTTTCGATGTTTTTGGATTTTTCAAATTTGGAATTATTTGGAATTACTCCCCCTAAAATCAACAAACTAAGATAAAATGTTAACAACACAAAGGTATTTACAAAAATGACTTTCCGATGTTGGTTAACTCATGTTTTACCTCAATGCCGTTTACCAAAATTAATTTTTAATCTGAAAAGATTTATCAAATTTTGGAAAAATCAGTAGGCATGTCGGTTTGCGGTGCGGACCATGACAACAGTGTCTGGCCAAAGAGTGCTGTACGAGATGATAATAATTCATAAAATAGCTTAAATAACGACAAGTATAGGAGATATTAGAAATTTTAAAACCGTATCCTGCAACTGCTTCGTGCATTGCAAGGAATCTGAGTGCTCTCCCAAACTGGATATCCACCCGGTGTGGATTTCAAAGTCGATTCTTTGTAGCTACTGAGAAGTCTCTTGACAGCAACAAGATCATAAACCTTTGGGTCCGGCTGGTCTTCCACATTGCACCAGCGAAGGTTTTTGTCTGTCTCTTTCAGAAGTAGTGTGCGGTTGTTTAATCCAAGCCAAGGCATCCGCACACCCAGTTGGTTTGTTCAACAAACACTTTTCCTTCAATCACACCGCGAAGAAATGTACACTGCACGTTTATCTTGTTGATTTTGAACCTCAAACGTGCTGCAGGTGCGTACATTTTGATTTGAATCTACCCTGGGGACCCGATCAAAGCTTGATTGTAAAAGGCTTTGCATTTTTGTCGAAGCTTTTCAAACTCTTTCAACAGACAATTCTGTTTTTTTTTTTTCTTTTCTCCATCAAAGGCAACAATTTCTTCTGTCGCCTATTTTGTGCATGGACACTCCACTATCAACAATCTTACGACTATTGAAAGTTCCTCCTGGAATATCCTACACACTCATTCAAAGATTAGACGGAGAGGGGGACCCAAGCCTTTGTGGACTTGGGTCGTCCTTGATCATCAAGAAAAGTGATCTCAATCACTTGATGATTAGGAAAAAGAACCTCAGGTGCTCCCCCTGATTGAATTACCTGCTTTGGTTTCCAAGCTGTTTGTCCTTTACCAGTATTTGTATTAATTGTTTTAGCATTTACTGGTTTTGCAGTTTTAGGTTTTGCTTGAACAGGTTTTTCTTCTTTGACCTCTGATTTTAAGGCCTTTTCAATTACCTTTTGATTCTTTTGTTTTAACTTCTTTTCCCTTTCTTTCAAGACACGTGGGTCTTGTTTCGGGGAAACTGATCGTTTTTGGTAATTGGTTTCTTGGGGAGCCTTCAACTTTTGCAGGTATGGGCAGTATCTTACAATATGCCCAATTGTGCCACACTCAAAACACATTCTCCGCTCTACAAACCTCGGAGAAACATGTTGATGACCAGACGGAGAACCAGACCATGAACTTTGTGATCTAGATGTACTTGAACCTATATCACATCCGTTGGTGTGTTGGGTGTAATTATTCTGATCATTTCGTTTTAAAATTCTAACTTGTTTTATAAAATCAATGTTAGATTTATCCTGAAATGTTTCAAGTTTATCTGTACCCTTGGATCCAACAAAGTTCACTTTCTGTTCTCTTTTCTTAACAGGAGCTCTTTTGTTTTGCACCTTTTGTTGTTGAACTTTAGGTGCTTGAACATTCTTGTTCTGAGCCTTCTTTCCCTGTACCTTACCCTTTCCGGAGTTGACTTGTTGTTTTCGCTCAATTTGTTGTTTTTGGTTTCCGTATTGTTTTCTAATTTGTTCACACGGAATTGGATCACATTGAGTGACGGTGACTTTGCCACTTTTGTTTCCCAAAAACTTATCAATACATCCTTCAAAAATTTGCTCAATTAAATCTTGATTTACATTTTTAATTGGAAAATCTTTGTTAAAGTAGATTTTGTCATCTCCTTTGAGCGTGTACAACAAGTTATTCCCTTCACTGCTCGAAACAAGGGACTCCACTGCTTTTGACATTTCAGTCTTACTCGGTTCCACTAGTGGATCACATAAGATGTGATTCTCAATTGGAATATCTGTTGTAACCGAGTTAGACTGTTGATTCACAATTTCTACAGACTCATCATCCGATGAATCAGATTCATCATCCGAAGAATCAGTATCCTCAACAGTGGGAGGACTCTGTTCCTTAACACATGATGAATCCGTCACATTCTCAGACTCAGATTCAGATTGACCCGAGGATGATGTACCAGTTGTGAACCCGAGGCCTGCTGCAAAGTCATCTAGACCGAGTGGCACAGTAGGTTCAAAACGGGGCATATACTCGTCATCAGGCAATTTGGAGTAATTGTGATTCATTGGGGGAGGACATGATTTGAATCCATTACACTTCCTATCCCCCTTTTTCTTTTGAACATCAATAATGTGATCCAAAACATAGCGGGAATTGGAATAGCTTTCCAATTTCTGCTTAATTGTCTCACATTCACATCTAGCTGTTGCTAACTCTACCATTTGCTTTTCAATTGTGTCAATTAAATCATTGTTAGCATGTTGTTTTCTCAAAACAGCCCTTTGTAATTCAGAAACATCATGTTTTAATGACGCAATTGTAGCTTTAAATTCCTTTTCATTTCTGGTTAAAAACAAGTTAGCTTCAGTTGCTTTAGAGAGATCAACAATCAATTCTTGATTGTGTTTGTTTGTGACTTCAAACTGCTTTTCCTGTTCAGCATATTTAACCTTTAAACTATCACAATTTTCACAGCTAACTACAGTGGGTTCATCGATACTTACCTGACCTGATGAACTGTCGACATTAGCCGTAAAGGCTGAATGGAAAGAAAAAGATCCATCTTCAGAGAAGAACTTAGCAAGCTTCTCAGAAGTTCCAGCAGATTTCTGGCAGAGAATAGATCTCCTCTTGCATAATGCTTCAGCTTCAGCCAAAAGTTCATCAACCTTCAAATCTAAAGCATCACCTGATAAATCACCAGTATCAAGTGATTCCCCATCTGTGCTCCCACTATAACCCGAACTATCTTCATCTTCTGAAGATTCACCAGCAGACGCGGGTTCTACTACCTTCTCTGTTACTTTAGCATAACAAGCTGTTCCACCATTTCCTCCTTCTCCAAGCTGAAGCGACCAATCACAACCTTCATCTATTTGAACCACGAGTCCCCGGTTGGCATTTGATGACCCTGGTTGGCTTTGGTTGTTGACAGGTATCAACGTACGAACATTGTTCCTGTTCTGGTTCTGCTGGTTGCCTTGGTTTCTGAAGGGATTTTGGTTTCCATGCTGAGCTGGTCTTGTGCATTCCCTTTTGAAATGACCTCGTTCACCACAGTTAAAGCATGTTACAGCTTGCTTGTCGAACCCATACTTGGTGTCTTTCTTGCTTTCCAAGTTGTTTCTCCCGGTCCTTTCCATAAACTCCTTTGCCCTTCGAATTGCACTAGCAAGAGCCCATTTGATATCCATCATTTCAAACTCATCTCTGTCCACTTGCTGATAATCTTCATTGGTTAGATTGATATTCCCAATCTGACCTGCGATCAATCCACAGTAAGTACTAACCAAGGTATTCAACATCTCCATATGCTCCTTGGCTATTTCGACACTGACTTTGGAAAAGTTGGAAGTGTCTAATCTGACAGTGTTTGGATTGGAAGTGGCTTGAAAGTTTGAAGTGTTTCCATAAAACCCTTGCTGTTGCGGTTGTTGCTGCTGAGGAGCTGTCGGTTTCACATCTGATCTTGGATACATCAAGTATGCTGAAGGATCAAACTGATCTGTTGTTGATGGTCCAGTGTTTGAGATGAAAGCTGTTTGAAGCTTCGCGTGTTGAGAAGCTGGTTTTTCTCCACCAATACCTCCACCAATCCCAAAATACATCTCTGGACTTTGAGGAGTGAGTGTTCTTTTTGCCTTAAGTTTTTCTTCCACATCCTTGTTCTCCAATTTTTGAATTAAATCATAAATGGTGATTGTGTCTAAAGCACCAGTTTCTTTGAGAATTTCAAGATAACTGCTCCACTTTGCTGGTAAGCTATCAGCAAATCTCTTCACTATTTCTTGTTGAGCGGCAGTGATTTTAAAAGCAAACATCTCACTCAACAAGTGATGGAACCTTGTAGATAAATCTGCCAAAGTCTCATTCTCCATACACGTGAAACCTTCAAACTCTTTCTTCAGTAAATCTTGCTTAATCTTTCTAGATTGAGCATTACCTTCACATCGTAACGTGAGCATATCCCACAAGCTTTTAGTTGTCGTGCAGTAAACAAACTGGTGGTAAATGTCTCTGTGAAGAGCTTGTGTGAGAATCATGAATGCTTTCTTTTCTAACTCAATTTTCTTCTTATCATCATCAGACAGAGTGATGTAAGTTTGTGGATTAGATCCTGCAACTTCCAAATCATTTTCAAATGGAGTGAAGAAACACATCCATAGATCTTGACCTTGCCCCTGAACATAAGTTCTCAGCCTTTCTTTCCACCATCCCCAATCATTTATGTGATTTAACTTTGGCGGTTTTGTGCTTGTACCAGTTTCACTGTCGTTCTGCATCATAGATTGAATGCTGCTGCTTTGATTTGTGACCAATGCCCATTGATTTGCAGTTATCATTGCGGCTTGAGTTGGGGCAATAGCTCGCAAGAATGCATTTTTGTCGAATTCTGGCTCAGGTTGTGTAGCTGATGATTGTGAAGTCGAAATCAATTGATTCCACCACTCACCGTTTGTTCCCATTTTATAAAAATTAATATATTAAGTGAAAATTGATTTAAAAAAATTAATTTTCACAAACTATGTTAATTTTTCGAATGATAACAACCAGCCGAAGGATCCCTGTTCGAAAGACCTGAAAAACACAAACTGTTAAACTTAAACAGATTAGGGTCGAAAGATCAACACTTGTTCGAAAGATAGACACTTGTTCGAAGGATCAACAGTGTTCGAAAGATCACTGTTGAGTTTCGAACGATGACTTCGAAAGATTCTCCAAGACGAAGGATCCTTATCTTTCGAAATGTAACAGAAGCTCGAACAATATATCCTTCGAAAAGATTCCTTGGCTCGAAAGATAACTCACTGACTTCGAAAGATGTTCGAAGGATGGGTATCTGTCGAACCTCCTTGATCGAAAGATGATCTTTCGATTCCGAAGGATATCTTTCGATGAGCTCTGACACAGTTGACAAATGTTGACAGGTTGGTGAGAAAGGTGACAAGTTGGTATAAACTTTCGGCAGAAGGTATGTTCAGACGTGCTTTCTGCCAAAACCAGATTTGGTTTGAATATTTTAACCAGTTGTCCTTTCCCAATGCACAAACAACTTTCGAAATCAATTAAACAAGATCAAAATATTTAACACTTTGAAGAACACTTGAATGTATGATGAAGATATCAAGAACAAACCCAGAAAAATTTGAATTTTCTGATGAACCGACAACTGCCGAACACGAGTTTTGGCCGAAAATTCAATAAAAACCACCCTTTAACATGTGAAAGAGATAAACAACAAAGTTTTTATAAAAATTTCAGCAAAACAAGCAGATTTTCGAAGTTTTAAACACAAAATTTCCAGAAAATATAAACTTCAAAAGTCCGAAACACACTCTAAAACACTCGGTTTTAACAAGAAAAAGAGCCAAGGCTCTGATACCACTTGTAGGTCCCTCTTCGGATGAGGTCAAACCTTATCCTTGTTATATTAACACACTAGCGAGTGCGGAATCCAAGCTAGCATGCAACCGAGTTAGAACACGCAAAAGCACGACACACAAAGTTCACCGATTAACACCACATGTATTAATACGAATGAAGGTTCCAGTTACAAGCTCAATGTTTACAGATGTACTCTATAAACTCTCTCTCGTGTGTGTGTGTGTTTTCAGCAGAATGCTCCCAGTGTTCTCTCCAATCTCCCTTGTGTGTTCTGCTTGAAATGAACACAACACATGGGTATTTATACCCGACACAGCTAACATGCTCGAAGGATAGGGTAATCTGGTCGAAGGATCATCTATCGACCAGACCATCTACCGAAGGATCCATACATACCTCGAAGGATGATATCCTTCGAGGTCCATCTGTATCTATCGAAGACATTATCTTTCGAGGTCATCGAAGGATACAATCCATCCTTCGATGACATCCTTCGACACAAGCATGTTTCAATCAATGTGCTAACTGTTTGGCCAAGTCAAACCGGAGGATGGTTGACTTGGTCAAACTTACATCGAACGCACATAACAAATCTAACATAAGACATCGTTTTGTATCATGACACATTACAGACAAAGTACAGACACAAGTCTTCGTCTTGAGCTTCGTGTCTTCGAGTCGAAACCAAGTCGAACTGAGCTGAGTTGAACCGAGCCGAGTCGTGTCCACAAAATATGCATCAACAAGATTTGGGTTCCTTTCTATCATCATTCTTGTCGTAACAGGAATAGGGAGATGCCCTACACTTATTAGACGAAGATCTTCTATCTTTGGGCATCTTCACGGCTTCACAAAATCAGAAGTGCCTGTTTATTAACAATACCATGAGGAAACCATGAGATTAAACATGAGTATTTTGATACAAAATATATCTACAAATGGTTCTCATCACAGCATTGATATATAATATTGTACAATCAAGATTCAAATCTTGTATATAAAGTAATTGACCATAAATTCAAGGTTAAAACTAGTATCATGGCTTACTAAGTTACAAATCTGAACTAATTCGCTCAAACAACAATCCAACGACGTAAAAATAGAGCCGTAAAACATAATACTAGTGTTTCACAACATTGATCTATTATATTGTACTTGTACAACAATCAAGATTCAAATATTCTATGGTGAAAACAATTAAGCATTGTCTCAAGAGTTACAGATGAAATGGTATTCAGTGTTTCTTTAACTTCATGAATGATTAAATGTCCGACCATATCCCAAATTCAGCTATTCCACCATTATCACTAATATGAATTGCTTATACACATAGATCATCAACATCAGGATATGAAAAGGTTAGAAAAAATCACATAAATATCTAACACTTTTATAGAAAGAAAAATAGTGGAAAAACAAATCAACGTTCACAATCACAAACAATATAGCAAAAATTGTTCATCTAAATCGCCAGTACATATGGCAAGTTGGCAATTAATACAATTCTATTTGTACGTATATAATATAATAAACCATAATTCCATTAGAAATCTGAACTGATTCGCTCAAACTACAATCCGACGCCACAAAAATAGAGCCATAAAACATAATATCAGTATCATAGCTTATTATGTTAAGAAATCTAAATTGATTCGCTCCAACTACAACCCAACGTCGTAAAACAAAAAATTAGGGTTCACAGCATTGATCTATTATATTGTATAATAAAGATTCAAATACTGTATGGTGAAAACAATTAGGTGCTCTCATTCAATGTTTCTTTAACTTCATGAATGGTTAACCGTTCGAGCATAGCCCAAATTCAACTATTCCACCACTATCAGTAATCATATGAGTTGCTTATACACAAGATCATTAACATCAGGATGTGGAATGATTAAAAAATCAGATAAACATCTAATTCTTTTCTTGAAAGAAAAACAGTGGAAAAACAAATCAACATTCACAATTCACAAACTAGATAGCGAAAATTGTGCATCTCAATCACTGGTACAATATGACAACTGATATAATTCCATCTGTAGGCATAAATATATAATATAGGTCATAATTCAATGTTAAAATCAGTATCACAGCTTATTAAGTTAAAAAATCTAAACTAATTCGCTCAAGCTACAATCATATCACATAAACATAATCTTAGGGTTTCACCACCCAACTTATTCTACAATCATATCACATAAACATAAACACCTTTCATAGTCACATTCACAGATTCTAATTGTAACATCTCTATCAAGAAAAGGAATCATAAATCACCGGATCCTATTAAAAAAAGGATCTAAACATCATCATCATCATACAAAATCTAATCCATGACGAATGCGACATATACGAGAATTTGAACACTTCAAACACCGATTAAAGCTTTACCTGATGAACTTAAAAGGTAGAAATCAAACCTGATTGTTAATCAAAGAAGTGAATTTTGAAATTAGGCGGTTGAGTTTGTGCACCCTAGGGGAGTCCTTACAGTGCGCGAAGAAGTGAATTTTGAAATTAGGTGGTTGAGTTTGTGCAGCCTCGTGGCGTTTATATAATGAATAAGCGCACAGAAAAGCATGCATTGTAATGAGGGTCATCTTGGGCCAACCATGTTTCCAAAAAGTGGGCTCCATTCACTAGTATTGGGTCGGGTTTAAGTATTGCATACCCAAACTTATTGAACTCATGAGTACCCATGTAATATTTTTTTTTCCAATCTCTCATACCCGGTTTCATATCCATTGGGTATCCCGTATACCCGTCCTGAATGTTTTGGATTACGGTTATACCAGTCGGGGTTCAGGTTGTTTTGTCATCCCTGCTCCAAATTACTTTACCGGAAGAACACAACCAACATTCTCTCTGAAGCCGGTGATTGAATGAGTATCAAGAAAATGGATCAACTGTAATTTAAAAGGCTGGCAAGCGAACAAATGACATAAAGCGATGAATATTGTTGATCGTTTTGGAGTTGCAGACGATTTAATGTAATTGTTTACAAGCATTTTAGAGAAAAAAAATCAATTTCATATTTCAAGTTTTGTATCTTTTTCTCCCCTCCCTACGGCAACGTATCCATCATTTACACCATCTTATTCATTAGCCATTCCTTCGTTCTCGACCAAGATCCAACATTGCCAATGTTGCCCCAATTGAGCACCAATGTATGTTGCTATGATTCCGGTCATTTTATCCCAATTTCTTGTCCCATCATCATTCTGATTCAATCCTAACAGTCTACTCAAATGACTTGCTTGATGAAAATGGGCCGTTAGAGGTTTAACCAGTCCAGATTTGAAGACCTCCAAAGAAAGCAACTATATCTTACAAACTTTTTCTATGAGATCTTTACCTTTCCCAGAATTGAGAACTTCATAAAATGTGAATCTTTAGATCAAAGTTTCCCAAATCAAGTTGCTTTTCTTCAATTCTTCTGCCATCAGTCAGCTGTCAATTTTATTAAGCTCAGGCGTTGGTATGACCCCAATTTCAAGGAGAATCTCTTCAAGATAACTGCACCAGATACAGGGCCGTCTATCAGGGGTGCAGGAGGTGCCTGCGATCAGGGCCCAAATCAATATAGGGCCCGAAAAATTTTTAAATTATATATATATATATATATATTTAAAAAAATTCTTGATTTTGTATAAATAAGGGCTGCTAAAAGATCCAAAGTTTTTTAAATAAGGGTCTGTTTAAAAGTTAAAAAAAAAGGCCAAATTAACAAGCCCAAGTGACTAGTCTAAACAAAAATAAGGGCCTGCTAGATCAGGGAAATGAAACAAAACGTGGCACTGTCGCAGGCAGTATAGTATATCGCATAGGGAATTGGGACGAGGGAAACTGGAAACAAAACGTTGATCATCGATCAGATCAGGGAATTTCGCAATTTCGCAGTGATTCAGTCGCAGCACGACAGCAGTGAGGAGAGTATCAGACGCACACAGGGCCGACTGACTTTTGGAATTTGGACGTATAAAACTGTAACAGTTTAACTGATGTCATAGTGATTTCATATGCTTTCGATGTCGTATGTTTTTGATTTCATAATATAATAATATGTGTGATTCTGATTTCATATACTATAAAACTTCATGCGATTTCATATACTATAAAACTTCATATGATTGAATGTGATTAAATGAATGTTTTTGGAAATTATGCCTCTCGTTCCTAAATAGAAACACCTATCTAGCCATAAAAAACGTAAGTAGAGGAAGCTTGAGGAAGAGAAAAGAAAGGCGGACGAAGTAAAACAAAACCGAATACACAAGTTTTTTTCAAAAGAAACTCAAAATTCTAGTTCTAACTTGGGTGACGATAATGTGAGTGAAGAAGACGTGAACTTAGATGAAGAACCACACTGTTCGCTTAGCAAGTAGGTTTGATAATTTGATTATTTTTGCTACACTATTTTTGTTAATTTGTTTTATCTATTTCATAACAATTATCGTAGTATTATGGGTTTTTAATATTTATATATTTGATTGAATGATTGATGAGTTTATATTATATGAAGATTTGCGAATAGGGCCCGAATTTTTTTTTATCTCGAACAGGGCCAAATTTTTTTTTTTGTGATTTTTGGAGACGGTCCTGATCGGATAATTTGTAGTTGTCTGAGACACGGGAAGGTTCTACTATAGGCTTCGCACAGATTGATATCTAAGCATCCAAGTCTCAAGAACTTTAGTTGTGGAAACTCTTGTTCATTTGTGTTCCAACAGCTTCCCTCAAAGGCATAGTATCCTAGTTTTAGAACCTGGAGATTAGGTAACGACTATAGGATTGACATATCACTCCACGGTAGATGACACTCAGCTAGTGTAAGTGTTTTTAATGCTGCTGGGAATGTAATGTGATTCTTTCAACAACTTGGCTCACCTTTGGATATAATTGTGTGATAGTCGCCTGTTAGTTTGAACTTTTCAAGGTAAGTGAGATATTTGAAGTCATTTTTCTCATCAAAGTAAGCAGTGCATGCAAGTTCCTTAATGTAGGGAAAACACTTTTGAAATTATCTACCCCATCTCCCAACTTCACACCTGACATGGTTTGCAAATTCATCAGTTTTTCAATGGAAGGAAGAAAAAAGAACATTTCCGTCTTATGATAACTACAAAAACTCCATACATGCTTCAGATTTACCAAATCCGTCATGTTAATTGGGTAAAACTATACTGCTCTGTTCTGTAATATAAATAAGTGTTTGAAGACCCCATAAGTTACATATTGAAGATGGGAAACCTGCTGATGAATTCCAAATTGCAAGATACCTCAAGTGAAGTAGGAATTTCTATGTCTTTAGGAAAATCATTCAATCCAACTTTTTGTATATCTAACAACCTAAGAAGCACAAAGGAACGGAAATACTTTGCAATGTCTTCACCCAATGATGTGAAATAACTAAAGCAGAAAATGGATTGAAGGTTTTGGGCGGGCGAATAAGGAAAACCTAGAATCTTTATTTATGAACATACGAACCAGCTTATATGGTGATGTAAAAACATCAAAAAATTGAGAGGACGATATCAGCCTTTTATTTTCAAGGATATTCAGTCGTTCTTCCTTGGCTTTTTTTTTTCAGGAAGCAACGTGGCTTTTGGATGAAACAAAGTTTGAAGACACACTGAGCTAATGTCAAGGGGGAGTTTGTTGATACATATTTTAATAGTTAGCTCCATTAGTCGATTTTGGTTTATTTGTATTTGTAGGACCGGTTTTGACTCCCGAAACGATTGCGAACCGAACGTGTGACGTGCGGAATCCGTACACGAACGTGACCGAACACAAGATCGTACAATATACGTGATTCTTATTGATCAATATGACGATTACAAAGCACCGTGAATCACCTTTGAGGACTTTCTCTCTCTAGACTTTCTCTTTCTAACCACCAAGCTCCAAGATCACAAAATATCAAAAGTTTCTAATGAAAACCCTAAGTCTTCTATTTATAGGCACAAGGTATAAGGATTTCTCCTTATTTACAAGATTGCCACCTTGCCCATTTTATCTAAATATTACAATAAAACTCTAGATTTCTTCAGTGTCTTGCTACGATTCTGATTGACGGAGATGATAGACATACAGCACTGAGTCTTCTTGAATGTTTTAAATCATCAGCAACCACAGACTCCCCGTTGGTCTATCTTCGGCTTCAATTGCTCCCCCTCTCGTTAGACTCTTTCTCTTCAGGCTCCCCTTTTTGTCAAGCTTCCGTGCTTTTGGGATCGACACCTGGCTTTCCGGATACAAGCTCCCCCTTGCGTCAAGCTCGTCTTCAGACTCCCCCTTAGACTTGGCTATCGGGATCGTAATCTGGAACAACATCTGCATATCTCAAACATTTATGAGTAAAAATGTTTTGAATGTCCAGGATTGATGACCTGGCTCTCTCAACATATGCTAAAATGTTTTTACAGTGAAAGCATTTTCAATTGTCCAGGAATCGTAACCTGGCTCTTTTAAAACTTTTTAAATCAAGATCCTGGCTCTAAATATAATAATATGAATATATACAGGATTACTTAATTCTCTCCCCCTATCAACAAACTTCATAGATTTGGCCGTATTAAGAATCCAAAGCTGTAACCTTGCTCTTTACAACTGATTTTAACAAAATAAGCATCCAAATCCCTCACCGTTAATCATCCAAGTCCAATTTAATGACCTTGGAGATCTCATAAGCTATTTTTGATTTTTGATAAAAAATTTCAAGTTTCAAATTAATGAACTTGTTTATTTTCAGAAACACATTCAGCATACTCAGATTTTGAAACTCAGCATTCAGACATTGGTTGTGGAAAATAAAATGAACTCAAAATCTTTTTGTATTTTTTCTAAAAAAAATAGTAAAGAAATATTTACAAACATATTTACAGACAATATTTTTGTCTGAGTTCGCGTCAGAGGATCATATCAGTTTATGACAAATCACTAGTACCGTTGAGCTTTAAACACTTTAAGTTCTAAACGATTCACTTAGATTTTCAGTATACTGATCCACTTAAATTTTCAACCAAAGTTCAATTGATTTGAGATACGATTTAGTGTTTTAAGAACTTAACTTATTCGCGTGTCCCACCTCATAATATATTCCCGTATCAAAATTCCCTACATTCAGTCTTACAGGTGAGTATACCAATTTGATATCTATAATCTGGGTTAGTGCGAGACCTTGAGAGCTCAGGTATGAACTTCTGTTCAGTCAAAGAGATGAAGGCTCGACTTTAGGTGTGTTCCCTTTAGGGAATCTTTTCTTCAACTGCAATTAATTCATATATTTCGATATTTTTCAATTTTTGTGCAGAGGGTAAGCTTTAAAAGCACGTAAAGTATTATACGAGGTCTAGGCCATTGCTTCCGCAATATCAGAAGACTAGGTATAATACCCCAGATATCAAACAGTATAAAGACCTACTATCTCAGAATCAGGCAATCTCTCAAACAAGATTTCGGGGGTTACCATATATCTGAGAGATGTTCCCCACGAGATAAGCAAGTATTTGATATTTAGGTTTATATCTCGAAAACAATCTACTAAGCGTGTAAAAACCTACTGATATATTATCAGTGAGACCGTTTATCACATTTTATCTTTCCATTTCTTTAGCGTACTGTGATTGTCTACTGATTTACTATCATTTCCTCTTTTTACACAAAAACTCATTTTTGAATTTTATCATGTTTTTGGCTTTTTTCAAATTTTTGAATGTTTTTGGATTTTCTGAAAATTTCTTACTCCCCCTAAAATTCAAAACATTTAAAGAAAATTTGTCAACCTGGTCCTGATAGCTTTTTCTCTGTTTCAGTAGACTTATCATCTGCCTCAATTGAATCATCATGAGCAATTCCTTCAGGCTATTTGTCTTTGACACTTTCACCTTGAACACTTGCACTTTGATCTTTCTGAGTTAGATCTTCAGTAAACTTTACTTACTGCTCGAACGTTGCCTTTGTCAAGTCAATACCTTCTTGAGGTATGCTGGATGAATCTAACACTGGCTCATCTATCAGACTTGATTGTGGTTCCTTTGAAGGCCCTGCAAAACAAGCATTGACAAATTCATTAGAAACTTATAACAATTTAAAGGCCAAAATACCTTATGACTCCCCCTTTCACTATACCCTTTACTACTATCTTCGGAATAGGCTCTGTAGGAATAGGAACAACTGGGGACGTCTTCGGAGTTCTCTTTCTCTTTCTCTTTCCATCTTTCACAAACCACCAACGAGTTTTCTTCTCAATCATTTTGCTCATCCTTTCCTTTTCATTCTCAGAACTACTATTCTCATGTCTCCACGCATCATTCTCTGGAGCAACATAAGCTGGATTGTTGATTCTGCATATCATTCTCCTACTTCTCGGTTCAGGTCCTTTAGCTAATCTGCTTATTGTATCAGCTGACATGTTCCTTAGACCTAACACATCATCAACATCCGTTTGAATGTCTTTGAATTGATCACCTATCATCATCATGATGAACCTAGGATACAAGATGTACTTTGTATTTCCAGCTTTCACATTTTCTACCAAATATTCAAATATCACCTTCGATACATTTTATGGCCTGTTCAGCACAAGACAGGTGATTATATTCATGATATAGTCAGAAGTTTCATCATACGCTCCCTTCCGGTGAGATAGAGCATGCACTACACAGTGGATCATGAACCTGTAAGGTTGGGCCCATGTTCCTGTAACTCGAATCCTAGCCCGGTATATCCCATTTTAGTTTTACACCATTGTGAGCCTTACGCCTTTTTTACTCTCTGGGTAAGGTTCTCGGCATTGAAAAATCTTTGTAAACTAAATCACTCGTGTATATGTTAACATTTAAGAGATATATATACAGTCAAGAAAATCAAGAGCAATGGTGCTATATATGCGGATTAGACACCAAAAAATAAACACTCAAAAAATGGCAACAATTTAAGGAATGTGTTTAGTGACGGCATCAGATTCCTAATTAATGGAGAAAGGTCTGGTGGCAAGAAAAGCTGCTTCCAGGAGGTTGTGAAGTGTTTTCGCTCGACAACTCCATTCTTGGGTGGTTGGTTTGGCCCTTGTTCCTGTAACTCGAATACTAGCCCGGTGTATCCCATTTTAGTTTTACACAATTGTGAACCTTTCACATTTTTTACTCTCTGATCGAGATTCTCAGCATTGAAATATCTTCGTAAACTAAATCACACGTGTATATGTTGACATTTAAGAGATATATACAGTCAAGAAAATAAAGAGCAATGGTGATATATATGCGGATTAGACAACAAAAAATAAACACTCAAAAAATGTCTACAATTTAAGGAATGTGTTTAGTGATGGCATCAGATTCCTAATTGATGGAGAAAGGTCTGGTGGCCAGAAAAGCTGCTTGCAGGAGGTTGTCAAGTGTTTTCGCTCGCCGATTCCATTCTTGGGTGGTTGGTTTGGCCCTTGTTCCTGTAACTCGAATTCTAGCCAAGTATATTCCATTTTAGTTTTACATCATTGTGAACCTAACGCCTTTTTTACTCTCTGGTCGAGGTTCTCGGCATTGAAAAATCTTCGTAAACTAAATCACACGTGTATATGTTGACATTTAAGAGATATACAGTCAAAGAAATAAAGAGCAATGGTGATATATATGCGGATTAGACACCAAAAAATAAACACTCAAAAAAAGACTACAATTTAAGGAATGTGTTTAGTGACGGCATCAGATTCCTAATTGATGGAGAAAGGTGTGGTGGCAAGAAAAGCTGCTTCTAGGAGGTTGTCAAGTGTTTTCGCTCGACGATTCCTTTCTTGGGTGGTTGGTTTGGCCCTTGTTCCTGTAACTCGAATCCCATCCCGGTATATCCCATTTTAGTTTTACACCATTGTGAGCCTTACGCCTTTTTTACTCTCTAGTCGAGGTTCTCGACATTGAAAAATCTTCGTAAACTAAATCACTCGTGTATATGTTGACATTTAAGAGATATATATACATTCAAGAAAATCAAGAGCAATGGTGATATATATGCGGATTAGACAACAAAAAATAAACTCCCTAAAAATGGCTACAATTTAAGGAATGTGTTTAGTGACGGCATCAGATTCCTAATTGATGGAGAAAGGTCTTGTGGCAAGAAAAGCTGCTTCTAGGAGGTTGTCAAGTGTTTTCGCTCGACGACTCCATTCTTGGGTGGTTGGTTTGGCCCTTGTTCCTGTAACTCGAATCCTTTCCCGGTATATCCCATTTTAGTTTTACAGCATTGTGAACCTTACGCCTTTTTTACTCTCTGATCGAGGTTCTCGGCATTGAAAAATCTTTGTATACTAAATCACACGTGTATATGTTGACATTTAAGAGATTTATAGTCAAGAAAATCAGAAGCAAGTGTGATATATATGCAGATTGGACACCAAAAAATAAACACTCAAAAAATGGCTAAAATTTAAGGAATGTGTTTAGTGACGGCATTAGATTCCTAATTGATGGAGAAAGGTCTGGTGGCAAGAAAAGCTGCTTCCAGGAGGTTGTCAATTGTTTTCGCTCGACGATTCCATTCTTGGGTAGTTGGTTTGGCCCTTGTTCTAGTAACTCGAATCCTTACCCGGTATATCTCATTTTAGTTTTACACCATTGTGAACCTTACGCCTTTTTTACGCTCTGATCGAGGTTCTCGGCATTGAAAAATATTCGTAAACCAAATCACACGTGTATATGTTGACATTTAAGAGATATATACAGTCAAGAAAATCAAGAGCAATGGTGATATATATGCGGATTAGACACCAAAAAATAAACAATCAAAAAATGGCTACAATTTAAGGAATGTGTTTAGTGACGGCATCAGATTCCTAATTAATGGAGAAAGGTATGGTGGCAAGAAAAGCTGCTTCCAGGAGGTTGTCAAGTGTTTTCGCTCGACGATTCCAATCATAGGTGGTTGGTTGGGACCTTGTTCCTGTATCTCGAATCCTAGCCCGATATATCCCATTTTAGTTTTACACCATTGTGAACCTTACGCGTTCTTTACTCTTTGGGCGAGGTTCTCGGCATTGAAAAATCTTCGTAAACTAAATCATTCGTGTATATGTTAACATTTAAGAGACATATATACAGTCAAGAAAATCAAGAGCAATGGTGATATATATGCGGATTAGACACCAAAAAATAAACACTAAAAAAATGCCTACAATTTAAGGAATGTGTTTAGAGATGGCATCAGATTCCTAATTAATGCAGAAAGGTCTGGAGGCAAGAAAAGCTGCTTCCAGGAGGTTGTCAAGTGTTTTCGCTCGACGATTCCATTCATAGGTGGTTGGTTGGGCCCTTGTTCCTATAATTCGAATCCTAGCCCGGTATATCCCATTTTCATTTTACACCATTGTGAGCCTTACGCCTTTTTTACTCTTTGGGCGAGGTTCTCGGCATTGAAAAATCTCCGTAAACTAAATCATTCGTGTATATGTTAACATTTAAGAGATATATATTCAGTCAAGAAAATAAAGAGCAATGGTGATATATTTGCGGATTAGACACCAAAAAATAAACACTCAAAAAATGCCTACAATTTAAGGAATGTGTTTAGTGACGGCATCAGATTCCTAATTGACGGAGATAGGTCTGGTGGCAAGAAAAGCTGCTTCCAGGAGGTTCTCAAGTGTTTTCGCTCGACAACTCCATTCTTGGGTGGTTGGTTTGGCCCTTGTTCCTGTAACTCGAATCCTAGCCCGGTATATCCCATTTTAGTTTTACACCATTGTGAACCTTTCGCATTTTTTACTCTCTGATCAAGGTTCTCGGCATTAAAATATCTTCGTAAACTAAATCACACGTGTATATGTTGACATTTAAGAGATATATACAATCAAGAAAATCAAGAGCAATGGTGATACATATGCGGATAAGACACCAAAAAAGAAGCACTCAAAAAATGGCTACAATTTAAGGAATGTGTTTAGTGACGGCATCAGATTCCTAATTGATGGAGAAAGGTCTGGTGGCAAGAAAAGCTGCTTCCAGGTGGTTGTCAAGTGTTTTCGCACGATGATTCCATTCATAGGTGGTTGGTTGGGCCCTTGTTCCAGTAACTCGAATCCTAGCACTGTATATCCCATTTTAGTTTTACACCATTGTGAGCCTTACGCTTTTTTACTCTCTGGTCGAGGTTCTCGGCTTTCAAAAATCTTCGTAGACTAAATCACTCGTGTATATGTTAACATTTAAGAGATATATATACAGTCAAGAAAATCAAGAGCAATGGTTATATATATGCGGATTAGACACCAAGAAATAAACACCAAAAAAATGGCTACAATTTTAGGAATGTGTTTAGTGACGACATCAGATTACTAATTGATGGAGAAAGGTCTGGTGGCAAGAAAAGCTGCTTCCAGGAGGTTGTCAAGTGTTTTCGCTCGACAACCCCATTCTTCGGTGGTTGGTTTGGCCCTCGTTCCTGTAACTCGAATCCTAGCCCGATATATCCCATATTTGTTTTACACCATTGTGAACCTTACGCCTTTTTTACTCTCTGATCGAGATTCTCGGCATTGGAAATTCTTCATAAACTAAATCACACGTGTATATGTTGACATTTAAGAGATATATACAGTCAAGAAAATAAAGAGCAATGGTGATATATATGCGGATAAGACACCAAAAGTTAAACACTCAAAAAATGGTAAAATTTAAGGAATGTGTTTAGTGACGGAATCAGATTCTTAATTGATGGATCATGAACCTGTAAGGTTGGGCCCATGTTCCTGTAACTCGAATCCTAGCCCGGTATATCTCATTTTAGTTTTACACCATTGTGAGCCTTACGCCATTTTTACTCTCTGGGTAAGGTTCTCGGCATTGAAAAATCTTGGTAAACTAAATCACTCGTGTATATGTTAACATTTAAGAGATATATATACAGTGAAGAAAATCAAGAGCAATGGTGATATATATGCGGATTAGACACCAAAAAATAGACACTCAAAAAATGGCAACAATTTAAGGAATGTGTTTAGTGACGGCATCAGATTCCTAATTAATGGAGAAATGTCTGGTGGCAAGAAAAGATGCTTCCAGGAGGTTGTCAAGTGTTTTCGCTCGACAACTCCATTCTTGGGTGGTTGGTTTGGCCCTTGTTCCTGTAACTCGAATACTAGCCCGGTGTATCCCATTTTAGTTTTACACCATTGTGAACCTTTCATATTTTTTACTCTCTGACCGAGGTTCTCAGCATTAAAATATCTTCGTAAACTAAATCACACGTGTATATGTTGACATTTAAGAGATATATACAGTCCAGAAAATCAAGAGCAATGGTGATATATATGCGGATTAGACACCAAAAAATAAGCACTCAAAAAATGGCTACAATTTAAGGAATGTGTTTAGTGACGGCATCAGATTCCTAATTGATGGAGAAAGGTCTGGTGGCAAGAAAAGCTGCTTCCAGGTGGTTGTCAAGTGTTTTCGCACGATGATTCCATTCATAGATGGTTGGTTGGGCCCTTGTTCCTGTAACTCGAATCCTAGCACAGTATATCCCATTTTAGTTTTACACCATTGTGAGCCTTACGCTTTTTTACTCTCTGGTCGAGGTTATCGGCATTCAAAAATCTTCGTAGACTAAATCACTCATGTATATATTAACATTTAAGAGATATATATACAGTCAAGAAAATAAAGAGCAATGGTTATATATATGCGGATTAGACACCAAAAAATAAACACTCAAAAAAGGCTACAATTTTAGGAATGTGTTTAGTGACGGCATCAGATTACTAATTGATGGAGAAAGGTCTGGTGGCAAGAAAAGCTGCTTCCAGGAGGTTGTCTAGTGTTTTCGCTTGACAACCCCATTCTTCGGTGGTTGGTTTGGCCCTTGTTCCTGTAACTCGACTCCTAGCCCGATATATCCCATATTTGTTTTACACCATTGTGAACCTTACCCCTTTTTTACTCTCTGATCGAGATTCTCGGCATTGAAAATTCTTCGTAAACTAAATCACACGTGTATATGTTGACATTTAAGAGATATATAAACTCAAGAAAATAAAGAGCAATGGTGATATATATGCGGATTAGACACCAAAAGTTAAACACTCAAAAAATGGCTAGAATTTAAGGAATGTGTTTAGTGACGGAATCAGATTCCTAATTGAAGGATCATGAACCTGTAAGGTTGGGCCCATGTTCCTGTAACTCGAATCCTAGCCTGGTATATCCCATTTTAGTTTTACACCATTGTGAGCCTTACGCCTTTTTTACTCTCTGGGTAAGGTTCTCGGCAATGAAAAATCTTCGTAAACTAAATCACTTGTGTATATGTTAACATTTAAGAGATATATATATACAGTCAAGAAAATTAAGAGCAATGGTGATATATATGCGGATTAGACACCAAAAAATAAACACTCAAAAAATGGCAACAATTTAAGGAATGTGTTTAGTGACGGCATCAGATTCCTAATTAATGGAGAAAGGTCTGGTGGCAATAAAAGCTGCTTCCAGAAGGTTGTCAAGTGTTTTCGCTTGACAACTCCATTCTTGGGTGGTTGGTTTGGCCCTTGTTCTTGTAACTCGAATACTAGCCCGGTGTATCCCATTTTAGTTTTACTCCATTGTGAACCTTTCGCATTTTTTACTCTCTGATCGAGGTTCTCAGCATTGAAATATCTTCGTAAACTAAATCACACGTGTATATGTTGACATTTAAGAGATATATACAGTCAAGAAAATCAAGAGCAATGGTGATATATATAAGGATTAGACCCCAAAAAATAAACACTCAAAAAATGGCTACAATTTAAGGAATGTGTTTAGTGACGGCATCAGATTCCTAATTGATGGAGAAATGTCTGGTGGCAAGAAAAACTGCTTTTTGGAAGTTGTCAAGTGTTTTCATTCGACGATTCCATTCTTTGGTGGTTGGTTTGGCCCTTGTTCCTGTAACTCAAATGCTAGCCCGGTATATCCCATTTTAGTTTTACACCATTGTGAACCTTATGCCTATTTTACTCTCTGATCGAGGTTCTCGCCATTGAAAAATCTGCGTAAACTAAATCATACGTGTATATGTTGACATTTAAGAGATATATACAATCAAGAAAATCAAGAGCAATGGTGATATATATGCGGATTAGACACCATAAAATAAACGCTCAATAAATGGCCACAATTTAAGAAATGTGTTTAGTGACGGCATCAGATTCCTAATTGATGGAAAAATGTCTGGTGGTAAGAAAAGCTGCTTCTAGGAGGTTGTAAAGAGTTTTCGCTGGACGATTCCATTCTTGGGTGGTTGGTTTGGCCCTTGTTCCTGTAACTCAAATCCTAGCCCGGTATATCCCATTTTAGTTTTAGACCATTGTGAACCTTACGCCTTTTTTACTCTCTGATCGAGGTTCTCGGCATTGAAAAACCTTAGTAAACTAAATCACACGTGTGTATGTTGATAATTAAGAGATATACAGTCAAGAAAACCAAGGGCAATGGTGATACATATGCGGATTACACACAAAAAAACACACTCAACAAATGGTGACAATTTATGGAATGCGTTTAGTGACGGCATCAGATTCCTAATTGATGGAGAAAGGTCTGGTGGCAAGAAAAGCTGCTTCTAGAAGGTTGTCAAGTGTTTTCGCTCGATGATTCCATTCTTGGGTGGTTCGTTTGGCCCCTATTCCTGTAACTTGAATCCTAGCCCGGTATATCCCATTTTAATTTTACACCATTGTGAACTTTACGCCTTTTTTACTCTCTGATCGAGGTTCTCAGCATTGAAAAATCTTCGTAAACTAAATCACACGTGTATATGTTGACATTTAAGACGTATACAGTCAAGAAAATCAAGGGCAATGGTGATATATAAGCGGATTAGACACAAAAAAAAACACTCAACAAATGGCTATAATTTAAAGAATGTGTTTAGTGACGGCATCAGATTTCTAATTGATGGAGAAATGTCTGGTGGCAAGAAAAGCTGCTTTTTGGAAGTTGTCAAGTGTTTTCGCTAGACGATTCCATTCTTGGATGGCTGGTTTGGCCCTTGTTCATGTAACTCGAATCCTTGCCCCGTATATCCCATTTTAATTTTGCAGCATTGTGAACCTTACGCCTTTATTAATCTCTGATCGAGGTTCTCGGCATTGAAACATCTTCGTAAACTAAATCACACGTGTATATGTTGACATTTAAGAGATATACAGTCAAGAAAATCAAGGACAATGGTGATATATATGAGGATTAGACACATAAAAAAAACACTCAACAAATGGCTACAACTTAAGGAATGTGTTTAGTGACGGCATCAGATTGCTAATTGATGGAGAAAGGTCTGGTGGCAAGAAAAGCTGTTTCTAAGAGGTTGTCAAGTGTATTCGCTCGACGATTCCATTCTTGGGTGGTTGGTTTGGCCCTTGTTCCTGTAACTCGAATCCAAGCCCGGTATATCCTATTTAATTTTACACCATTGTATACCTTATGCCTTTTTTACTCTCTGGTCGATGTTCTAGACATTGAAAAATCTTCGTAAACTAAATCACACGTGTATATGTTGACATTTAAGAGATATACAGTCAAGAAAATCAAGGGCTATGGTGATATATATGCGGATTAGACACCAAAAAAAATACTCAACAAATGGCTACAATTAAAGGAATGTGTTTAGTGACGGCATCAGATTTCTAATTGATAGAGAAAGATCTGGTGGCAAGAAAAGCTGCTTCGCGGAGGTTGTCAAGTGTTTTCGCTCGACGATTCCATTCTTGGGTGGTTGGTTTGGCCCTTGTTCCTGTAACTCGAATCCTAGCCCGGTATATCCCATTTTAATTTTACACCATTGTGAACCTTACGCCTTTTTTACTCTCTGATCGAGGTTCTCGGCATTGAAAAATCTTAGTAAACTAAATCAAACGTGTATATCTTGATATTTAAGAGATATACAATCAAGAAAATCAAGGGCAATGGTGATATATATGCGGATTAGACACAAAAAAAAAACACTCAACAAATGGCTACAACTTAAGGAATGTGTTTAGTGACGACATCAGATTCCTAATTGATGGAGAAAGGTCTGGTGGCAAGAAAAGCTGCTTCTAGGAGGTTGTCACCTGTTTTCGCTCGACGATTCCATTCTTGGGTGGTTGGTTTGGCCCTTGTTCCTGTAACTCGAATCCTAGCCCGGTATATCCCATTTTAATTTTACACCATTGTGAACCTTACGCTTTTTTTACTCTCTGATCGAGGTTCTCGGCATTGAAAAATCTTCATAACCTAAATCACACATGTATATGTTGACAATTAAGAGATATACAGTCAAGAAAATCATGGGCAATGGTGATACATATGCGGATTACACACCAAAAAAAACACTCAGAAATGGTGACAATTTAAGGAATGCATTTAGTGACGGCATCAGATTCCTAATTGATGGAGAAAGGTCTGATGGCAAGAAAAGCTGCTTCTAGGAGGTTGTCAAGTGTTTTCGCTCGATGATTCCATTCTTGGGTGGTTGGTTTGGCCCTTGTTCCTGTGACTCGAATCCTAGCCCGGAATATCCCATTTTAATTTTACCCCATTGTGAGCTTTACGCCTTTTTTACTCTCTAATCGAGGTTCTCAGCATTGAAAAATCTTCGTAAACTAAATCACACGTGTATATGTTGACATTTAAGAGATATACAGTCAAGAAAATCAAGAGCAATGGTGATATATAAGCGGATTAGACACAAAAAAAAAACACTCAACAAATGGCTACAATTTAAAGAATGTGTTTAGTGACGGCATCAGATTTCTAATTGATGGAGAAAGGTCCGGTGGCATGAAAAGCTGCTTTTTGGAAGTTGTCAAATGTTTTCGTTCGACGATTCCATTCTTGGGTGGTTGGTTTGGCCTTTGTTCCCGTAACTCGAATCCTAGCCCGGTATATCCTATTTAATTTTACACCATTGTGTACCTTATGCCTTTTTTACTCTCCGATCGAGGTTCTCGACATTGAAAAATCTTCGTAAACTAAATCACACGTGTATATGTTGACATTTAAGAGATATACAGTCAAGAAAATCAAGGGCAATGGTGATATATATGCAGATTTGACACCAAAAAAAACACTCAACAAATGGCTACAATTAAAGGAATGTGTTTAGTGACGGCATCAGATTCCTAATTGATAGAGAAAGGCCTGGTGGCAAGAAAAGCTGCTTCAAGGAGGTTGTCAAGTGTTTTCGTTCGACGATTCCATTCTTGGGTGGTTGGTTTGGCCTTTGTTCCCGTAACTCGAATCCTAGCCCGGTATATCCTATTTAATTTTACACCATTGTGTACCTTATGCCTTTTTTACTCTCTGATCGAGGTTCTCGGCATTGAAAAATCTTCATAAACTAAATCACACGAGTATATGTTGACATTTAAGAGATATACAGTCAAGAAAATCGAGGGCAATGGTGATATATGTGCGGATTAGACAAAAAAAAAACACTCAACAAATGCCTACAATTTAAAGAATGTGTTTAGTGACGGCATCATATTCCTAATTGATGGAGAAAGGTCTGGTGGCAAGAAAAGCTGCTTCTTGTAGATGGTCAAGTGTTTTCGCTAGACGATTCCATTCTTGGGTGGTTGGTTTGGCCCTTGTTCCTGTAACTCGAATCCAAGCCCGGTATATCCCATTTCAATTTTACACCATTGTGAAACTTACGCCTTTTTTACTCTCTGATCGAGGTTCTCGGCCTTGAAAAATCTTCGTAAACTAAATCATACGTGTATATGTTGACATTTAAGAGATATACAGTCAAGAAAATCAAGGGCAATTGTGATATATATGCGAATTAGACACCAAAAAAAAACACTCAACAAATGGCTACAATTTAAGGAATGTGTTTAGTGACGGCATCAGATTCCTAATTGATGGAAAAAGGTCTGGTGGCAAGAAAAGCTGCTTCTTGGAGGTTGTCAAGTGTTTTCACTATAGACGATTCCATTCTTGGGTGGTTGGTTTGGCCCTTGTTCCTGTAACCCGAATCCTAGCCCGGTATATCCCATTTTAATTTTGCACCATTGTGAACCTTACGCCTTTTTTACTCTCTGGTCGAGGTTCTCGGCATTGAAAAATCTTCGTAAACTAAATCACACGTGTATATGTTGACATTTAAGACATATACAGTTAAGAAAATCAAGGGCAATGGTGATATATATGCGAATTAGACACCAAAAAAAAAAACACTCAACAAATGGCTACAACTTAACGAATGTGTTTAGTGACGGCATCAGATTTCTAATTGATGGAGAAAGGTCTAGTGGCAAGAAAATCTGCTTCTAGGAGGTTGTCAAGTGTTTTCGCTCGGCGATTCCATTCTTGGGTGCTTGGTTTGGCCCTTGTTCCCGTAACTCGAATCCTTACCCGGTATATCCCATTTTAATTTTACACCATTGTGAACCTTACGACTTTTTTTACTCTCTGATCGAGGTTCTCGGCATTGAAAAATGTTCGTAAACTAAATAACACGTGTATATGTTGACATTCAAGAGATAAACAGTCAAGAAAATCAAGGGCAATGGTGATATATATGCGGATTAGACACAAAAAAAACACTCAACAAATGACTACAACTTAAGGAATGTGTTTAATGACGGCATCAGATTCCTAATTAATGGAGAAAGGTCTGTTGGCAAGAAAAGCTGCTTCTAGGAGGTTGTCAAGTGTTTTCGCTCGACGATTCCATTGTTGGGTGGTTGGTTTGGCCCTTGTTCCTGTAACTCGAATCCTAGCCCGGTATATCCTATTTTAATTTTATACCATTGTGAACCTTACTCCTTTTTTACTCTCTGATCGATGTTCTCGGCATTGAAAAATCTTCGTAACCTAAATCACACATGTATATGTTGACATTAAAGAAATAAACAGTTAAGAAAATCAAGGGCAATGGTGATACATATGCGGATTAGACACAAAAAAAAACACTCAACAAATGGCTACAATTTAAGGAATGTGTTTAGTGACGACATCAGATTCCTAATTGATGGAGAAAGGTCTGGTGGCAAGAAAAGCTGCTTCTAGGAGGTTGTCAAGTGTTTTCGCTCGATGATTCCATTGTTGGGTGGTTGGTTTGGTCCTTGTTCCTGTAACTCGAATCCTAGCCCGGTATATCCCATTTTAATTTTACACCATTGTGAACCTTACGCCTTTTTTACTCTCTGATTGAGGTTCTTGGCATTGAAAAATATTCATAAACTTAATCACACGTGTATATGTTGACATTTAAGAGATATATAGTCAAGAAAATTAAGGGCAATGGTGATATATATGCGGATTAGACACAAAAAACACACACAACAAATGGCTACAATTTAAGGAATGTGTTTAGTGACGGCATCAGATTCCTAATTGATGGAGAAAGGTCTGGTGGCAAGAAAAGCTGCTTCTAGGAGGTTGTCAAGTGTTTTCTTCGACGATTCCATTCTTGGGTGGCTGGTTTGGCCCTTGTTCCTGTAACTCGAATCCTAGCCTAGTATATCCCATTTTAATTTTACAGCATTGTGAACCTTACGCCTTTTTTACTCTCTAATCAAGGTTCACGGCATTGAAAAAACTTCGTAAACTAAATCACACGTGTATATGTTGACATCTAAGAGATATACAGTCAAGAAAATCAAGGGCAATGGTTATATATATGCGGATTAGACACCAAAAAAGAAAACACTCAACAAATGGCTACAATTAAAGGACTGTGTTTATTGATGGCATCAGATTCCTTATTGATGGAGAAAGGTCTGGTGGCAAGTAAAGCTGCTTCTAAGAGGTTGTCAAGTGTTTTCCCTCGACGATTCCATTCTTGGGTGGTTGGTTTGGCCCTTGTTCCTGTAACTCGAATCCTATCCCGGTATATCCCATTTTAATTTTACACGATTGTGAACCTTACGCCTTTTTTACTTTCTGATCGAGGATCTCGGCATTGAAAAGTCTTCGTAAAATAAATCACACGTGTATATGTTGACATTTAAGAGATATACAGTCAAGAAAATCGGGGGCAATGGTGATATATATGCAGATTAGACGCCAAAAAAAAACACTCAACAAATGGCTACAATTTAAGGAATGTGTTTAGTGACTGCATCAGATTCCTAGTTGATAGAGAAAGGTCTGGTGGCAAGAAAAGCTGCTTCTAGGAGGTTGTCAAGTGTTTTCGCTCGACGATTCCATTCTTGGGTGGTTGGTTTGGCCCTTTTTCCTGTAACTCGAATCCTAGCCCGGTATATCCCATTATAATTTTACACCATTTTGAAACTTATGCCTTTTTTACTCTCTGGTCGATGTTCTCGGCATTGAAAAATCTTCGTAAACTAAATCACACGTTTATATGTTGACATTTAAGAGATATATAGTCAAGAAAATCAAGGGCAATGGTGATATATATGCGGACTAGACACCAAAAAATCACACTCAACAAATGGCTACAATTTAAGGAATGTGTTTAGTGACGGCATCAGATTCCTAATTAATGGAGAAAGGTCTGGTGGCAAGAAAAGCTGCTTCAAGGAGGTTGTCAAGTGTTTTCGCTCCACGAATCCATTCTTGTGTGGTTGGTTTGGCCCTTGTTCCTGTAACTCGAATCCTAGCCCGGTATATCCCATTTTAATTTTACACCATTGTGAACCTTACGCCTTTTTTACTCTCTGATCGAGGTTCTCGGCATTGAAAAATCTTCGTAAACTAAATCACACGTGTATATGTTGACATTTAAGAGATATACAGTCAAGAAAATCAAGGGCATTGGTGATATATATGCGGATTAGACGCCAAAAAAACACTCAACAAATGGCTACAATTTAAGTAATGTGTTTACTGACTGCATCAGATTCCTAATTGATGGAGAAAGGTCTGGTGGCAAGAAAAGCTGCTTCTAGGAGGTTGTCAAGTGTTTTCGCTCGACGATTCCATTCTTGGGTGGTTGGTTTGGCCCTAGTTCCTGTAACTCGAATCCTAGCCCGGTATATCCCATTAAAATTTTACACCATTGTGAACCTTATGCCTTTTTTACTCTCTGATCGATGTTCTCGGCATTGTAAAATCTTCGTAAACTAAATCACACGTGTATATGTTGACATTTAAGAGATATATAGTCAAGAAAATCAAGGGCAATGGTGATATATATGCGGATTAGACACCAAAATATCACACTCAACAAATGGCTACAATTTAAGGAATGTGTTTAGTGACGGCATCAGATTCCTAATTGATGGAGAAAGGTTTGGTGGCAAGAAAAGCTGCTTCTAGGAGGTTGTCAAGTGTTTTGGCTCGACGATTCCATTCTTGGGTGGTTGGTTTGGCCCTTGTTCTTGTAACTCGAATCATAGCCCGGTATATCCCATTTTAATTTTAGATCATTGTGAATCTTACGCCTTTTTTACTCTCTGATCGAGGTTCTCGGCATTGAAAAATCTTCGTAAACTAAATCACACGTGTATATGTTGACATTTAAGAGATATACTGTCAAGAAAATCAAGGGTAATGGTGATATATATGCGGACTAGACACCAAAAAAATACACTCAACAAATGGCTACAATTTAAGGAATGTGTTTAGTGACGGCATCAGATTCCTAATTCATGGAGAAAGGTCTGGTGGCAAGAAAAGCTGCTTCTAGGAGGTTGTCAAGTGTTTTGGCTCGACGATTCCATTCTTGGGTGGTTGGTTTGGCCCTTGTTCCTGTAACTCGAATCCTAGCCTGGTATAACCCATTTTAATTTTACACCATTGTGAACCTTACGCCTTTTTTACTCTCTAATCGAGGTTCTCGGCATTGAAAAATCTTCGTAAACTAAATCACACGTGTATATGTTGACATTAAAGAGATATACTGTCAAGAAAATCAATGGCAATGGTTATATATATGTGGATTAGACACCAAAAAAGAAAACACTCAACAAATAGCTACAATTTAAGGAATGTGTTTAGTGACGGCATCAGATTCTCATTAATGGAGAAAGGTCTGGTGGCAAGTAAAGCTGCTTCTAGGAGGTTGTCAAGTGTTTTCCGTCGACGATTCCATTCTTGGGTGGTTGGTTTTTGTTCCTGTAACTCGAATCCTATCCCGGTATATCCCATTTTAATTTTACACGATTGTGAACCTTACGCCTTTTTTACTTTCTGATCGAGGTTCTCGGCATTGAAAAATCTTCGTAAACTAAATCACACGTGTATATGTTGACATTTAAGAGATATACAGTCAAGAAAATCAAGGGCAATGGTTATATATATGCGGATTAGACACCAAAAAAAGATAACACTCAACAAATGGCTACAATTTAAGGAATGTGTTTAGTGGCGGCATCAGATTCTCATTGATGGAGAAAGGTCTGGTGGCAAGTAAAGCTGCTTCTAGATGGTTGTCAAGTGTTTTCCCTCAACGATTCCATTCTTGGGTGATTGGTTTTTGTTCCTCTAACTCGAATCCTATCCCGGTATATCCCATTTTAATTTTACACGATTGTGAACCTTACGCCGTTTTTACTTTCTGATCGAGGTTCTCGGCATTGAAAAATCTTCGTAAACTAAATCACACATGTATATGTTGACATTTAAGAGATATACAGTCAAGAAAATCAAGGGCAATGGTTATATATATGCGGATTAGACACCAAAAAAAGATAACACTCAACAAATGGCTACAATTTAAGGAATGTGTTTAGTGGCGGCATCAGATTCTCATTGATGGAGAAAGGTCTGGTGGTAAGTAAAGCTGCTTCTAGATGGTTGTCAAGTGTTTTCCCTCGACGATTCCATTCTTGGGTGGTTGGTTTGGCCTTTGTTCCTGTAACTCGAATCCTATCCCGGTATATCCCATTTTACTTTTACACGATTGTGAACCTTACGCCTTTTTTACTTTCTGGTCGTGGTTCTCGGCATTGAAAAATCTTCGTAAACTAAATCACACGTGTATATGTTGACATTTAAGAGATATACAGTCAAGAAAATCAAGGGCAATGGTGATATATATGCGGGTTAGATGCCAAAATAAACACTCAACAAATGGCTACAATTTAAGGAATGTGTTTAGTGACTGCATCAGATTCCTAATTGATGGAGAAAGGTCTGCTGGGAAGAAAAGCTGCTTCAAGGAGGTTGTCAAGTGTTTTCGCTCGACGATTCCATTCTTTGGTGGTTGGTTTGGCCCTTTTTACTGTAACTCGAATCCTAGCCTGGTATATCCCATTTTAATTTTACACCATTGTGAACCTTACGCCTTTTTTACTCTCTATTCGAGGTTCTCGGCATTGAAAAATCTTCGTAAACTAAATCACACGTGTATATGTTGACATTAAAGAGATATACAGTCAAGAAAATCAAGGGCAATGGTGATATATATGCGGATTAGACACCAAAAAAAAACACTTAACAAATGGCTACAATTTAAGGAATGTGTTTAGTGACGGCATCAGATTCCTAATTGATGGAAAAAGGTCTGGTGGCAAGAAATGCTGCTTCAAGGAGGTTGTCAAGTGTTTTGGCTCGACGATTCCATTCTTGGGTGGTTGGTTTGGCCCTTGTTCTTGTAACTCGAATCATAGCCCGGTATATCCCATTTTAATTTTAGACCATTGTGAATCTTACGCCTTTTTTACTCTCTGATCGAGGTTCTCGGCATTGAAAAATCTTCGTAAACTAAATCACACGTGTATATGTTGACATTTAAGAGATATACTGTCAAGAAAATCAAGGGTAATGGTGATATATATGCGGACTAGACACCAAAAAAATACACTCAACAAATGGCTACAATTTAAGGAATGTGTTTAGTGACGGCATCAGATTCCTAATTCATGGAGAAAGGTCTGGTGGCAAGAAAAGTTGCTTCTAGGAGGTTGTCAAGTGTTTTGGCTCGACGATTCCATTCTTAGGTGGTTGGTTTGGCCCTTGTTCCTGTAACTCGAATCCTAGCCTGGTATAACCCATTTTAATTTTACACCATTGTGAACCTTACGCCTTTTTTACTCTCTAATCGAGGTTCTCGGCATTGAAAAATCTTCGTAAACTAAATCACACGTGTATATGTTGACATTAAAGAGATATACAGTCAAGAAAATCAATGGCAATGGTTATATATATGTGGATTAGACACCAAAAAAGAAAACACTCAACAAATAGCTACAATTTAAGGAATGTGTTTAGTGACGGCATCAGATTCTCATTAATGGAGAAAGGTCTGGTGGCAAGTAAAGCTGCTTCTAGGAGGTTGTCAAGTGTTTTCCGTCGACGATTCCATTCTTGGGTGGTTGGTTTGGCCCTTGTTCCTGTAACTCGAATCCTATCCCGGTATATCCCATTTTAATTTTACACGATTGTGAACCTTACGCCTTTTTTACTTTCTGATCGAGGTTCTCGGCATTGAAAAATCTTCGTAAACTAAATCACACGTGTATATGTTGACATTTAAGAGATATACAGTCAAGAAAATCAAGGGCAATGGTAAAATATATGCGGGTTAGACGCCAAAAAAAAACACTCAACTAATGGCTACAATTTAAGGAATGTGTTTAGTGACTGCATCAGATTCCTAATTGATGGAGAAAGGTCTGGTGGCAAGAAAAGTTGCTTCTAGGAGGTTGTCAAGTATTTTCACTCGACGATTCCATTATTGGGTGGTTGGTTTGTCTCTTGTTCCTGTAACTCGAATCCTAGCCCGGTATATCCCATTATAATTTTACACCATTGTTAACCTTATGCCTTTTTTACTCTCTGATCGATGTTCTCGGCATTGAAAAATCTTCGTAAACTAAATCACACGTGTATATGTTGACATTTAAGAGATATATAGTCAAGAAAATCAAGGGCAATGGTGATATATATGCGAATTAGACACCAAAAAATCACACTCAACAAATGGCTACAGTTTAAGGAATGTGTTTAGTGACGGCATCAGATTCCTAATTAATGGAGAAAGGTCTGGTGGCAAGAAAAGCTGCTTCAAGGAGGTTGTCAAGTGTTTTCGCTCGACGATTCCATTCTTGGGTGGTTGGTTTGGCCCTTTTTACTGTAACTCGAATCCTAGCCCGGTATATCCCATTTTAATTTTACACCATTGTGAACCTTACGCCTTTTTTACTCTCTGGTCGAGGTTCTCGGCATTGAAAAATCTTTGTAAACTAAATCATACGTGTATATGTTGACATTTAAGAGATATACAGTCAAGAAAATCAAGGGCAATGGTGATATATATGCGGATTAGACACCAAAAAAGAAAACACTCAACAAATGGCTACAATTTAAGGAATGTGTTTAGTGACGGCATCAGATTCTCATTGACGTAGAGAGGTCTGGTGGCAAGTAAAGCTGCTTCTAGGAGGTTGTCAAGTGTTTTCCCTCGACGATTCCATTATTGGGTGGTTGGTTTTGCCCTTGTTCCTGTAACTCGAATCCTATCCCGGTATATCCCATTTTAATTTTACACGATTGTGAACCTTTCGCCTTTTTTACTTTCTGATCGAGGTTCTCGGCATTGAAAAATCTTCGTAAACTAAATCACACGTGTATATGTTGACATTTAAGAGATATACAGTCAAGAAAATCAAGGGCAATGGTGATATATATGCGGGTTAGATGCCAAAATAAACACTCAACAAATGGCTACAATTTAAGGAATGTGTTTAGTGACTGTATCAGATTCCTAATTGATGGAGAAAGGTCTGGTGGGAAGAAAAGCTGTTTCAAGGAGGTTGTCAAGTGTTTTCGCTCGACGATTCCATTCTTTGGTGGTTAGTTTGGCCCTTTTTACTATAACTCGAATCCTAGCCTGGTATATCCCATTTTAATTTTACACCATTGTGAACCTTACGCATTTTTTACTCTCTGATCGAGGTTCTCGGCATTGAAAAATCTTCGTAAACTAAATCACACGTGTATATGTTGACATTTAAGAGATATACTGTCAAGAAAATCAAGGGCAATGGTGATATATATGCGGACTAGACACCAAAAAAATACACTCAACAAATGGCTACAATTTAAGGAATGTGTTTAGTGACGGCATCAGATTCCTAATTCATGGAGAAAGGTCTGGTGGCAAGAAAAGCTGCTTCTAGGTGGTTGTCAAGTGTTTTGGCTCGACGATTCCATTCTTGGGTGGTTGGTTTGGCCCTTCTTCCTGTAACTCGAATCCTAGCCTGGTATATCCCATTTTAATTTTACACCATTGTGAACCTTACGCCTTTTTTACTCTCTAATCGAGGTTCTCGGCATTGAAAAATCTTCGTAAACTAAATCACACGTGTATATGTTGACCTTAAAGAGATATACAGTCAAAAAAATTAAGGGCAATGGTTATATATATGCGGATTAGACACCAAAAAAGAAAACACTCAACAAATGGCTACAATTTAAGGAATGTGTTTAGTGACGGCATCAGATTCTCATTAATGGAGAAAGGTCTGGTGGCAAGTAAAGCTGCTTCTAGGAGGTTGTCAAGTGTTTTCCCTCGACGATTCCATTCTTGGGAGGTTGGTTTGGCCCTTTTTACTGTAACTCGAATCCTAGCCCGGTATATCCCATTTTAATTTTACTCCATTGTTAACCTTATGCCTTTTTTACTCTCTGATCGATGTTCTCGGCATTGAAAAATCTTCGTAAACTAAATCACACGTGTATATGTTGACATTTAAGAGATATATAGTCAAGAGAATCAAGGGCAATGGTGATATATATGCGGATTAGACACCAAAAAATCACACTCAACAAATTGCTACATTTTAAGGAATGTGTTTAGTGACGGCATCAGATTCCTAATTGAGGGAGAAAGGTCTGGGGGCAAGAAAAGCTGCTTCAAGGAGGTTGTCAAGTGTTTTCGCTCGACGATTCCATTCTTGGGAGGTTGGTTTGGCCCTTTTTACTGTAACTCGAATCCTAGCCCGGTATATCCCATTTTAATTTTACACCATTGTGAACCTTACGCCTTTTTTACTCTCTGGTCGAGGTTCTCGGCATTGAAAAATCTTCGTAAACTAAATCACACGTGTATATGTTGACATTTAAGAGATATACAGTCAAGAAAATCAAGGGCAATGGTGATATATATGCGGATTAGACACCAAAAAAGAAAACACTCAACAAATAGCTACAATTTAAGAATGTGTTTAGTGACGGCATCAGATTCTCATTGACGGAGAAAGGTCTGGTGGCAAGTAAAGCTGCTTCTAGGAGGTTGTCAAGTGTTTTCCCTCGACGATTCCATTATTGGGTGGTTGGTTTGGCCCTTGTTCCTTTAACTCGAATCCTATCCCGGTATATCCCATTTTTATTTTACACGATTGTGAACCTTACGCCTTTTTTACTTTCTAATCGAGGTTCTCGGCATTGAAAAATCTTCGTAAACTAAATCACACTTGTATATGTTGACATTTAAGAGATATATAGTCAAGAGAATCAAGGGCAATGGTGATATATATGCGGATTAGACACACAAAAAAACACTCAACAAATGGCTACAATTTAAGGAATGTGTTTAGTCACTGCATCAGATTCCTAATTGATGGAGAAAGGTCTGGTGGCAAGAAAAGCTGCTTCTAGGAGGTTTTCAAGTGTTTTCGCTCGACGATTCCATTCTTGGGTGGTTGGTTTGGCCCTTGTTCCTATAACTCGACTCCTAGCCCGGTATATCCCATTATAATTTTACACCATTGTGAACCTTATGCCTTTTTTACTCTCTGATCGATGTTCTCGGCATTGAAAAATCTTCGTAAACTAAATCACACGTGTATATGTTGACATTAAAGAGATATATAGTCAAGAGAATCAAGGGCAATGGTGATATATATGCGGATTAGACACCAAAAATCACACTCAACAAATGGCTACAATTTAAGGAATGTGTTTAGTGACGGCATCAGATTCCTAATTCATGGAGAAAGGTCTGGTGGCAAGAAAAGCTGCTTCAAGGAGGTTGCCTAGTGTTTTCGCTCCACGATTCCATTCTTGGGTGGTTGGTTTGGCCCTTGTTCCGGTAACACGAATCTTAGCCCGGTATATCCCATTTTAATTTTTCACCATTGTGAACCTTACGCCTTTTTTACTCTCTGATCGAGGTTCTCAGCATTGAAAAATCTTCGTAAACTAAATCACACGTGTATATGTTTACATTTAAGAGATATACAGTCAACAAAATCAAGGGCAATGGTGATATATATACGGATTAGACACCAAAAAAAACACTCAACAAATGGCTACAATTTAAGGAATGTGTTTAGTGACGGCATCAGATTCTCATTGATGGAGAAAGGTCTGGTGGCCTGTAAAGCTTCTTCTAGGAGGTTGTCAAGTGTTTTCACTCGACGATTCCATTCTTTGGTGGTTGGTTTGGCCCTGGTTCCTGTAACTCGAATCCTATCCCGGTATATCCCATTTTAATTTTACACGATTGTGAATCTTACGCATTTTTTACTTTCTGATCGAGGTTCTCGCCGTTGAAAAATCTTCGTAAACTAAATCACACGTGTATATGTTGACATTTAAGAGATATACAGTCAAGAAAATCAAGGGCAATGGTTATATATATGCGGATTAGACACCAAAAAAGAAAACACTCAACAAATGGCTACAATTTAAGGAATGTGTTTAGTGACGGCATCAGATTCTCATTGCTGGAGAAAGGTCTGGTGGCCTGTAAAGCTTCTTCTAGGAGGTTGTCAAGTGTTTTCCCTCGACGATTCCATTCTTTGGTGGTTGGTTTGGCCCTGGTTCCTGTAACTCGAATCCTATCCCGGTATATCCCATTTTAATTTTACACGATTGTGAATCTTACGCATTTTTTACTTTCTGATCGAGGTTCTCGGCGTTGAAAAATCTTCGTAAACTAAATCACACGTGTATATGTTGACATTTAAGAGATATACAGTCAAGAAAATCAAGGGCAATGGTGATATATATGCGGGTTAGACGCCAAAAAAACACTCAACAAATGGCTACAATTTAAGGAATGTGTTTAGTGACTGCATCAGATTCCTAATTGATAGAGAAAGGTCTGGTGGCAAGAAAAGCTGCTTCTAGGAGGTTGTCAAGTGTTTTCGCTCGACGATTCCATTCTTGGGTGGTTGGTTTGGCCCTTGTTCCTGTAACTCGAATCCTAGCCCGGTATATCCCATTATAATTTTACACCATTGTGAACCTTATGCCTTTTTTACTCTATGATCGATGTTCTCGGCATTGAAAAATCGTCGTAAACTAAATCACACTTGTATATGTTGACATTTAAGAGATATATAGTCAAGAGAATCAAAGGCAATGGTGATATATATGCGGATTAGACACCAAAAAATCACCCTCAACAAACGGCTACAATTTAAGGAATGTGTTTAGTGACGGCATCAGATTCCTAATTGATAGAGAAAGGTCTGGTGGCAAGAAAAGCTGCTTCTAGGAGGTTTTCAAGTGTTTTCGCTCGACGATTCCATTCTTGGGTGGTTGGTTTGGCCCTTTTTACTGTAACTCGAATCCTAGCCCGGTATATCCTATTTTAATTTTACACGATTGTGAACCTTACGCCTTTTTTACTTTCTGATCGAGGTTCTCGGCATTGAAAAATCTTCGTAAACTAAATCACACGTGTATATATTGACATTTAAGAGATATACAGTCAAGAAAATCAAGGGCAATGGTGATATATATGCGGATTAGACGCCAAAAAAACACTCAACAAATGGCTACAATTTAAGGAATGTGTTTAGTGACGGCATCAGATTCCTAATTGATGGAGAAAGGTCTGGTGGCAAGAAAAGCTGCTTCTAGGAGGTTGTTAAGTGTTTTCGCTCGATGATTCCATTCTTGGGTGGTGGGTTTGGCCCTTGTTCCTGTAATTCGAATCCTAGCCCGGTATATCCCATTATAATTTTACACCATTGTGAACCTTATGCCTTTTTTACTCTCTGATCGATGTTCTCTGCATTGAAAAATCTTCTTAAACAAAACCACACGTGTATATGTTAACAAGAGATATATAGTCAAGAGAATCAAGGGCAATGGTGATATATATGCGGATTAGACACCAAAAAATACACTCAACAAATGGCTACAATTTAAGGAATGTGTTTAGTGACGGCATCAGATTCCTAATTTATGGAGAAAGGTCTGGTGGCAAGAAAAGCTGCTTCAAGGAGGTTGTCAAGTGTTTTCGCTCCACGATTCCATTCTTGGGTGGTTGGTTTGGCCCTTGTTCCTGTAACTCGAATCTTAGCCTGGTATATCCCATTTTAATTTTACACCATTGTGAACCTTACGCCTTTTTTACTCTCTAATCGAGGTTCTCGGCATTGAAAAATCTTCGTAAACTAAATCACACATGTATATGTTGACATATAAGAGATATACAGTCAACAAAATCAAGGGCAGTGTTGATATATATGCGGATTAGACACCAAAAAAAAACACTCACCAAATGGCTACAATTTAAGGAATGTGTTTAGTGACGGCATCAGATTCCTAATTGATGGAGAAAGGTCTGGTGGCAAGAAAAGCTGCTTCAAGGTGGTTGTCAAGTGTTTTCGCTCGACGATTCCATTCTTGGGTGGTTGGTTTGGCCCTTGTTGTTGTAACTCGAATCCTAGCTCGGTATATCCCTTTTTAATTTTACACCATTGTGAACCTTACGCCTTTTTTACACTCTGATCAAGGTTCTCGACATTGAAAAATCTTCTTAAACTAAATCACACGTGTATATGTTGACATTTAAGAGATATACAGTCAAGAAAATCAAGGGCAATGGTGATATATATGCGGATTAGACACCAAAAAAAAAACTCAACAAATGGCTACAATTTGAGGAATGTGTTTAGTGATGGCATCGGATTCCTAATTGATGGAGAAATGTCTGGTGGGAAAAAAAGCTGCTTCTAGGTGGTTGTCAAGTGTTTTCGCTCGACGTTTCCATTCTTGGGTAGTTGGTTTGGCCCTTTTTCCTGCAACTCGAATCCTAGCCCGGTATATCCAATTTTATTTTTACACCATTGTGAACCTTACGCCTTTTTTACTCCCTGATCGAGGTTCTCGGCATTGAAAAATCTTCGTAAACTAAATCACACGTGTTTATGTTGCGGATTAGACGTGTATTTGTTGACATTTAAGAGATATACAGTCAAGAAAATTAAGGGCAGTGGTGATATATACATGCGGATTAGGCACAAAAAAAAACACTCAACAAATGGCTACAATTTAAGGAATGTGTTTAGTGACGGCATCAGATTCCTAATTGATGGAGAAAGTCTGGTGGCAAGAAAAGCTGCTTCAAGGAGGTTGTCAAGTGTTTTCGCTCGACGATTCCATTCTTGGGTGGTTGGTTTGGCCCTTGTTCTTGTAACTCGAATCCTAGCCCGGTATATCCCATTTTAATTTTACACCATTGTGAACCTTTCGCCTTTTTTACTCTCTGATCGAGGTTCTCGGCATTGAACAATCTTCGTAAACTAAATCACACGTGTATGTTTTGACATTTAAGAGATATACAGTCAAGAAAATCAAGGGCAACGGTGATATATAAGCGGATTAGGCACCAAAAAAAACACTCAACAAATGGCTACAGTTTAATGAATATGTTTAGTGACGGCATAAGATTCCTAATTGATGGAGAAAGGTCTGGTGGCAAGAAAAGCTGCTTCTAGGAGGTTGTCAAGTGTTTTCGCTCGATGATTCCATTCTTGGGTGGTGGGTTTGGCCCTTGTTCTCATAACTCGAATCCTAGCCCGATATATCCCATTTTAATTTTACACCATTGTGAACCTTACGCCTTTTTTACTCTCGGATCGAGGTTCTCGGCATTGAAAATCTTCGTAAACTAAATCACACGTCTATATGTTGACATCTAAGAGATATACAGTCAAGAAAATCAAGGGCAATTGTGATATATATACGGATTAGACACCAAAAAAAACACTCAACAAATGGCTACAATTTAAGGAATGTGTTTAGTGGCGGCATCAGATTCCTAATTGATAGAGAAAGGTCTGGTGGCAAGAAAAGCTGCTTCTAGGAGGTTGTCAAGTGTTTTCGCTCGATGATTCCATTCTTGGGTGGTTGGTTTGGCCCTTGTTCATGTAACTCGAATCCCAGCCCGGTATATCCCATTTTAATTTTACACCATTATGAACCTTAAGCCTTTTTTACTCTCTTATCGAGGTTCTTGGCATTGAATAATCTTCATAAACTAAATCATACGTGTATATGTTGACATTTAACAGATATACAGTCAAGAAAAAAACAAGGGCAATGGTGATATATATGCGGATTAGATACCAAAAAAACACTCAACAAATGGATACAATTTAAGGAATGTGTTTAGTGACGGCATCAGATTCCTAATTGATGGAGAAAGGTTTGGTGGCAAGAAAAACTGCTTCTACGAGGTTGTCAAGTGTTTTCGCTCGACGATTCCATTCTTGGGTGGTTGGTTTGGCCCTTGTTCCTGTAACCCGAATCCTAGCCCGGTATATCCCATTTTAATTTTACACCATTGTGAACCTTACGCCTTTTTTACTCTCTAATCGAGGTTCTAGGCATTGAAAAATCTTCGTAAACTAAATCACACGTGTATATGTTAACATTTAAGAGATATACAGTCAAGAAAATCAAGGGCAATGGTGATATATATGCGGATTAGACACAAAAAAAAAACACTCAACAAATGGCTAAAATTTAAGGAATGTGTTTAGTGACGGCATCAGATTCCTAATTGATGGAGAAAGGTCTGGTGGCAAGAAAAGCTGCTTCAATGAGGTTGTCAAGTGTTTTCGCTCGACGATTCCATTCTTGGGTGGTTGGTTTGGCCCTTGTTCCTGTAACTCGAATCCTAGCCCGATATATCCCATTTTAATTTTACACCATTGTGTACCCTACGCCTTTTTTACTCTCCGATCGAGGTTCTCGGCATTGAAAAATCTTTGTAAACTAAATCACACGTGTATATGTTGACATTTAAGAGATATACAGTCAAGAAAATAAGGGGCATTGGTGATATATATGCGGATTAGACACGAAAAAAAACACTCAACAAATGGCTATAATTTAAGGAATGTGTTTAGTGACGGCATCAGATTCCTAATTGATAGAGATAGGACTGGTGGCAAGAAAAGCTGCTTCAAGGAGGTTGTCAAGTGTTTTCGCTCGACCATTCCATTCTTGGGTGGTTGGTTTGGCCCTTGTTCCTGTAACTCGAATCCTAGCCCGGTATATCCCATTTTAATTATACACCATTGTGAAGCTTACGCCTTTTTTCCTCTCTGGTCGAGGTTCTCGGCATTGAAAAATCTTCATAAACTAAATCACACGTGTATATGTTGACATTTAAGAGATATACAGTCAAGAAAATCAAGGGCAACGGTGATATATATGCGGATTAGACACCAGAAAAAAACACTCAACAAATGGCTACAATTGAAGGAATGTGTTTAGTGACGGCATCATATTCCTAATTGATGGAGAAAGGTTTGGTGGCAAGAAAAGCTGCTTCTAGGAGGTTATCAAGTGTTTTCGCTCGACGATTCCATTATTGGGTGGTTGGTTTGGCCCTTGTTCCTGTAACTCGAATCCTAGCCCGGTATATCCCATTTTAATTTTACACCATTGTGAACCTTACGCCTTTTTTACTCTCTGATCGAGGTTCTCGACATTGAAAATTCTTCGTAAACTAAATCACACATGTATATGTTGACATTTAAGAGATATACAGTCAAGAAAATCAAGGGCAATGATGATATATACGCGGATTAGACACCAAAAAAAAACACTCAACAAATGGCTACAATTTAAGGAATGTGTTTAGTGACGGCATCAGATTCCTAATTGATGGAGAAATGTCTTGTGGTAAGAAAAGCTGCTTCTAGGAGGTTGTCAAGTGTTTTCGCTCAACGATTCCATTCTTGGGTGGTTGGTTTGGCCCTTATTCCAGTAACTCGAATCCTAGCCCGGTATATCCCATTTTAATTTTACACCATTGTGAACATTACGCCTTTTTTACTCTCATATCGAGGTTCTCGGCATTGAAAAATCTTCATAAACTAAATCACACGTGTATATGTTGACATTTAAGAGATATACAATCAAGAAAATCAAGGGCAATGGTGATATATATGCGGATTAGACACCAAAAAAAAACCACTCAACAAATGGCTACAATTTAAGGAATGTGTTTAGTGACGGCATCAAATTCCTAATTGATGGAGAAAGGTCTGGTGGCAAGAAAAGCTGCTTCTAGAAGGTTGTCAAGTGTTTTCGCTCGACGATTCCATTCTTGGGTGGTTGGTTTGGCCCTTGTTCCTGTAACTCGAATCCTATCCCGATGTATCCCATTTTAATTTTACACCATTGTGAACCTTACGCCTTTTTTACTCTCTAATCGAGGTTCTAGGCATTGAAAAATCTTCGTAAACTAAATCACATGTGTATATGTTAACATTTAAGAGATATACAGTCAAGAAAATCAAGGGCAATGGTGATATATATGCGGATTAGACACCAGAAAAAAAACTCAACAAATGGCTACAATTTAAGGAATGTGTTTAGTGACGGCATCAGATTCCTAATTGATGGAGAAAGGCCTGGTGGCAAGAATAGCTGCTTCAAGGAGGTTGTCAAGTGTTTTCGCTCGACGATTCCATTCTTGGGTGGTTGGTTTGGCCCTTGTTCCTGTAACTCGAATACTAGCCCGGTATATCCCATTTTAATTTTACACCATTGTGTACCCTACGCCTTTTTTACTCTCTGATCGAGGTTCTCAGCATTGAAAAATCTTTGTAAATTAAATCACACGTGTATATGTTGACATTTATGAGATATACAGTCAAGAAAATTAAGGGCATTGGTGATATATATGCGGATTAGACACCAAAAAAAACACTCAACAAATGGATATAATTTAAGGAATGTGTTTAGTGACGGCATCAGATTCCTAATTGATAGAGATAGGTCTGGTGGCAAGAAAAGCTGCTTCAAGGAGGTTGTCAATTGTTTTCGCTCGACCATTCCATTCTTGGGTGGTTGGTTTGGCCCTTGTTCCTGTAACTCGAATCCTAGCCCGGTATATCCCATTTTAATGTTACACCATTGTGAACCTTACGCCTTTTTTACTCTCTGATCGAGGTTCTCGGCATTGAAAAATCTTCGTAAACTAAATCACACGTGTATATGTTGACATTTAAGAGATATACAGTCAAGAAAATCAAGGGCAATGGTGATATATATGCGGATTAGACACCAAAAAAAAACACTCAACAAATGGCTACAATTTAAGGAATGTGTTTGGTGACGGCATCAGATTCCTAATTGATGGAGAAAGGTCTGGTAGCAAGAAAAGCTGCTTCTAGGAGGTTGTCAAGTGTTTCCGCTCGATGATTCAATTCTTGGGTGGTTGGTTTGGCCCTTGTTCCCGTAACTCGAATCCCAGCCCAGTATATCCCATTTTAATTTTACACCATTGTGAACCTTACGCCTTTTTTACTCTTTGATCGAGGTTCTCAGCATTGAAAAATCTTCGTAAACTAAGTCACACGTGTATATGTTGACATTTAAGAGATATGCATTCAAGAAAATCAGGGGCAATGGTGATATATGCGCGGATTAGACATAAAAAAACACTCAACAAATGGCTACAATTAAAGGAATGTGTTTAGTGACGGCATCAGATTTCTAATTGATGGAGAAAGGTCTGGTGGCAAGAAAAGCTGCTTCTAGAAGGTTGTCAAGTGTTTTCGCTCGACGATTCCATTCTTGGGTGGTTTGTTTGGCCCTTGTTCCCGTAACTCGAATCCCAGCCCAGTATATCCCATTTTAATTTTACACCATTGTGAAGGTTACGCCTTTTTTCCTCTCTGATCGAGGTTCTCGGCATTGAAAAATCTTCATAAACAAAATCACACGTGTATATGTTGACATTTAAGAGATATACAGTCAAGAAAATCAAGGGCAATGGTGATATATATGCGGATTAGACACAAAAAAAAACACTCAACAAATGGCTACAATTTAAGGAATGCGTTTAGTGACGGCATCAGATTCCTAATTGATGGAGAAAGGTCTGGTGGCAAGAAAAGCTACTTCTAGGAGGTTATCAAGTGTTTTCGCTCGACGATTCCATTCTTGGGTGGTTGGTTTGGCACTTGTTCCAGTAACTCGAATCCTTGCCCAGTATATCCCATTTTAATTTTACACCATTGTGAACCTTACGCCTTTTTTACTCTTTGATCGAGGTTCTCGGCATTGAAAAATCTTCGTAAACTAAATCACACGTGTATACGTTGACATTTAAGAGATATACAGTCAAGAAAATCAGGGGCAATGGTGATATATATGCGGATTAGACATAAAAAGAAACACTTAACAAATGGCTACAATTTAAGGAATATGTTTAGTGACGGCACCAGATTCCTAATTGATGGAGAAAGGTCCGGTGACAAGAAAAGCTGCTTCTGGGAGGTTGTCAAGTGTTTTCGCTCGACGATTCCATTATTGGGTGGTTGGTTTGGCCCTTGTTCCTGTAACTCGAATCCTAGCCAGGTATATCCCATTTTAATTTTACACCAATGTGAAGCATACGCCTTTTTTCCTCTCTGATCGAGGTTCTCGGCATTGAAAAATCTTCATAAACTAAATCACACGTGTATATGTTGACATTTAAGAGATATACAGTCAAGAAAATCAAGGGCAATGGTGATATATATGCGGATTAGACACCAGAAAAAAACCCTCAACAAATGGCTAGAATTTAAGGAATGTGTTTAGTGACGGCATTAGATCCCTAATTCATGGAGAAAGGTCTGGTGGCAAGAAAAGCTACTTCTTGGAGGTTATCAAGTGTGTTTTCGCTCGACGATTCCATTCTTGGGTGGTTGGTTTGGCCCTTGTTCCTGTAACTCGAATCCTAGCCCAGTTTATCTCATTTTAATTTTACACCATTGTGAACCTTACGCCTTTTTTCTCTCTGATCGAGGTTCTCGGCATTGAAAAATCTTCGTAAACTAAATCACACATGTATATGTTGACATTTAAGAGATATACAGTCAAGAAAATCAAGGGCAATGGTGATATATATGCGGATTAGACACCAAAAAAAAACCACTCAACAAATGGCTACAATTTAATGAATGTGTTTAGTGGTGGCATCAGATTCCTAATTGATGGAGAAATGTCTGGTGGCAAGAAAAGCTACTTCTAGGAGGTTGTCAAGTGTTTTCACTCGACGATTCCATTCTTGGGTGGTTGGTTTGGCCCTTGTTCCAGTAACTCGAATTCTAGCCCGGTATATCCCATTTTAATTTTACACCATTGTGAACCTTACGCCTTTTTTACTCTCTGATCGAGGTTCTCGGCATTGAAAAATCTTCGTAAACTAAATCACACTTGTATATGTTGACATTTAAGAGATATACAGTCAAGAAAATCAAGGGCAATGGTGATATATATGCGGATTAGACACCAGAAAAAAAACACACAACAAATGGCTACAATTTAAGGAATGTGTTTAGTGACGGCATCAGATTCCTAATTGATGGAGAAAGGTTTGGTGACAAGAAAAGCTGCTTCTAGGAGGTTATCAAGTGTTTTCGCTCGACGATTCCATTATTGGGTGGTTGGTTTGGCCCTTGTTCCTGTAACTCGAATCCTAGCCCGGTATATCCCATTTTAATTTTACACCATTGTGAACCTTACGCCTTTTTTACTCTCTGATCGAGGTTCTCGGCATTTAAAAATCTTCGTAAACTTAATCACACATGTATATGTTGACATTTAAGAGATATACAGTCAAGAAAATCAAGGGCAATGATGATATATATGCGGATTAGACACCAAAAAAAAACCACTCAACAAATGGCTACAATTTAAGGAATGTGTTTAGTGACGGCATCAGATTCCTAATTGATAGAGAAATGTCTTGTGGCGAGAAAAGCTGCTTCTAGGAGGTTGTCAAGTGTTTTCGCTCGACGATTCCATTCTTGGGTGGTTGGTTTGGCCCTTGTTCCAGTAACTCGAATCCTAGCCCGGTATATCCCATTTTAATTTTACACCATTGTGAACATTACGGCTTTTTTACTCTCAGATCGAGGTTCTCGGCATTGAAAAATCTTCGTAAACTAAATCACACGTGTATATGTTGACATTTAAGAGATATACAATCAAGAAAATCAAGGGCAATGGTGATATATATGCGGATTAGACACCAGAAAAAAAACTCAACAAATGGCTACAATTTAAGGAATGTGTTTAGTGACGGCATAAGATTCCTAATTGATGGAGAAAGGCCTGGTGGCAAGAAAAGCTACTTCTTGGAGGTTATCAAGTGTGTTTTCGCTCGACGATTCCATTCTTGGGTGGTTGGTTTGGCCCTTGTTCCTGTAACTCGAATCCTAGCCCGGTATATCCCATTTTAATTTTACACCATTGTGTACCCTACGCCTTTTTTACTCTCTGATCGAGGTTCTCAGCATTGAAAAATCTTTGTAAATTAAATCACACGTGTATATGTTGACATTTATGAGATATACAGTCAAGAAAATTAAGGGCATTGGTGATATATATGCGGATTAGACACCAAAAAAAAACACTCAACAAATGGATATAATTTAAGGAATGTGTTTAGTGACGGCATCAGATTCCTAATTGATAGAGATAGGTCTGGTGGCAAGAAAAGCTGCTTCAAGGAGGTTGTCAATTGTTTTCGCTCGACCATTCCATTCTTGGGTGGTTGGTTTGGCCCTTGTTCCTGTAACTCGAATCCTAGCCCGGTATATCCCATTTTAATGTTACACCATTGTGAACCTTACGCCTTTTTTACTCTCTGATCGAGTTTCTCGGCATTGAAAAATCTTCGTAAACTAAATCACACGTGTATATGTTGACATTTAAGAGATATACAGTCAAGAAAATCATGGGCAATGGTGATATATATGCGGATTAGACCCCAAAAAAAACACTCAACAAATGGCTACAATTTAAGGAATGTGTTTAGTGACGGCATCAGATTCCTAATTGATGGAGAAAGGTCTGGTAGCAAGAAAAGCTGCTTCTAGGAGGTTGTCAAGTGTTTCCGCTCGATGATTCAATTCTTGGGTGGTTGGTTTGGCCCTTGTTCCCGTAACTCGAATCCCAGCCCAGTATATCCCATTTTAATTTTACACCATTGTGAACCTTACGCCTTTTTTACTCTTTGATCGAGGTTCTCAGCATTGAAAAATCTTCGTAAACTAAGTCACACGTGTATATGTTGACATTTAAGAGATATACATTCAAGAAAATCAGGGGCAATGGTGATATATGCGCGGATTAGACATAAAAAAACACTCAACAAATGGCTACAATTAAAGGAATGTGTTTAGTGACGGCATCAGATTTCTAATTGATGGAGAAAGGTCTGGTGGCAAGAAAAGCTGCTTCTAGAAGGTTGTCAAGTGTTTTCCCTCGACGATTCCATTCTTGGGTGGTTTGTTTGGCCCTTGTTCCCGTAACTCGAATCCCAGCCCAGTATATCCCATTTTAATTTTACACCATTGTGAAGGTTACGCCTTTTTTCCTCTCTGATCGAGGTTCTCGGCATTGAAAAATCTTCATAAACAAAATCACACGTGTATATGTTGACATTTAAGAGATATACAGTCAAGAAAATCAAGGGCAATGGTGATATATATGCGGATTAGACACAAAAAAAAACACTCAACAAATGGCTACAATTTAAGGAATGCGTTTAGTGACGGCATCAGATTCCTAATTGATGGAGAAAGGTCTGGTGGCAAGAAAAGCTACTTCTAGGAGGTTATCAAGTGTTTTCGCTCGACGATTCCATTCTTGGGTGGTTGGTTTGGCACTTGTTCCAGTAACTCGAATCCTTGCCCAGTATATCCCATTTTAATTTTACACCATTGTGAACCTTACGCCTTTTTTACTCTTTGATCGAGGTTCTCGGCATTGAAAAATCTTCGTAAACTAAATCACACGTGTATACGTTGACATTTAAGAGATATACAGTCAAGAAAATCAGGGGCAATGGTGATATATATGCGGATTAGACATAAAAAAAACACATAACAAATGGCTACAATTTAAGGAATATGTTTAGTGACGGCACCAGATTCCTAATTGATGGAGAAAGGTCCGGTGACAAGAAAAGCTGCTTCTAGGAGGTTGTCAAGTGTTTTCGCTCGACGATTCCATTATTGGGTGGTTGGTTTGGCCCTTGTTCCTGTAACTCGAATCCTAGCCAGGTATATCCCATTTTAATTTTACACCAATGTGAAGCATACGCCTTTTTTCCTCTCTGATCGAGGTTCTCGGCATTGAAAAATCTTCATAAACTAAATCACACGTGTATATGTTGACATTTAAGAGATATACAGTCAAGAAAATCAAGGGCAATGGTGATATATATGCGGATTAGACACCAGAAAAAAACCCTCAACAAATGGCTAGAATTTAAGGAATGTGTTTAGTGACGGCATTAGATCCCTAATTCATGGAGAAAGGTCTGGTGGCAAGAAAAGCTACTTCTTGGAGGTTATCAAGTGTGTTTTCGCTCGACGATTCCATTCTTGGGTGGTTGGTTTGGCCCTTGTTCCTGTAACTCGAATCCTAGCCCAGTTTATCTCATTTTAATTTTACACCATTGTAAACCTTACGCCTTTTTTACTCTCTGATCGAGGTTCTCGGCATTGAAAAATCTTCGTAAACTAAATCACACATGTATATGTTGACATTTAAGAGATATACAGTCAAGAAAATCAAGGGCAATGGTGATATATATGCGGATTAGACACCAAAAAAAAACCACTCAACAAATGGCTACAATTTAATGAATGTGTTTAGTGATGGCATCAGATTCCTAATTGATGGAGAAATGTCTGGTGGCAAGAAAAGCTGCTTCTAGGAGGTTGTCAAGTGTTTTCGCTCGACGATTCCATTCTTGGGTGGTTGGTTTGGCCCTTGTTCCAGTAACTCGAATCCTAGCCCGGTATATCCCATTTTAATTTTACACCATTGTGAACCTTACGCCTTTTTTACTCTCTGATCGAGGTTCTCGGCATTGAAAAATCTTCGTAAACTAAATCACACTTGTATATGTTGACATTTAAGAGATATACAGTCAAGAAAATCAAGGGCAATGGTGATATATATGCGGATTAGACACCAGAAAAAAAACACACAACAAATGGCTACAATTTAAGGAATGTGTTTAGTGACGGCATCAGATTCCTAATTGATGGAGAAAGGTTTGGTGGCAAGAAAAGCTGCTTCTAGGAGGTTATCAAGTGTTTTCGCTCGACGATTCCATTATTGGGTGGTTGGTTTGGCCCTTGTTCCTGTAACTCGAATCCTAGCCCGATATATCCCATTTTAATTTTACACCATTGTGAACCTTACGCCTTTTTTACTCTCGGATCGAGGTTCTCGGCATTGAAAAATCTTCGTAAACTAAATCACACGTCTATATGTTGACATCTAAGAGATATACAGTCAAGAAAATCAAGGGCAATTGTGATATATATACGGATTAGACACCAAAAAAAACACTCAACAAATGGCTACAATTTAAGGAATGTGTTTAGTGGCGGCATCAGATTCCTAATTGATAGAGAAAGGTCTGGTGGCAAGAAAAGCTGCTTCTAGGAGGTTGTCAAGTGTTTTCGCTTGATGATTCCATTCTTGGGTGGTTGGTTTGGCCCTTGTTCATGTAACTCGAATCCCAGCCCGGTATATCCCATTTTAATTTTACACCATTATGAACCTTAAGCCTTTTTTACTCTCTTATCGAGGTTCTTGGCATTGAAAAATCTTCATAAACTAAATCATACGTGTATATGTTGACATTTAACAGATATACAGTCAAGAAAAAAACAAGGGCAATGGTGATATATATGCGGATTAGATACCAAAAAAACACTCAACAAATGGATACAATTTAAGGAATGTGTTTAGTGACGGCATCAGATTCCTAATTGATGGAGAAAGGTTTGGTGGCAAGAAAAACTGCTTCTACGAGGTTGTCAAGTGTTTTCGCTCGACGATTCCATTCTTGGGTGGTTGGTTTGGCCCTTGTTCCTGTAACTCGAATCCTAGCCCGGTATATCCCATTTTAATTTTACACCATTGTGAACCTTACGCCTTTTTTACTCTCTAATCGAGGTTCTAGGCATTGAAAAATCTTCGTAAACTAAATCACACGTGTATATGTTAACATTTAAGAGATATACAGTCAAGAAAATCAAGGGAAATGGTGATATATATGCGGATTAGACACAAAAAAAAACACTCAACAAATGGCTAAAATTTAAGGAATGTGTTTAGTGACGGCATCAGATTCCTAATTGATGGAGAAAGGTCTGGTGGCAAGAAAAGCTGCTTCAATGAGGTTGTCAAGTGTTTTCGCTCGACGATTCCATTCTTGGGTGGTTGGTTTGGCCCTTGTTCCTGTAACTCGAATCCTAGCCCGATATATCCCATTTTAATTTTACACCATTGTGTACCCTACGCCTTTTTTACTCTCCGATCGAGGTTCTCGGCATTGAAAAATCTTTGTAAACTAAATCACACGTGTATATGTTGACATTTAAGAGATATACAGTCAAGAAAATAAGGGGCATTGGTGATATATATGCGAATTAGACACGAAAAAAAACACTCAACAAATGGCTATAATTTAAGGAATGTGTTTAGTGACGGCATCAGATTCCTAATTGATAGAGATAGGACTGGTGGCAAGAAAAGCTGCTTCAAGGAGGTTGTCAAGTGTTTTCGCTCGACCATTCCATTCTTGGGTGGTTGGTTTGGCCCTTGTTCCTGTAACTCGAATCCTAGCCCGGTATATCCCATTTTAATTATACACCATTGTGAAGCTTACGCCTTTTTTCCTCTCTGGTCGAGGTTCTCGGCATTGAAAAATCTTCATAAACTAAATCACACGTGTATATGTTGACATTTAAGAGATATACAGTCAAGAAAATCAAGGGCAACGGTGATATATATGCGGATTAGACACCAGAAAAAAACACTCAACAAATGGCTACAATTGAAGGAATGTGTTTAGTGACGGCATCATATTCCTAATTGATGGAGAAAGGTTTGGTGGGAAGAAAAGCTGCTTCTAGGAGGTTATCAAGTGTTTTCGCTCGACGATTCCATTATTGGGTGGTTGGTTTGGCCCTTGTTCCTGTAACTCGAATCCTAGCCCGGTATATCCCATTTTAATTTTACACCATTGTGAACCGTACGCCTTTTTTACTCTCTGATCGAGGTTCTCGACATTGAAAATTCTTCGTAAACTAAATCACACATGTATATGTTGACATTTAAGAGATATACAGTCAAGAAAATCAAGGGCAATGATGATATATATGCGGATTAGACACCAAAAAAAAAAACACTCAACAAATGGCTACAATTTAAGGAATGTGTTTAGTGACGGCATCAGATTCCTAATTGATGGAGAAATGTCTTGTGGTAAGAAAAGCTGCTTCTAGGAGGTTGTCAAGTGTTTTCGCTCAACGATTCCATTCTTGGGTGGTTGGTTTGGCCCTTGTTCCTGTAACTCGAATCCTAGCCCGGTATATCCCATTTTAATTTTACACCATTGTGAACCTTACGCCTTTTTTACTCTCTGATCGAGGTTCTCGACATTGAAAATTCTTCGTAAACTAAATCACACATGTATATGTTGACATTTAACAGATATACAGTCAAGAAAATCAAGGGCAATGGTGATATATATGCGGATTAGACACCAAAAAAAAACCACTCAACAAATGGCTACAATTTAAGGAATGTGTTTAGTGACGGCATCAAATTCCTAATTGATGGAGAAAGGTCTGGTGGCAAGAAAAGCTGCTTCTAGAAGGTTGTCAAGTGTTTTCGCTCGACGATTCCATTCTTGGGTGGTTGGTTTGGCCCTTGTTCCTGTAACTCGAATCCTATCCCGATGTATCCCATTTTAATTTTACACCATTGTGAACCTTACGCCTTTTTTACTCTCTAATCGAGGTTCTAGGCATTGAAAAATCTTCGTAAACTAAATCACATGTGTATATGTTAACATTTAAGAGATATACAGTCAAGAAAATCAAGGGCAATGGTGATATATATGCGGATTAGACACCAGAAAAAAAACTCAACAAATGGCTACAATTTAAGGAATGTGTTTAGTGACGGCATCAGATTCCTAATTGATGGAGAAAGGCCTGGTGGCAAGAAAAGCTGCTTCAAGGAGGTTGTCAAGTGTTTTCGCTCGACGATTCCATTCTTGGGTGGTTGGTTTGGCCCTTGTTCCTGTAACTCGAATACTAGCCCGGTATATCCCATTTTAATTTTACACCATTGTGTACCCTACGCCTTTTTTACTCTCTGATCGAGGTTCTCAGCATTGAAAAATCTTTGTAAATTAAATCACACGTGTATATGTTGACATTTATGAGATATACAGTCAAGAAAATTAAGGGCATTGGTGATATATATGCGGATTAGACACCAAAAAAAAACACTCAACAAATGGATATAATTTAAGGAATGTGTTTAGTGACGGCATCAGATTCCTAATTGATAGAGATAGGTCTGGTCGCAAGAAAAGCTGCTTCAAGGAGGTTGTCAATTGTTTTCGCTCGACCATTTCATTCTTGGGTGGTTGGTTTGGCCCTTGTTCCTGTAACTCGAATCCTAGCCCGGTATATCCCATTTTAATGTTACACCATTGTGAACCTTACGCCTTTTTTACTCTCTGATCGAGGTTCTCGGCATTGAAAAATCTTCGTAAACTAAATCACACGTGTATATGTTGACATTTAAGAGATATACAGTCAAGAAAATCAAGGGCAATGGTGATATATATGCGGATTAGACACCAAAAAAAAAACACTCAACAAATGGCTACAATTTAAGGAATGTGTTTAGTGACGGCATCAGATTCCTAATTGATGGAGAAAGGTCTGGTAGCAAGAAAAGCTGCTTCTAGGAGGTTGTCAAGTGTTTCCGCTCGATGATTCAATTCTTGGGTGGTTGGTTTGGCCCTTGTTCCCGTAACTCGAATCCCAGCCCAGTATATCCCATTTTAATTTTACACCATTGTGAACCTTACGCCTTTTTTACTCTTTGATCGAGGTTCTCAGCATTGAAAAATCTTCGTAAACTAAGTCACACGTGTATATGTTGACATTTAAGAGATATACATTCAAGAAAATCAGGGGCAATGGTGATATATGCGCGGATAAGACATAAAAAAACACTCAACAAATGGCTACAATTAAAGGAATGTGTTTAGTGACGGCATCAGATTCCTAATTGATGGAGAAAGGTCTGGTGGCAAGAAAAGCTGCTTCTAGAAGGTTGTCAAGTGTTTTCGCTCGACGATTCCATTCTTGGGTGGTTTGTTTGGCCCTTGTTCCCGTAACTCGAATCCCAGCCCAGTATATCCCATTTTATTTTTACACCATTGTGAAGGTTACGCCTTTTTTCCTCTCTGATCGAGGTTCTCGGCATTGAAAAATCTTCATAAACAAAATCACACGTGTATATGTTGACATTTAAGAGATATACAGTCAAGAAAATCAAGGGCAATGGTGATATATATGCGGATTAGACACAAAAAAAAAACACTCAACAAATGGCTACAATTTAAGGAATGCGTTTAGGGACGGCATCAGATTCCTAATTGATGGAGAAAGGTCTGGTGGCAAGAAAAGCTACTTCTAGGAGGTTATCAAGTGTTTTCGCTCGACGATTCCATTCTTGGGTGGTTGGTTTGGCACTTGTTCCAGTAACTCGAATCCTTGCCCAGTATATCCCATTTTAATTTTACACCATTGTGAACCTTACGCCTTTTTTACTCTTTGATCGAGGTTCTCGGCATTGAAAAATCTTCGTAAACTAAATCACACGTGTATACGTTAACATTTAAGAGATATACAGTCAAGAAAATCAGGGGCAATGGTGATATATATGCGGATTAGACATAAAAAAAACACTTAACAAATGGCTACAATTTAAGGAATATGTTTAGTGACGGCACCAGATTCCTAATTGATGGAGAAAGGTCCGGTGACAAGAAAAGCTGCTTCTAGGAGGTTGTCAAGTGTTTTCGCTCGACGATTCCATTATTGGGTGGTTGGTTTGGCCCTTGTTCCTGTAACTCGAATCCTAGCCAGGTATATCCCATTTTAATTTTACACCAATGTGAAGCATACGCCTTTTTTCCTCTCTGATCGAGGTTCTCGGCATTGAAAAATCTTCATAAACTAAATCACACGTGTATATGTTGACATTTAAGAGATATACAGTCAAGAAAATCAAGGGCAATGGTGATATATATGCGGATTAGACACCAGAAAAAAACCCTCAACAAATGGCTAGAATTTAAGGAATGTGTTTAGTGACGGCATTAGATCCCTAATTCATGGAGAAAGGACTGGTGGCAAGAAAAGCTACTTCTTGGAGGTTATCAAGTGTGTTTTCGCTCGACGATTCCATTCTTGGGTGGTTGGTTTGGCCCTTGTTCCTGTAACTCGAATCCTAGCCCAGTTTATCTCATTTTAATTTTACACCACTGTGAACCTTACGCCTTTTTTACTCTCTGATCGAGGTTCTCGGCATTGAAAAATCTTCGTAAACTAAATCACACATGTATATGTTGACATTTAAGAGATATACAGTCAAGAAAATCAAGGGCAATGGTGATATATATGCGGATAAGACACCAAAAAAAAACCACTCAACAAATGGCTACAATTTAATGAATGTGTTTAGTGATGGCATCAGATTCCTAATTGATGGAGAAATGTCTGGTGGCAAGAAAAGCTGCTTCTAGGAGGTTGTCAAGTGTTTTCACTCGACGATTCCATTCTTGGGTGGTTGGTTTGGCCCTTGTTCCAGTAACTCGAATCCTAGCCCGGTATATCCCATTTTAATTTTACACCATTGTGAACCTTACGCCTTTTTTACTCTCTGATCGAGGTTCTCGGCATTGAAAAATCTTCGTAAACTAAATCACACTTGTATATGTTGACATTTAAGAGATATACAGTCAAGAAAATCAAGGGCAATGGTGATATATATGCGGATTAGACACCAGAAAAAAAACACACAACAAATGGCTACAATTTAAGGAATGTGTTTAGTGACGGCATCAGATTCCTAATTGATGGAGAAAGGTTTGGTGGCAAGAAAAGCTGCTTCTAGGAGGTTATCAAGTGTTTTCGCTCGACGATTCCATTATTGGGTGGTTGGTTTGGCCCTTGTTCCTGTAACTCGAATCCTAGCCCGGTATATCCCATTTTAATTTTACACCATTGTGAACCTTACGCCTTTTTTACTCTCTGATCGAGGTTCTCGGCATTTAAAAATCTTCGTAAACTTAATCACACATGTATATGTTGACATTTAGGAGATATACAGTCAAGAAAATCAAGGGCAATGATGATATATATGCGGATTAGACACCAAAAAAAAAACCACTCAACAAATGGCTACAATTTAAGGAATGTGTTTAGTGACGGCATCAGATTCCTAATTGATAGAGAAATGTCTTTTGGCAAGAAAAGCTGCTTCTAGGAGGTTGTCAAGTGTTTTCGCTCGACGATTCCATTCTTGGGTGGTTGGTTTGGCCCTTGTTCCAGTAACTCGAATCCTAGCCCGGTATATCCCATTTTAATTTTACACCATTGTGAACATTACGGCTTTTTTACTCTCAGATCGAGGTTCTCGGCATTGAAAAATCTTCGTAAACTAAATCACACGTGTATATGTTGACATTTAAGAGATATACAATCAAGAAAATCAAGGGCAATGGTGATATATATGCGGATTAGACACCAAAAAAAAACCACTCAACAAATGGCTACAATTTAAGGAATGTGTTTAGTGACGGCATCAAATTCCTAATTGATGGAGAAAGGTCTGGTGGCAAGAAAAGCTGCTTCTAGGAGGTTGTCAAGTGTTTTCGCTCAACGATTCCATTCTTGGGTGGTTGGTTTGGCCCTTGTTCCTGTAACTCAAATCCTATCCCGATATATCCCATTTTAATTTTACACCATTGTGAACCTTACGCCTTTTTTACTCTCTAATCGAGGTTCTAGGCATTGAAAAATGTTCGTAAACTAAATCACTTGTGTATATGTTAACATTTAAGAGATATACAGTCAAGAAAATCAAGGGTAATGGTGATATATATGCGGATTAGACACCAGAAAAAAAACTCAACAAATGGCTACAATTTAAGGAATATGTTTAGTGACGGCATCAGATTCCTAATTGATGGAGAAAGGCCTGGTGGCAAGAAAAGCTGCTTCAAGGAGGTTGTCAAGTGTTTTCGCTCGACGATTCCATTCTTGGGTGGTTGGTTTGGCCCTTGTTCCTGTAACTCGAATCCTAGCCCGGTATATCCCATTTTAATTTTACACCATTGTGTACCCTAAGCCTTTTTTACTCTCTGATCGAGGTTCTCGGCATTGAAAAATCTTTGTAAATTAAATCACACGTGTATATGTTGACATTTAAGAGATATACAGTCAAGAAAATTAAGGGCATTGGTGATATATATGCGGATTAGACACCAAAAAAAAACACTCAACAAATGGATATAATTTAAGGAATGTGTTTAGTGACGGCATCAGATTCCTAATTGATAGAGATAGGTCTGGTGGCAAGAAAAGCTGCTTCAAGGAGGTTGTCACGTGTTTTCGCTCGACCATTCCATTCTTGGGTGGCTGGTTTGGCCCTTGTTCCTGTAACTCGAATCCTAGCCCGGTATATCCCATTTTAATGTTACACCATTGTGAACCTTACGCCTTTTTTACTCTCTGATCGAGGTTCTCGGCATTGAAAAATCTTCGTAAACTAAATCACACGTGTATATGTTGACATTTAAGAGATATACAGTCAAGAAAATCAAGGGCAATGGTGATATATATGCGGATTAGACACCAAAAAAAAACACTCAACAAATGGCTACAATTTAAGGAATGTGTTTAGTGACGGCATCAGATTCCTAATTGATGGAGAAAGGTCTGGTAGCAAGAAAAGCTGCTTCTAGGAGGTTGTCAAGTGTTTCCGTTCGATGATTCCATTCTTGGGTGGTTGGTTTGGCCCTTGTTCCCGTAACTCGAATCCCAGCCCAGTATATCCCATTTTAATTTTACACCATTGTGAACCTTACGCCTTTTTTACTCTTTGATCGAGGTTCTCAGCATTGAAAAATCTTCGTAAACTAAGTCACACGTGTATATGTTGACATTTAAGAGATATACATTCAAGAAAATCAGGGGCAATGGTGATATATGCGCGGATAAGACATAAAAAAACACTCAACAAATGGCTACAATTAAAGGAATGTGTTTAGTGACGGCATCAGATTCCTAATTGATGGAGAAAGTTCTGGTGGCAAGAAAAGCTGCTTCTAGGAGGTTGTCAAGTGTTTTCGCTCGACGATTCCATTCTTGGGTGGTTGGTTTAGCCCTTGTTCCCGTAACTCGAATCCCAGCCTAGTATATCACATTTTAATTTTACACCATTGTGAAGGTTACGCCTTTTTTCCTCTCTGATCGAGGTTCTCGGCATTGAAAAATCTTCATAAACAAAATCACACGTGTATATGTTGACATTTAAGAGATATACAGTCAAGAAAATCAAGGGCAATGGTGATATATATGCGGATTAGACACAAAAAAAAACACTCAACAAATGGCTACAATTTAAGGAATGCGTTTAGTGACGGCATCAGATTCCTATTTGATGGAGAATGGTCTGGTGGCAAGAAAAGCTACTTCTAGGAGGTTATCAAGTGTTTTCGCCCGACGATTCCATTCTTGGGTGGTTGGTTTGGCACTTGTTCCAGTAACTCGAATCCTAGCCCAATATATCCCATTTTAATTTTACACCATTGTGAACCTTACGCCTTTTTTACTCTTTGATCGAGGTTCTCGACATTGAAAAATCTTTGTAAACTAAATCACCCGTGTATACGTTAACATTTAAGAGATATACAGTCAAGAAAATCAGGGGCAATGGTGATATATATGCGGATTAGATATAAAAAAACACTTAACAAATGGCTACAATTTAAGGAATATGTTTAGTGACGACATCAGATTCCTAATTGATGGAGAAAGGTCCGGTGACAAGAAAAGCTGCTTCTAGGAGGTTGTCAAGTGTTTTCGCTCGACGATTCCATTATTCGGTGGTTGGTTTGGCCCTTGTTCCTGTAACTCGAATCCTAGCCCGGTATATCCCATTTTAATTTTACACCATTCTGAGCCTTACTCCTTTTTTACTCTCTGATCGAGGTTCTCGGCATTGAAAAATCTTTGTAAACTAAATCACATGTGAATATGTTGACATTTAAGAGATATACAGTCAAGAAAATCAAGGGCAATGGTGATATATATGCGGATTAGACACCAAAAAAAACTCAACAAATGGCTACAATTTAAGGAGTGTGTTTACTTACGTCATCAGATTCCTAATCAATTGAGTAAGGTCTGGTGGCAAGAAAAGCTGCTTCAAGGAGGTTGTCAAGTGTTTTCGCTCGACGATTCCGTTCTTGGGTGGTTGGTTTGGCCCTTGTTCCTGTAACTCGAATCATAGCCCGGTATATCCCAATTTAATTTTACACCATTGTGAACCTTACACCTTTTTTACTCTCTGATCGAGGTTCTCGGCATTGAAAAATCTTCGTAAACTAAATCACACGTGTATATGTTGACATTTAAGACATATACAGTCAAGAAAATCAAAGGCAATGCTGATATATATGCGGATTAGACACCAAAAAAAAACCCACACAACAAATTACTACAATTTAAGGAATGTGTTTAGTGACGGCATCAGGTTCCAAATTGATGGAGAAAGGTCTGGTGGCAAGAAAAGCTGCTTCTAGGAGGTTGTCCAGTGTTTTCGCTCGACAATTCCATTCTTGAGTGGTTGGTTTGGCCCTTGTTCCAGTAACTCGAATCCTAGCCCGGTATATCCCATTTTAATTTTGCACCATTGTGAACCTTAAGCCTTTTTTACTCTCGGATCGAGGTTCTTGGCATTGAAAAATCTCCGTAAACTAAATCACACGTGTATATGTTGACATTTAAGAGATATACAGTATAGAAAAACAAGGGCAATGGTGATATATATGCGGATTAGACACAAAAAATAACACTCAACAAATGGCAACAATTTAAGGAATGTGTTTAGTGACGGCATCAGATTCCAAATTGATGGACAAAGGTCTGCTGGGAAGAAAAGCAGCTTCTAGGACGTTGTCAAGTGTTTTCGCTCAATGATTCCATTCTTGGGTGGTTGGTTTGGTCCTTGTTCTTGTAACTCGAATCCTAGCCCGGTATATCCCATTTTAATTTTACACCATTGTGAACCTTACGCCTTTTTTACTCTCTGATCGAGGTTCTCGGCATTGAAAAATCTTCATAAACTAAATCACACGTGTATATGTTGACATTTAAGAGATATACAGTCAAGAAAATCAAGGGCAATGGTGATATATATGCGGATTTGACACAAAAAAAAACACTCAACAAATGGCTACATTTTAAGGAATGTGTTTAGTGACGGCATCAGATTCCTAATTGATAGAGAAGGGTCTGGTGGCAAGAAAAGCTGCTTCTAGGAGGTTGTCCAGTGTTTTCGCTCGACAATTCCATTCTTGAGTGGTTGGTTTGGCCCTTGTTCCAGTAACTCGAATCCTAGCCCGGTATATCCCATTTTAATTTTGCACCATTGTGAACCTTAAGCCTTTTTTACTCTCGGATCGAGGTTCTTGGCATTGAAAAATCTCCGTAAACTAAATCACACGTGTATATGTTGACATTTAAGAGATATACAGTATAGAAAAACAAGGGCAATGGTGATATATATGCGGATTAGACACAAAAAATAACACTCAACAAATGGCAACAATTTAAGGAATGTGTTTAGTGACGGCATCAGATTCCAAATTGATGGACAAAGGTCTGCTGGCAAGAAAAGCTGCATCTAGGAGGTTGTTAAGTGTTTTTGCTCGACGATTCCATTCTTGGGTGGTTGGTTTGGCCCTTGTTCCTGTAACTCGAATCCTAGCCCGGTATATCCCGTTTTAATTTTACACCATTGTGAACCTTATGCCTTTTTTACTCTCAGATCGAGGTTCTCGGCAATGAAAAATCTTCGTGAATTAAATCACACGTGTGTATGTTGACATTTAACTGATATACCGTCAAGAAAATCAAGGGCAATGGTAATATATATGAAGATTAGACACCAAAAAAAAACACTCAACAAACGGCTACAATTTAAGGAATGTGTTTAGTGACGGCATCAGATTCCTTATTGATGGAGAAATGTCTGGTGGCAAGAAAAGCTGCTTCTAGGAGGTTGTCAAGTGTTTTCACTCAACGATTCCATTCTTGGGTGGTTAGTTTGGCCCTTGTTCCAGTAACTCGAATCCTAGCCCGGTATATCCCATTTTAATTTTACACCATTGTGAACCTTACACCTTTTTTACTCTCTGATCGAGGTTCTCGGCATTGAAAAATCTTCGTAAACTAAATCACACGTGTATATGTTGACATTTAAGAGATATACTGTCAAGAAAATTAAGGGCAATGGTGATATATATGCGGATTAGACACCAAAAAAAACCACTCAACAAATGGCTACAATTTAAGGAATGTGTTTAGTGATGACATCAGATTCCTAATTGATGGAGAAATGTCTGGTGGCAAGAAAAGCTGCTTCTAGGAGATTGTCAAGTGTTTTCACTCGACGATTCCATTCTTGGGTGGTTGGTTTGGCCCTTGTTCCAGTAACTCGAATCCTAGCCCGTTATATCCCATTTTAATATTACACCATTGTGAACCTTACGCCCTTTTTACTCTCAGATCGAGGTTCTTGGCATTGAAAAATCTTCGTAAACTAAATCACACTTGTATATGTTGACATTTAAGAGATATACAGTCAAGAAAATCAAGGGCAATGGTGATATATATGCGGATTAGACACCAAAAAAAACACACTCAACAAATGGCTACAATTTAAGGAATGTGTTTAGTGACGACATCAGATTCCTAATTGATTTAGAAAGGTATGGTGGCAAGAAAAGCTGCTTCTAGGAGGTTGTTAAGTGTTTTCGCTCGACGATTCCATTCTTGGGTGGTTGGTTTGGCCCTTGTTCCTGTAACTCGAATCCTAGCCCGGTATATCCCGTTTTAATTTTACACCATTGTAAACCTTACGCCTTTTTTACTCTCAGATCGAGGTTCTCGGCAATGAAAAATCTTCGTGAATTAAATCACACATGTGTATGTTGACATTTAAGATATATACCGTCAAGAAAATCAAGGGCAATGGTGATATATATGAAGATTAGACACCAAAAAAAACACTCAACAAACGGCTACAATTTAAGGAATGTGTTTAGTGACGGCATTAGATTCCTAATTGATGGAGAAATGTCTGGTGGCAAGAAAAGCTGCTTCTAGGAGGTTGTCAAGTGTTTTCACTCGACGATTCCATTCTTGGGTGGTTGGTTTGGCCCTTGTTCCAGTAACTCGAATCCTAGCCCGATATATCCCATTTTAATTTTACACCATTGTGAACCTTACGCCTTTTTTACTCTCAAATCGAGGTTCTCGGCATTGAAAAATCTTCGTAAACTAAATCACACGTGTATATGTTGACATTTAAGAGATATACAGTCAAGAAAATCAAGGGCAATGGTGATATATATGCGGATTAGACACCAAAAAAAACCACTCAACAAATGGCTACAATTTAAGGAATGTGTTTAGTGATGGCATCAGATTCCTAATTGATGGAGAAATGTCTGGTGGCAAGAAAAGCTGCTTCTAGGAGGTTGTCAAGTGTTTTCACTCGACGATTCCATTCTTGGGTGGTTGGTTTGGCCCTTGTTCTAGTAACTCGAATCCTAGCCCGGTATATCCCATTTTAATTTTACACCATTGTGAATCTTACGCCTTTTTTACTCTCAGATCGAGGTTCTCGGCATTGAAAAATCTTCATAAACTAAATCACACTTGTATATGTTGACATTTAAGAGATATACAGTCAAGAAAATCAAGGGCAATGGTGATATAAATGCGGATTAGACACCAAAAAAAACACACTCAACAAATGGCTACAATTTAAGGAATGTGTTTAGTAACGGCATCAGATTCCTAATTGATTTAGAAAGGTCTGGTGGCAAGAAAAGCTGCTTCTAGGAGGTTGTTAAGTGTTTTCGCTCGACGATTCCATTCTTGGGTTGTTGGTTTGGCCCTTGTTCCTGTAACTCGAATCCTAACCCCGGTATATCCCGTTTTAATTTTACACCATTGTGAACCTTACGCCTTTTTTACTCTCAGATCGAGGTTCTCGGCAATGAAAAATCTTCGTGAATTAAATCACACGTGTGTATGTTGACATTTAAGAGATATACCGTCAAGAAAATCAAGGGCAATGGTGATATATATGAAGATTAGACACCAAAAAAAACACTCAACAAACGGCTACAATTTAAGAAATGTGTTTAGTGACGGCATTAGATTCCTAATTGATGGAGAAATGTCTGGTGGCAAGAAAAACTGCTTCTAGGAGGTTGTCAAGTGTTTTCACTCGACGATTCCATTCTTGGGTGGTAGGTTTGGCCCTTGTTCCAGTAACTCGAATCCTAGCCCGATATATCCCATTTTAATTTTACACCATTGTGAACCTTACGCCTTTTTTACTCTCAAATCGAGGTTCTCGGCATTGAAAAATCTTCGTAAACTAAATCACACGTGTATATGTTGACATTTAAGAGATATACAGTCAAGAAAATCATGGGCAATGGTGATATATATGCGGATTAGACACCAAAAAAAACCACTCAACAAATGGCTACAATTTAAGGAATGTGTTTAGTGATGGCATCAGATTCCTAATTAATGGAGAAATGTCTGGTGGCAAGAAAAGCTGCTTCTAGGAGGTTGTCAAGTGTTTTCACTCGACGATTCCATTCTTGGGTGGTTGGTTTGGCCCTTGTTCCAGTAACTCGAATCCTAGCCCGGTATATCCCATTTTAATTTTACACCATTCTGAATCTTACGCCTTTTTTACTCTCAGATCGAGGTTCTCGGCATTGAAAAATCTTCGTAAACTAAATCACACTTGTATATGTTACATTTAAGAGATATACAGTCAAGAAAATTAAGGGCAATGGTGATATATATGCGGATTAGACACCAAAAAAAACACACTCAACAAATGGCTACAATTTAAGGAATGTGTTTAGTGACGGCATCAGATTCCTAATTGATTTAGAAAGGTCTGGTGGCAAGAAAAGCTGCTTCTAGGATGTTGTTAAGTGTTTTCGCTCGACGATTCCATTCTTGGGTGGTTGGTTTGGCCCTTGTTCCTGTAACTCGAATCCTAGCCCGGTATATCCCGTTTTAATTTTACACCATTGTGAACCTTACGCCTTTTTTACTCTCAGATCGAGGTTCTCGGCAATGAAAAATCTTCGTGAATTAAATCACATGTGTGTATGTTGACATTTAAGAGATATACCGTCAAGAAAATCAAGGGCAATGGTGATATATATGAAGATTAGACACCAAAAAAAACACTCAACAAACGGCTACAATTTAAGGAATGTGTTTAGTGACGGCATCAGATTCCTAATTGATGGAGAAATGTCAGGTGGCAAGAAAAGCTGCTTCTAGGAGGTTGTCAAGTGTTTTCACTCGACGATTCCATTCTTGGGTGGTTGGTTTGGCCCTTGTTCCAGTAACTCGAAACCAAGCCCGGTATATCCCATTTTAATTTTACACCATTGTGAACCTTACGCCTTTTTTACTGTCTGATCGAGGTTCTCGGCATTGAAAAATCTTCGTAAACTAAATCACACGTGTATATGTTGACATTTAAGAGATATACAGTCAAGAAAATCATGGGCAATGGTGATATATATGCGGATTAGACACCAAAAAAAAACCACTCAACAAATGGCTACAATTTAAGGAATGTGTTTAGTGATGGCATCAGATTCCTAATTGATGGAGAAATGTCTTGTGGCAAGAAAAGCTGCTTCTAGGAGGTTGTCAAGTGATTTCACTCGACGATTCCATTCTTGGGTGGTTGGTTTGGCCCTTGTTCCAGTAACTCGAATCCTAGCCCCGGTATATCTCATTTTAATTTTACACCATTGTGAACCTTACGCCTTTTTTACTCTCAGATCGAGGTTCTCGGCATTGAAAAATCTTCGTAAACTAAATCACACTTGTATATGTTGACATTTAAGAGATATACAGTCAAGAAAATCAAGGGCAATGGTGATATATATGCGGATTAGACACCAAAAAAAACACTCAACAAATGGCAACAATTTAAGGAATGTGTTTAGTGACGGCATCAGATTACTAATTGATGGACAAAGGTCTGTTGGCAAGAAAAGCTGCTTCTAGGAGGTTATCAAGTGTTTTCGTTTGACGATTCCATTCTTGGGTGGTTGGGTTGGCCCTTGTTCCTGTAACTCGAATCCTAGCCCGGTATATCCCATTTTAATTTTACACCATTCTGAACCTTACGCCTTTTTTACTCACAGATCGAGGTTCTCGTCATTGAAAAATCTTCGTAAACTAAATCACACGTGAATATGTTGACATTTAAGAGATATACAGTCAAGAAAATCAAGGGCAATGGTGATATATATGCGGATTAGACACCAAAAAAAAAACACAACAAATGGCTACAATTTAAGGAGTGTGTTTACTGACGTCATCAGATTCCTAATTGATGGAGAAATGTCTGGTGGCAAGAAAAAGCTGCTTCTAGGAGGTTGTCAAGTGTTTTCGCTCGACGATTCCGTTCTTGGGTGGTTGGTTTGGCCCTTGTTCCCGTAACTTGAATCCTAGCCCGGTATATCACATTTTAATTTTACACCATTGTGAACCTTACGCATTTTTTACTCTCTGATCGAGGTTCTCGGCATTGAAAAATCTTCGTAAACTAAATCACACGTGTATATGTTGACATTTAAGAGATATACATTCAAGAAAATCAAGGGCAATGGTGATATATATGCGGATTAGACCCAAAAAAAACACTCAACAAATGGCTACAACTTAAGGAATGTGTTTAGTGACGACATTAGATTCCAAATTGATGGAGAAAGGTCGGGTGGCAAGAAAAGCTGCTTCTAGGAGGTTGTCAAGTGTTTTCGCTCGATGATTCCATTCTTGGGTGGTTGGTTTGGCCCTTGTTCCTGTAACTCGAATCCTAGCCCGGTATATCCCAATTTAATTTTACACCATTGTGAACCTTACACCTTTTTTATTCTCTGATCGAGGTTCTCGGCATTGAAAAATCTTCGTAAACTAAATCACACGTGTATATGTTGACAATTAAGAGATATACAGTCAATAAAATCAAAGGCAATGTTGATATATATGCGGATTAGACACCAAAAAAAACCCACTCAACAAATGACTACAATTTAAGGAATGTGTTTAGTGACGGCATCAGATTCCAAATTGATGGAGAAAGGTCTGGTGGCAAGAAAAGCTGCTTCTAGGAGGTTGTCCAGTGTTTTCGCTCGACGATTCCATTCTTGGGTGGTTGGTTTGGCCCTTGTTCCAGTAACTCGAATCCTAGCCCGGTATATCCCATTTTAATTTTTCACCATTGTGAACCTTACGCCTTTTTTACTCTCAGATCGAGGTTCTTGGCATTGAAAAATCTTCGTAAACTAAATCACACGTGTATATGTTGACATTTAAGAGATACACAGTAAAGAAAATAAAGGGCAATGGTGATATATATGTGAATTAGACACAAAAAAAAACACTCAACAAATGGCAACATTTTTAAGGAATGTGTTTAGTGACGGCATCAGATTCCAAATTGATGGACAAAGGTCTGCTGGGAAGAAAAGCTGCTTCTAGGACGTTGTCAAGTGTTTTCTCTCGATGATTCCATTCTTGGGTGGTTGGTTTGGCCCTTGTTCCTCTAACTCGAATCCTAGCCCGGTATATCCCATTTTAATTTTACACCATTGTGAACCTTACGCCTTTTTTACTCTCTGATTGAGGTTCTCGGCATTGAAAAATCTTCGTAAACTAAATCACATGTGTATATGTTGACATTTAAGAGATATACAGTCAATAAAATTTAGGGCAATGGTGATATATATGCGGATTAGACACAAAAAAAACACTCAACAAATGGCTACATTTTAAGGAATGTGTTTAGTGACGGCATCAGATTCCTAATTGATAGAGAAAGGTCTGGTGGCAAGAAAAGCTGCTTCTAGGAGGTTGTTAAGTGTTTTCGCTCGACGATTCCATTCTTGGGTGGTTGGTTTGGCCCTTGTTCCTGTAACTCGAATCCTAGCCCGGTATATCCCGTTTTAATTTTACACCATTGTGAACCTTACGCCTTTTTTACTTTCAGATCGAGGTTCTCGGCAATGAAAATTTTTCGTGAATTAAATCACACGTGTGTATGTTGACATTTAAGAGATATACCGTCAAGAAAATCAAGGGCAATGGTGATATATATGAAGATTAGACACCAAAAAAAACACTCATCAAACGGCTACAATTTTAGGAATGTGTTTAGTGACGGCATCAGATTCCTAATTGATGGAGAATGGTCTGGTGGCAAGAAAAGCTTCTTCTAGGAGGTTGTCAAGTGTTTTCGCACGACGTTTCCTTTCTTGGGTGGTTGGTTTGGCCCTTGTTCCTGTAACTCGAATCCTAGCCTGGTATATCCCGTTTTAATTTTACACCATTGTGAACCTTACGCCTTTTTTTACTCTCTGATCGAGGTTCTCGGCATTGAAAAATCTTCGTAAACTAAATCACACGTGTCTATGTTGAAATTTAAGAGATATACAATCATGAAAATCAAGGGCAATGGTGATATATATGCTGATTAGACACCAAAAAAAAAAACTCAACAAATGGCTACAATTTAAGGAATGTGTTTAGCGATGGCATCAGATTCCTAATTGATGGAGAAAGATCTGGTGGTAAGAAAAGCTGCTTCTAGGAGGTTGTCAAGTGTTTTCGCTCGACGATTCCATTATTGGGTGGTTGGTTTGGCCCTTGTTCCTGTAACTCGAATCCTAACCCTGTTTATCTCATTTTAATTTTACACCATTGTGAACCTTACGCCTTTTTTACTCTCTGATCGAGGTTCTCGGCATTGAAAAATCTTTGTAAACTAAATCACACGTGTATATGTTGACATTTAAGAGATATACAATCAAGAAAATATACGGCAATGGTGATATATATTCGGATTAGACAAACAAAAAAAAACACTCAACAAATAGCTACAATTTAAGGAATGTGCTTAGTGACGGCATCAGATTCCTAATTGATGGAGAAAGGTCTGGCTGTAAGAAAAGCTGCTTTTAGGAGGTTGTCAAGTGTTTTCGCTCGACGATTCCATTCCTGGGTGGTTGGTTTGGCCCTTGTTCCTGTAACTCGAATCCTAGCCCGGTATATCTCATTTTTATTTTACGCCATTAAGAACCTTACGCCTTTTTTACTCTCTTATCGAGGTTCTCGGCATTGAAAAATATTCGTAAACTAAATCACACGTGTATATGTTGACATTTAAGAGATATACAGTCAAGAAAATCAAGGGCAATGGTGATATATATATATGTGGATTAGACACCAAAAAAACACTCAACAAATGGCTACAATTTAAGGAATGTGTTTAGTGACGGCATCAGATTCCTAATTGATGGAGAAAGGTCTGGTGGCAAGAAAAGCTGCTTCTAGGAGGTTGTCAAGTGTTTTCCCTCGACGATTCCATTCTTGGGTGGTTGGTTTGACCCTTTTTCCTGTACCTCGAATCCTAGCCCGGTATATCCCATTTTAATTTTACACCATTGTGAAACTTACACCTTTTTTACTCTCTGATCGAGGTTCTCCGCGTTGAAAAATCTTCGTAAACTAAATCACATGTGTAGATGTTGACATTTAAGAGATATATAGTCAAGAAAATCAAGGGCAATGGTGATATATATGCGGTTTAGACACCAAAAAAAAACACTCAACAACTGGCTATAATTTAAGGAATGTGTTTAGAGACGGCATAAGATTCCTAATTGATGGAGAAAGGTCTGGTGGCAAGAAAAGCTACTTATAGGAGGTTGTCAAGTGTTTTCGCTCGACGATTCCATTCTTGGGTGGTTGGTTTGGCCCTTGTTCCTGTAACTCGAATCCTAGCCCGGTATATCCCATTTTAATTTTACACCATTGTGAACCTTACGCCTTTTTTACTCTCTGATCGAGGTTCTCGGCTTTGAAAAATCTTCGTAAACTAAATCACACGTCTATATGTTGACATTTAAGAGATATACAGTCAAGAAAATCAAGGGCAATGGTGATATATATGCGGATTAGACACCAAAAAACCACTCAACAAATGGCTACAATTTAAGGAATGTGTTTAGTGATGGCATCAGATTCCTAATTGATGGAGAAAGGTCTGGTGGTAAGAAAAGCTGCTTCTAGGAGGTTGTCAAGTGTTTTCGCTCGACGATTCCATTCTTGGGTGGTTGGTTTGGCCCTTGTTCTAGTAACTCGAATCGTAACCCAGTTTATCTCATTTTAATTTTACACCATTGTGAACCTTACGCCTTTTTTACTCTCTGGTCGAGGTTCTCGGCATTGAAAAATCTTTGTAAACTAAATCACACGTGTATATGTTGACATTTAAGAGATATACAATCAAGAAAATCAAGGGCAATGGTGATATATATTCGGATTAGACACAAAAAAAAACACTCAACAAATGGCTACAATTTAAGGAATGTGCTTAGTGACGGCATCAGATTCCTAATTGATGGAGAAAGGTCTGGCTGCAAGAAAAGCAGCTTTTAGGAGGTTGTCAAGTGTTTTCGCTCGACGATTCCATTCTTGGGTGGTTGGTTTGGCCCTTGTTCCTGTAACTCGAATCCTAGCCCGTTATATCCCATTTTCATTTTACCCCATTAAGAACCTTACGCCTTTTTTACTCTCTTATCGAGGTTCTCGGAATTGAAAAAAATTCGTAAACTAAATCACACGTGTATATGTTGACATTTAAGAGATACACAGTCAAGAAAATCATGAGCAATGGTGATATATATGCGGATTAGACACCAAAAAAAAAACACTCAACAAATGGCTACAAATTAAGGAATGTGTTTAGTGACGACATCAGATTCTTAATTGATGGAGAAAGGTCTGGTGGCAAGAAAAGCTACTTCTACTAGGTTATCAAGTGTTTTTGCTCGACGATTCCATTCTTGGGTGGTTGGTTTGGCCCTTGTTCCTGTAACTCGAATCCTAGCCAGGTATATCCCATTTTAATTTTACACCATTGTGAACCTTACGCCTTTTTTACTCTCTGATCGAGGTTCTCGATATTGTAAAAAACTTCGTAAACTAAATCACACTTGTATATGTTGACATTTAAGAGATATACAGTCAAGAAAATCAAGGGCAATGGTGATATATATGCGGATTAGACACAAAAAAAATACACTCAACAAATGGCTACAATTTAATGAATGTGTTTAGTGATGGCATCAGATTCCTAATTGATAGAGAAAGGTCTGGTGGCAAGAAAAGCTGCTTCTAGGAGGTTGTCAAGTGTTTTCGCTCGATGATTCCATTCTTGGGTGGTTGGTTTGGCCCTTGTTCCTGTAACTCGAATCCTAGCCCGGTATATCCCATTTTAATTTTACACCATTGTGAACCTTACGCCTTTTTTACCCTCTGATCGAGGTTCTCGGCATTGAAAAATCTTCGTAAACTAAATCACACGTGTATATGTTTACATTTAAGAGATATATACAGTCAAGAAAATCAAGGGCAATGGTGATATATATGCGGATTAGACACCAAAAAAACACTCAACAAATGGCTACAATTTAAGGAATGTGTTTAGTGACGGCATCAGATTCCTAATTGATGGAGAAAGGTCTGGTGGCAAGAAAAGCTGCTTCTAGGAGGTTGTCAAGTGTTTTCGCTCGACGATTCCATTCTTGGGTGGTTGGTTTGACCCTTGTTCCTGTACCTCGAATCCTAGCCCGGTATATCCCATTTTAATTTTACACCATTGTGAACCTTACGCCTTTTTTACTCTCTGATCGAGGTTCTCGGCGTTGAAAAATCTTCGTAAACTAAATCACATGTGTAGATGTTGACATTTAAGAGATATACAGTCAAGAAAATCAAGGGCAATGGTGATATATATGCGGTTTAGACACCAAAAAAAACACTCAACAAATGGCTATAATTTAAGGAATGTGTTTAGTGACGGCATCAGATTCCTAATTGATGGAGAAAGGTCTGGTGGCAAGAAAAGCTAATTCTAGGAGGTTGTCAAGTGTTTTCGCTCGACGATTTCATTCTTGGGTGGTTGGTTTGGCCCTTGTTCCTGTAACTCGAATCCTAGCCCGGTATATCCCATTTTAATTTTACACCATTGTGAACCTTACGCCTTTTTTACTCTCTGATCGAGGTTCTCGGCATTGAAAAATCTTCGTAAACTAAATCACATTTGTATATGTTGAGATTTAGAAGATATATAGTCAAGAAAATCAAGGGCAATGGTGATATATGTAACACCCCGTGTTTCGAAAGTCAAAGTCAAAGTCAACATTGAGGTCAAAGGGAGAAAAGATTGCTAATTGCGATCTGTCACTCCTTGCTCAATGTTTGTTTTGACTTCTTTGACTTGTAGATAGTCTTTTTATGCTTTTACGTTAGTTGTATTATGTGGAGTACTTATTAATAATCGAGGTTTAATCAATGTTTATCGCATGTTTTATCGCTTTATCGCATCGCAATCGCACTCGCAACTCGAATTATGTGTTCCGGATACTGCTTTACGTGTGTGTGCCCTTTATGTGTTACTTGTGCATGTTTGTTTATGTTTAAGTTGTGGTGATTAATCGAAACGCAATCGCAACGCTATCGCAATTGAATCGCAAACGCTAAACGCAAGTAATGTAGGATGATTGTATGTTAGATATAGTAGTTGGGATTAAAAGTAATTTGATGAGAAACCCTATCACATCGCAATGCTCAATACGCGAATCGAAACCGCAAAACTCACCGCGCCGAACACTCGAATCAAGTGGCCAACTGACCGAGTTGCCACCCAATCGGGCTGCCACCCGATTGACTAGTCACTTTTCCCCCTTTCCATTTATGGAAACCCTATAAATACCCCTCATATGTGAACATCACTTGATGTTGACAGCCCTCACTCGACCAGCTCGCTCCAGCCTACTTTTCTTCCGATTTCTCGCGATTCTTGTAAGTTTTCAGCCTAAATGTTGTACTTTCTTCATCTACACGCACTCCTACACCTTTCTATCTTTTGAATCTTAACTTTTAACCGTGAAATCACTAGATTTAAGGTGATTTAGGATCATGTCATCATGGTGTTCTTAGGAACTTCATGTTTTGGCTTCAATCCCTCAAAAACAACTTAGATCTGAACGATTTCCACACGAATAAACAAAGATCTTGCATAGATCTGAACATATTCATGGTGAAAAGGATTGAAATATGGTTTTCTAACTTTCTTTCAACTCTTTTACACTTAATGCACTCAAAACTAATAGATTCGGAGCTTGTTCTGACCTCCCACTCATTCTTAGTATTGTGTTGGTTCAAGATCCGGATTCTATCCGCGAGATTTCTGATTTCGGGTTGAACATGAAACACTGTCTCGAACAGTTAACTGGTCGAACTAGGGTGGTTCCTGTCCGATCGGGTCACTAGGTCTTGACGAGGTTTCTGTTGTTTAGCACGCTATCACATCGTCTCGAGAAAACCGCAGAACTATCAAAACCACCAAGTGAAGAAGATGATCAAGTCATCTGGGACGGATTGCCGTCCGACCGGACAGCCACCCGATCCGCTTGCACCTTGGGTCCAACACTTAACTTTTATTTCAACTTCTAAGGTTTGAACATCGAACGGATTGCCGTCCGATCGGATTGCCAATCGATTAGATTACCACCCGACCATGTGATGTTTTGACTTCAACACTTTAGCAATTTTCAACATGTTCAATGCATACGGATTTCCACCCGATCGGATTGCAATCCGATCGAGTGACCGTCCTGCGGTGAACTTGTTCTCAACCTGAGAAGCTTCGCCAATCGGATTGCTGTCCAATCGAACAGTCGTTCGATCGACAACCTAAAAGGTAGAGATACTTCTCTGTTTTCAAAATGCTACAACGAAAACTTCAAAAGACAAGCCATCATACACAAACACATCCATTCCAAATGAGGTAACAATCCAATCGAATGGTCACCCGATCGGATGACCATCCGAACGGATTGTCACCCGATCGACCGGCCACCCGATCGGATTGCTACCCGATCGGATTACCGTCTGATCCATTAACACTTCACAACGTTTTACGTGCCACTTATCGTTTATATTATCATTCTGATCAGGCTAATCTCATTCTAAACGCTCCCTTCAATCCATCATCGCTGTGAGTATACTCGATCCCTTTTTGCTTTACGCACTTTTGGGTGTTACATACGTTACTTATTCTAAATCACATCGAACACACTACGTAATACTTTACCGCTAACCGTTACCGCATGTTATACATGACTTAATGAATGCTTGTTTGTTGTGTTTACATATGGATTGCTGTCTACCTGCCTTAGCAACGATAGTACTATTAGTTTGGACTCAGCACCTGTTCACTCAGGGGTTGTTAAGGACAATTAATCACATGGGTCACAGTGGTGATCATGTATTACGAACTGCCTTGCGCATTCAACCCGTAGTCATTGGTATTGATAGGATCATGTCGATAACTTACGTACTTTATTTCACACTGTGTACGTGTTGGTTATACGTAAACGATTTCGAACTCTATTATATCTATTAAACTTGTATGCTCACCTTTACACTATGTGTATTGACTTTTACTTTGACATATGTGGCAGGTGCTTAAGATGTTTAAATGCTTGGCTTGCTGTGAAATCGAGGCTAGGAAAGGTCTAGAAACAAATAAACGAAATGTCTGTACTTAAATTCTGAGTTTTCGGAACATAACTATTTGACCTGATTTTGTCTGTAATAAGTATGCTACCTTTTATGTCATGGTATGGGATGTGATATTTTAAATAATTTGTAACCGTAGTTGTTATGGAAACTTCTGGACAATCTGTTTCGCTCAGTGCCCCGCCCCGATGTTTCCGCCATCAGTTGGGGTGTGACAGATTGGTATCAGAGCCATAACTATAGGGAATTAGGCAAGACTTGACCTAGTCCGGGTCGATGTCTGAGAAACGACCTAGTCTATAGTTAGGAACCAACAGACCGACTTGATGGAGAAAGGTCTGGTGGCAAAAAAAGTTGCTTCTAGGAGGTTGTAAAGTGTTTTCGCTCGACGATTCGATTCTTGGGTGGTTGCTTTGGCCCTTTTTCCTGTAACTCGAATCCTAGCCTGGTATATCCCATTTAAATTTTACACCATTTTGAACGTTACGCCTTTTTTACTCTCTGATCGAGGTTCTCGGCATTGAAAAATCTTCGTAAACTAAATCACACATGTATATGTTGACATTTAAGAGATATACAGTCAAGAAAATCAAGGGCAATGGTGATATATATGCGGATTAGACACAAAAAAAAAAACACTCAACAAATGGCTACAATTTAAGGAATATGTTTAGTAACGACATCAGATTCCTAATTGATGGAGAAAGGTCTGGTGGCAAGAAAAGCTGCTTCTAGGAGGTTATCAAGTGTTTTCGCTCGACGATTCCCTTCTTGGGTGGTTGCTTTGGCCCTTGTTCCTGTAACTCGAATCCTAGCACATTATATCTATTTTTTATTTTACACCATTGTGAACCTTACGCCTTTTTTACTCTCTGATCGAGGTTCTCGGCATTGAAAAATCTTCGTAAACTAAATCACAATTGTATATGTTGACATTTAAGGGATATACAGTTAAGAAAATCAAGGGCAATGGTGATATATATGCGGATTAGACACCAAAAAAACACTCAACAAATGGCTACAATTTAAGGAATGTGTTTAGTGACGGCATCAGATTCCTAATTGATGGAGAACGGTCTGGTGGCAAGAAAAGCTGCTTCTAGGAGGTTGTCAAGTGTTTTCGCTCGACGATTCCATTCTTGGGTGGTTTGTTTGGCCCTTGTTCCTGTAACTCGAATCCTAGCCTAGTATATCCCATTTTAATTTTACACCATTGTGAACCTTACGCCTTTTTTACTCTCTGATCGAGGTTCTCGGCATTGAAAAATCTTCGTAAACTAAATCACACGTGTATATGTTGACATTTAAGAGATATACAGTCAAGAAAATCAAGGGCAATGGTGATATATATGCAGATTAGACACAAAAAAAAACACTCAACAAATATCTACAATTTAACGAATGTGTTTAGTGACGGCATCAGATTCCTAATTGATGGAGAAAGGTCTGGTGCCAAGAAAAGCTGCTTCTAGGAGGTTGTCAAGTGTTTTCGCTCGACGATTCCATTCTTGGGTGGTTGCTTTGGCCCTTGTTCCTGTAACTCGAATCCTAGCCCATTATATCCCATTTTAATTTTACACCATTGTGAACCTTACGTCTTTTTTACTCTCTGATCGAGGTTCTCGGCATTGAAAAATCTTCGTAAACTAAATCACACGTGTATATGTTGACATTTAAGGGATATACAGTCAAGAAAATCAAGGGCAATGATGATATATATGCGGATTAGACACCAAAAAAAACACTCAACAAATGGCTACAATTTAAGGAATGTCTTTAGTGACGGCATTAGATTTCTAATTGATGGAGAAAGGTCTGGTTGCAAGAAAAGCTGCTTCTAGGAGGTTGTCAAGTGTTTTCGCTCGACGATTCCATTCTTGGGTGGTTGGTTTGGCTCTTGTTCCTGTAACTCGAATCCTAGCCCGGTATATCCCATTTTAATTTTACACAATTGTGAACCTTACGCCTTTTTTACTCTCTGATCGAGGTTCTCGGCGTTGAAAAATCTTCGTAAACTAAATCGCGCGAGTATATGTTGACATTTAAGGGATATACAGTCAAGAAAATCAAGGGCAATGGTGATATATATGCGGATTAGACACAAAAAAAAACACTCAACAAATGGCTACAATTTAAGGAATGTGTTTTGTTACGGCATCAGATTCCTAATTGATGGAGAAAGGTCTGGTGGCAAAAAAAAGCTGCTTCTAGGAGGTTGTCAAGTGTTTTCGCTCGATGATTCCATTCTTGGGTGGTTGGTTTGGCTCTTGTTCCTGTAACTCGAATCCTAGCCCGGTATATCCCATTTTAATTTTACACCATTGTGAAACTTACGCCTTTTTTACTCTCTGATCGAGGTTCTCGGCGTTGAAAAATCTTCGTAAACTAAATCGCGCGAGTATATGTTGACATTTAAGGGAAATACAGTCAAGAAAATCAAGGGCAATGGTGATATATATGCGGATTAGACACAAAAAAAATACACTCAACAAATGGCTACAATTTAATGAATGTGTTTAGTGATGGCATCAGATTCCTAATTGATAGAGAAAGGTCTGGTGGCAAGAAAAGCTGCTTCTAGGAGGTTGTCAAGTGTTTTCGCTCGACGATTCCATTCTTGGGTGGTTGGTTTGGCCCTTGTTCCTGTAACTCGAATCCTAACCCGGTATATCCCATTTTAATTTTACACCATTGTGAACCTTACGCCTTTTTTACCCTCTGATCGAGGTTCTCGGCATTGAAAAATCTTCGTAAACTAAATCACACGTGTATATGTTTACATTTAAGAGATATACAGTCAAGAAAATCAAGGGCAATGGTGATATATATGTGGATTAAACACCAAAAAAACACTCAACAAATGGCTACAATTTAAGGAATGTGTTTAGTGACAGCATCAGATTCCTAATTGATGGAGAAAGGTCTGGTGGGAAGAAAAGCTGCTTCTAGGAGGTTGTCAAGTGTTTTCGCTCGACGATTCCATTCTTGGGTGGTTGGTTTGACCCTTGTTCCTGTACCTCGAATCCTAGCCCGGTATATCCCATTTTAATTTTACACCATTGTGAACCTTACGCCTTATTTACTCTCTGATCGAGGTTCTCGGCGTTGAAAAATCTTCGTAAACTAAATCAGACGTGTATATGTTGACATTTAAGGGATATACAGTCAAGAAAATCAAGGGCAATGGTGATATATATGCGAATTAGACACCAAAAAAACACTCAACAAATGACTACAATTTAAGAAATGTGTTTAGTGACGGCATCAGATTCCTAATTGATGGAGAACGGTCTGGTGGCAAGAAAAGCTGCTTCTAGGAGGTTGTCAAGTGTTTTCACTCGACGATTCCATTCTTGGTGGTTTGTTTGGCCCTTGTTCCTGTAACTCGCATCCTAGCCCGGTATATCCCATTTTAATTTTACACCGTTGTGAACTTACGCCTTTTTTACTCTCTGATCGAGGTTCTCGGCATTGAAAAATCTTCGTAAACTAAATCACACGTGTATATGTTGACATTTAACGGATATACAGTCAAGAAAATCAAGGGCAATGATGATATATATGCGGATTAGACACCAAAAAAAACACTCAACAAATTGCTACAATTTAAGGAATGCGTTTAGTGATGGCATCAGATTTCTAATTGATGGAGAAAGGTCTGGTGGCAAGAAAAGCTGCTTCTAGGAGGTTGTCAAGTGTTTTCGCTCGACGATTCCATTCTTGGGTAGTTGGTTTGGCCCTTGTTCCTGTAACTCGAATCCTAGCCCGGTATATCCCATCTTTATTTTACACCATTGTGAACCTTACGCCTTTTTTACTCTCTGATCGAGGTTCTCGGCATTGAAAATTTTTCATAAACTAAATCACACGTGTGTATGTTGACATTTAAGAGATATACAGTCAAGAAAAATCAAGGGCAATGGTGATATATATGCGGATTAGACACCAAAAAAAACACTCAACAAATGGCTACAATTTAAGGAATGTGTTTAGTGACGGCATTAGATTCCTAATTGATGGAGAAAGGTCTGGTGGCAAGAAAATCTGATTCTAGGAGGTTGTCAAGTGTTTTCGCTCGACGATTCCATTCTTGGGTGGTTGGTTTTGGCCCTTGTACCTGTAACTCGAATCTTAGCCCGGTATATCCCATTTTAATTTTACACCATTGTGAACCTTACGCCCTTTTTACTCTCTGATCGAGGTTCTCAGCATTGAAAAATCTTCGTAAACTAAATCACACATGTATATGTTGACATTTAAGAGATATACAGTCAAGAAAATCAGGGGCAATGGTGATATATATGCGGATTAGACACCAAAAAAAACACTCAACAAATGGCTACAATTTAAGTAATGTGTTTAGTGATGGCATCAGATTTCTAATTCATGGAGAAAGGTCTGGTGGCAAGAAAAGTTACTTCTAGGAGGTTGTCAAGGGTTTTCGCTCGACGATTCCATTCTTGGGTGGTTGGTTTGGCCCTTGTTACTGTAACTCGAATCCTAGCCCGGTATATCTCATTTTAATTTTACACCATTTTGAACCTTACGCCTTTTTTACTCTCTGATCGAGGTTCTCGGCATTGAATAATCTCCGTAAACTAAATGACACGTGTATATGTTGACGTTTAAGAGATATATAGTCAAGAAAATTAAGGGCAATGGTGATATATATGCGGATTAGACACCAAAAAAACACTCAACAAATGGCTACAATTTAAGGAATATGTTTAGTGACGGCATCAGATTGTTAATTGATGGTGGAAGGTCTGGTGGCAAGAAAAGCTGCTTCTAGGAGGTTGTAAAGTGTTTTCGCTCTTCGATTCGATTCTTGGATTTATTAAAGTATAGGGTCTAAACACATAAATTAAGAAAGTTAAAGGACTAAAATTCTTATCGCAACGCTACATGTGTCTATGTCATATTGGCCAATCGACATAGCATATTTATAGTTTGTATAATATGGGACTTTGCCCTCGCCCTTGATCACCCATGTTTTTTTTTTATATGAAGCCTATATGATTCATACAGCCTACATGACAGACTGACAAGGTGGGCCGGTGGACTCTGCCTTTACCCTCATTACTCCTTGTAGCCTTAGAGCAGTTACATTGGATTTTTATTTATATCCGTATAATTACGCCAAAAATTATAATTTTATCTCTCTCTCTTTTTTAATTAAATAATATTTTTTATATCTTTATCATTACATTTTCTCTATCATTCACTCACAACCATCTCTAAAAATATTTAAAAAATTATAAAGATGAACAGTGTTTCCAATATATTTACAAATGAACAGTAAAATTCTCATATATTTCATCTTTCCTCTACTCACAACTATTTCTTATTATAAAAGTAAACCACTCACATATTTTGAGAGCAATCAATGTGAATGTTTTTAGATCATTCACAATCAATCCCTTATATTTATGTGAGTGGGTTAGTTATATTATTAAAACGATTGTGAGTGTAGGAGAGAGAAAAATATATAAAAATGTAATTGTTCATCTGTGAATATATTGTTCACCACTTATAATTTTTTTAATATTTTTAAAAATGGTTGTGAGTGAGGGAGAGAAAAAATATGATAATAAAGGTATTATTTAATTTAATTATAAAAAGATAAAAAAAATAGTGATTTTTAATATAACTAGAGTAATACCCATAGCATTATAGCCTAGTGGTATCTTGGGGGTGGGATAAGGCTTATGACCATTAGGTCATGAGTTCGATTCCCACAAAGGGGGTTTTTCCCAGATTTATTGGGTTTCCTCCTGAATTGGTGTATAGGCATTATTGCCTAGTGGAGATGGATATGATCGGGTGGTTCCGCTGGTGGCACGATGATACTCCAGTGGTCCGTCAGTGATCCAAATTTGCCGTTCAAAAAAAAAATCTATACTATATAATAAAAGAAACCAATTTTGGGACACTTGTCATCATATTAGGCAATGTATCTTATGGATAATTATTATTTAATTTAATCTCTTCTAATTAAATATAGATATCCTATTAAATATTATTTAGTTTAATCTCTTATAGATAATTATTATTTAGTTTTAATTTAATCTCTTTTAGAAAAAAAAATTCATAGTTAGTTTATTAACCAAACATATTTTTTATTAAAATATATAACGATAAATTTTAGAATTCGTTTGATGAAAAGGAATAGAACTGAAGTTGGCTTCCGTTTTTTTTTTCTTTTCAAAAAATTACCTACATCTACCAAGTAAATTAAAAAAACTAGAGCATATTGATAAAAATTAATTGCCATATATAAGACCTAAACTAATTAAAATAGATTACTATCTTATGAAGTTCATCATTTATTTTTTTTCCGTCCGGTATTTTTTTCACTTATGATAAGTGGGATGGCTTGATGATATAATCTATTTATACGGATAAAATTTCATAAATTATCTTATTATTTATTTATATTAATTACTAGGGTAAGAAATTATATCTTAATAATTGAAACAAATATTGAGCATTTTCATAACGGGGGTGGAGGGAACGATTTTTTTATTTATATTAATTACTAGGTTAGAAATTATATGTAAATAATTGAAACAAATATCGAGCATTTTCATAACGAGGGTGGAGGGAACAATTTTCTTTCTTAACAAATAATTTATTTATTTAAAATATTTAAAATACAAGAAAAATAATAACTACATTTATCATACTAATAAATTTATCCAAAAACAGCCATCATTTTACGATTCAACTCAAGTCCATATATTTAAATTTTAAAGTTATATAACTTAATAATTACCGATAATTTATACTTATCTAATTAATTTAAATATTATTTTGTAGCTATAAGTTTATCTATTTGGCTAATTGCTATATGCCTAATCTAAACATTTCAACAATATTTTTAGAACTAATAAATTAAGACCACTGTTATTTAAATAAAACTTGGATTCCCACGTCGTGAGAAAGTCCATAATACAGTTTGTCTTCTAATCGATGGTTCAAATGCTTTCATATTTATAAACTTGACAAACATCACAAGTTTTGATCATACATAAAACAAAATTTTGTTCGAATATTAGAAAAAGTGTCTTAAAATATCGTTTTATAATTGTTAAATCTTCGTTATTAACTATTTGATATTTTATTTACTTAACCCGTGTAATACACGGGGTTATAACCTAGTATATATATATATAACTAGAGTAATGTTTTAAACTTTAAACCCTCAAAGAATGAAAAACTAAACCGTTCAACTAACCCGTCTAGTTTAGCTGGTCATTTCCCAAAAAAAAAAACAGTAGATCATTGACATTGAAACCGAACCCAAAAGTTTCCTGCCTAACCCTAAACCTGAAGCTGCCGTTGAACTAACTACTGGCTTGGCCCAATTCCAGATAACGGGCCTCGAACGTAACGGAAAGAAAATCACTCCCACCTGTTATCATATCGTCTTCTTCCTCATTTCATTTTCATTTTCATTCAATACAAACACCACAATTCTCAACCTTTCACCGCTCCCTATGGCTGCCTGTAAGTCCCCTATCCATATACACTCATGTTTTGTCCCTTAGAGTTAAATTCAAAAAAAATATATATATCTAGGGTTTTACAGCCCTAATTATGCTTAATTTGATACAAGAAATCATGTTACATTTGGTATTGTTTGTTTGTTTTTTTGTTACTAGGTAGCTTTGGGGCTTCAAGTTTGAAGCTTTACAACTTGAGGTTAGCTCCTGATAGAATAGAATTAGCTAATTTGCAACAGAATTGTTATGGAGTTAGGTTCGACAACGCCCGACGGTTTGATCGGCTGGTGTTGTCGAAAGGATCGAGTCGGTGTCTGTGCTTGTCTGCAAAGAATGCCCAATGTAAGAAATTTCGATTACAGTGAATGTTAGTGTGTTGGTTGTTTTCGTGTTTAGGGTTTAGGGTTTAATTTATTTAAATTCAAAATTCGTGTTTTGAAAGTATGGTATATAGCAGTAGGTGCAGAGTTAGAAGACTCTCCTGAGGTTGAAAGGTCATCTGAATCAACAAGCCAATTCACTCCAAGTGCTGCAGAGGTAAATTCTGAATTTTTGTATTAAATGTATGCAAAAATTTAGCATGTGCACTACTATAATTGGGGTGTTTACGGTTCAGTTCGACCGGTTTTGACGAAAATTCTGGGTCAAGCCCTAAACTACGGTTTCCGGGAAAGACAAACCAAACCAGCGGTCAAGACGGTTTGACAGTTCAGTTTTGAGATTTGAGAGTTGAACTGTTTTGTTTATTTTGTTCATTCCAAAATCATTATTTTGTATTAAAAAATCTTAAATGATAAAGATGGTTCGTGACTAAAATACATATACATCTACATATTCCGAAAGTGAAAAAAATACAACAGCCGGTTCGGTTATACCAGGTTTCAGACCGAACCATTAAACCGCCAAACCACCATAGCTGAACCATTTGGGTCGCAAAGCGGCTGACTTGCTTCCGTTGGGGCGGTCCGGTCGTTTCAGTGGCTTATGAACACCCTTCATATCAAAGTGTATGTTTAACTTATTCCGTTTATACCATATTCACAGGTGGAGTCTCTTCTAACAGAAATTTGTGACACAACCTCAATTGCAGAGTTTGAATTGAAAGTTAGTACCTGTAAAAACCGACTATAATGTCCATTGGAATTGTTTATCCATGTCTCTGAACTAACTCTTATATCTTCTTTGCATTATTTGTTGTTATTAGCTTGGTGGATTTCGGTTACATGTACTGAGAAACTTAACGGTAGAAAATACAAGTTCTCCACCGCCAGTTTCCGCCCCAATCGTCACTGCAAATGTGGAGTCAACTGAACAAAACGGGTCTGCATCGTCACCGTCTCTAGCCATTACCAAAGTTGAACCTACTTCGGGTGGGATTCAGACGTTTCTTGATACAGCTGCAGATGAAGGGTTGACTGTAATTCCGTCTCCCATGGTAAGAAACAAGATATTCAATATACTTTTATTTAGTTAAAACTTAAAAGATTATTTTTAAATATGCCACTTTTATGTGCAATACAGGTTGGGTACTTTCGAAGATCACGAACTATCAAGGGGAAACGAACACCTCCGCCATGCAAAGAGGTAATCACTTCCCAGTGTTTTTTCACCCGCTCCAAATGCTTCTGAATATTATTAGTTTATTACACATTGAACATTTGCTAGGAATTGTATTATTTTATCTTCCAAAAAATAAATATAAGAAAAAAATGAAATGCTTTGATTTGATGCTTTCCCTCCAGTAATCGCGCTGCTTCAACTAGGGATGAGATTTTTTTCCCAAATACCCATACGCATACCGATTTTAAGTATTCGGTACAGCGGTACCCAGTTTTATTGATTTCGGTATTCGGTACTTTTGGTATCGGTATGGATAAACAATGGTACTGGTACCGAATTTTATATAAAATTTCAAGAGTTTCTATTTTATTTTATGCTTTATTTTCTATTAGGTATTTATGGTACCTATTTGGTACCCGTATCGTATTGGTACTCGTGCCGATTTTACCTGTTGGTATCGGGACTTGTACCAATTTTACCTATTTGGTACCCGTATGAGTGCTCAAAAAGAAATAAAGTGGTACCAAAACGGGTACCGTTCTGAAATACCGGTACCGATACCCGTACCACGGTGAAGTGCCAGGACTAAGACCTCATGCCAAAGACGCATTTTTTAAAATTTAAGATTCTGGTTATGTTCGTTTATATTCTACTGATACTTGCATTGTTCTAACAGAAGCAAACTGTAAAGGAAGGGCAAGTCATTTGTTACATCGAGCAGCTCGGTGGGGAGCTTCCCATTGAGGTTATTAATGATTAATCTCTAAAAAAAATTCAGTAACTATCTAATCAAATTAAAACTCATACTAATTGTTTAGTTTCTGTCTTACTCTTTTTTCTTCTGTTTTCAGTCTGATATAGCTGGAGAAGTTATTAAGATACTTCGTGAGGATGGTGGTAAGCACAATTTATTCTAATAATTTGGTCAATGTAAAATACCTTACTTGTTTGGTTATTGTAAACAGATCCGGTGGGATATGGCGATGCTCTAATTGCAATTCTGCCCTCTTTTCCCGGAATCAAGAAGCTACAATAGGTTGTCGCAGCACCCCTTTTTTGCAGATGAGCTTATCACCGTATTTATTGAGATTGGTTGGTTGGTTGGTTGGTTGGTTGGTTGAGATACCTGTACATGGCTTATCACCATATTTATCGTACTATCTTTCTTACCAAGATTTATTTTCTTGTATTTTTGGCCTGTATGACCACCGCGCACTCATCTAATAAAGATGTAAAGTGGGACTTATTTCGTCTTCCATCTTCATTCTTGTTAGGTATGTGGTTGATTTGTTTAGCTTGATTCAAAATGTTCTTTCAAGATTTTCGTATATGCTCAAAGGTACATGAACAAAAATGAGGGCATTATCCTCCTTTTCCTTTCATTCATTTTTTTGTCTGGTCTGGTTTGAGACAAACCCCAAATTTGTATTCATTTTTCGTCTGGTTGAGATTGAAATAGTTCTAATCCGGAACAGGGCCGCAAGTGAACCACATCCATTATCTTGAATTTTCCTGTCCTAATTTGGCCTTGATCCATTCCGCGGTTCTCCCAATAAACACCCTTAGAAGTGTCATATTTTTTAACATCGTGGAAAGGACCGCAATTGATTAAAACAGGCCTATTATCGCTCCTGTCACAGCCGAGTAGCTTTCCGCTAAAACCTGTCGACAACCCAGATGTTATATAAGTTTAATATTCATATTACAGTGTTTTGTGGATTTCATTAGAGTTGGAAATTTTATTACATGGGTCAGTTTTGGCTGTATCTTATCTCAAACGGGTCAATTCGTAACATTAGCTAACGGGGAACAGGTCAAAACGGATTGAAAATCACATATATCTATTTTTGGGTGTTCAGGCCATTTATTCAAATGTTTGAATTGTTATTGTTATAATAATGTTTTTGTAATCAGTACAACCCCTACAATGAAGGACAATTTAATCTTGTTTTGACCCACTACCCGACGAGTCCATATTGTTGTTTAAAAGTTTCATAGGTAAAGAGAAAAACCAAATATTCATACGTGTATGTGATTTTGGGTAATATTTTATCTCAAACGGGTCAATTCTTAAAGCGTGTTTTTGATGATTAATAGAACACATCTTCAAGAACTTGAAGAATCAAAACCAAAGGGCTAAAAAGCGATAAAGAAAAAACATATCTTGATATGTTGTAGATCAGTTGTTGAATGGGGCTTGTTTAAGATTTCTCATATTGTATGCCTAAAGGAATCACTTAACTTACAATAAATTGTGAAGATGCAAGCTCCATCGGTGTCATTGCATCCTCCTTAGTCATTGTTAATCTATACTTGTTCGCTGCTTACAAATGGATTGATGCATTTATGTAGCATATGATCTGAAACTGAGATTTTCAATAAACCATACGAACGAAAACAATTATTTACTCCAACGATGAATTTTAAGCTTCCTACCATTAATAGATCCGATGGCCTTTAGTTCTTGTGTTAGTGATTCCAGTTCCTAGCATCCTTGAACATGGTAGTCATTTTTTACTTCATCTAAATATCACTTTTAGATCTATAAATGAGTCTTCGTGTTAATGCCTTCAGACCTCGTGGTACGATTCAAAGCATATACTTAGCGTCCTTTAGCGTGTGGAGGCATCAGCTTACAAGTTACAACACGGCTAATAACACATGAACCTATGTGGTCACACAAATACGAAGTTGACACCACTCACCGATTTACTAAAGTGGTTGAGCTTTCGAGTTTGAAGATCATGACAAGCATATGTTTTACCAAGGGGTTGTGAAACTTTTTTGTAGGAATTGAAATCGTCAAAGAAATTGGTTTGTTACTAAAATCTGCCAAAGGGATTTGAATTTGGAAAGATTTAGAATCTATCCTAGAAAATTTGAATTTGTAATGTATTTGGGTGGTGGACGTCATAAAGGAATCAAATTCTATCAATGCAGTCACCACTTGTCACACCAGACACCACCACCGACGATGCCACCCCACTCCGCCCCTTAGACCGGAGGGAATGGGGCTCGTCCCCCGGCCCGTCCCCATGTCGCCGCCCCATCTTCCCACCCCCTAGCTCCGGCGCCGGGCCAGGCCCGTGATAATCGGCCGCTGGTAGCCGATCTCGACGCCCCTCATTCCCTCACACTCCTATACATACATACATATATATATATATATATAAAGGGGTTCATCCCCCACCCCCCTAGGTCCATCCCCTCCAAGCCGAGCCTACATGGCGCTGACGTGGCGGCCCATCCCCTTGGGGATGAGGCTCTCCATACCCACTAGTCTTAGTTGACATATCCCATAATGATTATAATTAGGTGCCGTCGTCCACCTTACAGAGAGAGAACTTAAACAAAACTGTGGAAGACAACCATGGTTAAATCCCATGTAAGTTAAAGTATATGCAGATATTGGGAAAATGTGGCAACATTTGTTCAAACTGAATGTGCAAATTTTGAAGTTTAAAACAAGGATATGTGAACATAGATCAGTAGTTGGCTACTACAAAACATTTTACCAGGCCCCGCAAAAAAAAAATGTACAAACTACAAAGAGAACTGTTTGTCAACCTGGATGCTGTTAGGTGATCAAAAGAAAATAAAAATGATAAAAAAAAAAATACCTGGAACGTGGCATTATGGCATTATAAAGGCGCGAGACCGAGGCAGTGAACGCCCAAACCAGATCAGGGTATGAACGGGAATGATTACAGTACAGATCAAGAAGAGCGGACAACCGAAATCACATGCATCAAACAACATTTTCAATAACTAAATGGAAAATGATATATACTCAGATTCTAATATTGACCATGAAGATCAATTGTTGTCGGTTGGAACATAGAGGGAGATCTAACTTTATCTTGATAATCTTTTCCTTGTGGATTACTCCTGGTTTCACACCAGCTGCACAACTAATTATCTAAGGATAACACAAATTACTTATTTACCCCTGATGTTTAACCTAATTTAAGAGACTCCATTTCACAAAATTACTTGCAACTTTTAGACAACATAAGTACAAGCACACACTTTTTCTACAGCCTATTTTATAACAACTAATTATCCGATTCAGAATATTTAATATCACTTTAAAAAAACGCTCGTCTAAACACTCTCTTAACTCCTTTTCCAACATTCATACCTTATTAGTAAATATGACAAATATCATATCAAAAAAAGAAGCAGCAATGAAGTTATTCTTGCTTATTGAGTATACCAAACAACCAAATACAACAAAAACCTAATATATGAAAATCGGTAGTAATCTCTATCTTAGTAATTCATTTCAGAACATTAAACATTAACTGTAGAAAGACTTATACAATTTTGTGGGGCCCATATAAGATGTCTCGTTACAAACATTTGGCTGATATACCCTGTTCCGTAAAACGGTACTTAACTTATCATCCCGTCAAGCATCTAATAAACTGAATTTCCAGATACATATTTTATGAGCCAAATTCTGGGTTGACCAAAGAACCGGGTCAACTCGTAAGCTCTTCCATTTTCCCCTGTTGTTCATTATTGTTCGTTAAGACAGTTGAAAGCTAGAAGCAAAGTTACAAACAACAAAACAGGTGTATGAAACATGTAAAGATTAAAATATTTATAGAAATACCTGAGAAATGAAACTCTCTGCGTCGATTCGTTTAAGAAATAGAATTGAATGCATTGCAAGGTTAGCTATTTGATCACTGAGCAAAACCTCACCGATTTCTTCAAGGACCCTCACCTTAATGTACGGATCTTTAGGTGGCACCATGTCCTAAATAAACACATGAATTATAAACGTTTAAGACCAAATTAGCTCACAATATTCATAGCATGTAAGGGCTTGTTCGTGTTGGTTCCTTGAAGAAATAAATGTGTTCATGAACACTTACCGTACAAGATTTTATATTCGTGTTCGTTCATTAAGGAAATGAACATGTTTGTTTGTGTTCGTTGGTTAACTTTAGGTAAAGAACACAAACAAGCGTTCATGAACATATATTAAATATTTTATTAAATATACAATACACTAATATTTATTAAGTATTTTATTATTGCGGGAACTTTGAATTATTTTAAAATAAAATAAATACTAAAAACCCTAATGAACTATCAAACACAAACAAACATGTTCACGAACATATATGAACGAACGCAGCCTCTGTTCACGTTCGTTCATTTAACTAAACGAACGAAATTTGTCGTTTGTGTTCGTTTATTTAATAAACGAACGATCACAAATGAGCTTCTTGCTGAACGTTCGGTTCGTTTGAAGCAATAATGTTTCTATAACAAAATGATTAATGGCTGATATGTATTCATCAACCAAATTCAAGGACACTAAAGATTGTGAAACTTACGACGGCCAAATCAAGATTCAAATCTAACATGTACGATTGTAGATTCGAAGAATGCTTTCCGAAATATTCATTCTCGGAAATACTAAGTTTCTCTTTAACCGCAGCAGGGAGATCTGCATGCTTGATGGTCCATCCCAAATTTTGAATAACTTCTGCTCGATTATACCTATCAAAATAATAATAATAATAACAATGATTAACAACACAGCATAAGCATATGTTACATGGGTGATGGAATTAAAGGATTAAATAAACAGATACACAAGTGATTATTACACATAAGCCATGAGACATCGCTTGTTGCGGACCAATGAAAGATGATGAACAAGGGCCCCGAAATGATCAGCGTTTTTATTCGTCTGATTGTTGGATCCTTCCTCTTGCATCTTCCTGTCATACAGTATGTTAAAATATAGGTAAGTGGCTATGGGGAGGTGGGGGGCTAAAGGGTATATTGAAATGGTACCTTAGCAAGGCTTGAAGATGAAGAATATTTCCGTCACATTCTTCTATGACTTGCGCAAATAGATCATTCTAGATCAGAACGAAACAATGAAAAAAGTAAGTTGAGTAGGGTTTTTATTTAGATGGGAAAAGGATCAGCAACTTTCTCTAGTCAAATAGCGAAAAGAGTATGCGTGATTTTATACAATTCCGTTGAATAATCAATGTAATACAGGCCAAAACAGTTGCAAGATGAAAGGCAAAGGCAAGTTTTTTGGGAAAGAAAAATGCAATATTGACATTTTGAACAATTTGGATTTAATCTCCTCACGAATAATTCACAAGTAAGCATAAGCAGAAAAAAAAACCGATACGCCAGCGCATAAGCAGGGGAAAAAACGAAACTGAGTGCGTATAAAAAACTGCCTCACGCGGGCCCGGGTTTTTCGGAGCTGCATTCGTGTCCGCAGGTGCGGGCACGCATGAGTTCAACCAAATTCCAGCTCAGAAACTCATTTTTGCACCCCCCCCCCCCCCGCGCGGGTAGGACTTGTGGTAAAACATGTCATAAAGCTACAATAGAGTGGTAAAGGCTTTACCTTATAAACAACCACTCACTTTGTTCCCACACCAATGTGGGACAAAGTATTTACCACCTTTTGAGACTTTTATTCACACACCCAAAACTTACAACATATAAGTCCTAAACTTTTGCTACTAACTATTAGCTCCATGATCTTAAATGGCATATATAATAGTTTTTTTAATGTTATATGTGGAATCTTATTTATTTTCAAAGCATAGCATATTTTTTATATTTTTTTCTCTATGTGCGCTTTTCTTAAAAAAGCCCACGCTTTTTTTGCGCCTTGCGCCTAGGCTCCGGGCGAGGCCGATGCGCCTCGCCTGCGCCTTGCGTCTTTGACAACATAGATGATAACATAACTCCTACACAGTGCAACACAACAGTTCACTGCCCGCAAATTCACAATTCATAAGAAAAGCAATATCTTGTGGGCCCAGGCTTCCAATCACGACTCCTTTGTGTTTCATAAATAAAACCCATACATAATACATATCCCTAACCATCTATTTATACTAACCAAATAATGACTCATAATTAGATAAATTTACCAACTAAACTTAGCTAGATGTTAACCAATAAGAAGTGTTGGGAAAATAGGGACTAGTCGCTAGTCAGCCGACAACTATTGAACTTTTAGGTAATCGCTGCATTAGTTGCTAGTCAGTCCAAGCTGGTCCTAATCAGCCCTAATCGGCCAAAAATCGGTGATTCCAACCAAAACCTATAAATTCCGGCCAGGCTACGACCAAAACCTGTAAATTCCGGCAACCAATCTTGTAAACTTAAAAAATGGGTCGAAGAGGGGATGAAACTTGTCTACTAGGGGTGCAAACGAGCCGAGCGGCTCGCGAGCTACTCAAGATCGGCTCGAGAAAAAGCTCGAAACGAGCCGAACCTTATCGAGCCCGAGCCGAGCTTGAGCCTAAAACAAAGCTCGTTTGTTTATCGAGCCCGAGCTTGAGCCTCGCATGTGAAGCTCGTTAGGCTCGTCGAGCCTTATCGAGCCTTAGTGTAAAGGAGCCGAGTCGAGCCGAGCTTATTTAAACTTGTTTACAAGCCGACCTCAAACCTAAAAAATAAGCTTATTTAGTAAACGAGCCCGAGCTTCATTTATCGAGCTCGCGAGCCTAAAAAGTCTATTATTTATATTGTTTTTATTTAATATACAAATTAATAGATAATAAACGAGCCGATCCCGAGCCGAGCTTGAGAAAATACAAACGAGCTCGAGCTTTGAAAACAAAGCTCGAATCGAGCCGAGTTCGAGCCCGAGCTCTAATAAGTTAATCGAGCTCAAGCTCGAGCCTGGTCAAGCTCGGACTCGGCTCGGCTCGTTTGCACCCCTATTGTCTACTTAAAATATTTACATATAAAAATGTATGTGTATATATAAAACTGAAAATTAGGTATAAAAATCCCAATCTGATTAATCGCTAGAAGGTTCCAACTAGTGCCTAGCGATTCTTACAACACTATCAATAAACATAACCAAAATAAACATTTAAATAACAAATTCAAACCATAGTTCTTGCTACTTTTAAAAGAATTAACATCCTTTATTAGTAAACTGATTTTAAGACTAGCAACAGGAGAAGAAGATTTACATTAAAGCCAGTGAGTTGCCCTGGTTCACCGCTCACAAATTCTTTTAAAAGTTGACTAGCCTTTCGTCCATACATCTTGCTGTTCCAGTAGTCACTCAACTCTTACACAACTGTAAAAAAAAAAAAAACTAAAAACCCACATAAGCATTTCATCGAACACCTTAACTGCATAAACATAAAATGGTTGTATTTGATGACACGCACAGTAATCGATGGATAAATTGAGTGTTCTAGTGTCAATTGTTGTATAAAGTGTAACAATCTGGACATTAAGAACCGATTATTAAGAAAATCATAGTTTAAGCACATAAATTTCAAAACAAAACGATATTTATTGCACAGAAAACTAAATATAAAATTAAATACCTGTGAATTGTACTGGTGATAATTAGAAATTGGGGTTTTTGATACACAACGAGATCTAGTAACGGGTATGAAAAGATGAATGCTGCTGAGGAGGAGATGTTGTTGCTTTTAATTTTCACGAAATTTTGGCGGGATGATTTCAAGAAAGCGTTCCAAAGCTTCATGTGGGCTGTCGCTCTTTATTTGGATTGGATCCGGATCCGGATCCGGATTTCGCTTGAATTACGAGTTTGGATTATCCAGTGACCCTCGGGTTTTTTTTAAACCGGTCGAGTTTTTAACTGAATCGGTTATTGTTGTGTGGGAAAAAAAGAACCGGGTTTTTCAAGATGAGAACCCAAATTGGTATAACCGGTTATTGCCAAAAAATGGTTTTTAACCGGTTTAAACCGGTTTCGGTTTTTAAACCAATTTTGAAGATCAGGATCCCTAACCGGCGGTTCGGTTCGGGTTAAAACCGGTTTTCAAAAATGTCAGTTAAAAAAACGGTTTCGGTTTTTTTCCGGTTTCGGTTTTAAAACCGGATTTTTTTGTACACCCTACTTTTTATGCAAGCCAGGTTCGTTGACTTTCTATCTTTTTTTTCAACTAGTATTTAGTTAGAACCCATGTTTTGCCATGGTTAAACCAAACAAAAAGTAGATATAACAATGTTGAATCACGCACGCGTATTGCGACGTGTTAACTCGCAAAAATTAGACCAAAATGTAAAAGTAGAAAATAATAACTAAGTCGACTTGGAACCCACACGTCGAAAAAAGTTTTATAATCAAACTCTTCATCAATAATTCAATAACCTTAATGATTAAATCCACGATTGACGAAAGGTAACAGTCAATATACCATTAACATTAATAATTCTAGCATCTAATTGTGTGAGAAAGCTTATTGTACAAGAGAAAAGAAGTGTAAAAGAGAAGTTTGACCATTGATTTGCAAGATCAATAGTTAAGATTAAGTGGTCCTCAAATATATAATTCACATAACTAAAAACAATGGAACAAGTGGAGAAAATGGGAAAATAGGAAAATACAATATTATTGACTCATAAACTCACTTCCCCCTTGATTTTAAAATGACTATAACTTTTTTTCAAATCTTAAAAGTTTTTTATAAAAGTTACACCGTATTAACGAGCATTTCATTCTCTTTAATTCGAATAGTCTATTGCTATATTTTTCCTAAAAAAAAATTTGCAGGATTTTAAATACTCATTACGTGATTACCTGATTTTGAATACCCAATAAGTGCCTACGTGATTTTTAATACCCATTACGTGATTACTTGATTTCATTATAGTATTTTATGTGAAACCCCACTAAGTGATTACGTAATTACATAGCAATAGTTGACTATGTATTATTACATGACTACATGATTTTAAATACCCATTTCATGATTACGTGATTTCATTATAGTCTTTATGTGAAGCCCTACTGAGTGATTACGTAATTATGTATAAATAAAACATGTAATACATAATATTTCATATGGAATACCTAATATTTCATGTATAATCACGTATTAACGATAAATTATATACAAAACATTAGCAAAACCAACCTATAGGCTATAATAGCAATATAATGTCGTATATTAGAGATTTAACCACGTAATAAATCATAAACAATCAAGTTCTTATTATTGAATGTGTAATCACATAATAATCATAATTGTATTAACATTAGTTAACAAATCGCATTGAATGTGTAATCACGTAATGAATTTACATTGAATGCGTAATGATTTATTTTGAATGTGTAATCACGTAATGGGTATTCAAAAATCACGTAGTCATGTACCGGGTATTCAAAATTACGTAATGGATAATAGGTATTCAAAATCATGTAATCATGTAATGTGTATTCAAATTCCTGTAAATTATTTTTAAGAACACTATAGCAATAAGCTGCTCGAATTAAAGAGAATGAAATGTTCGTTAATACGGTGTAATTTTTTTTAAAAAAGAGCAAATTACTAGTTTTTTTCTTTTATGTTTGTACCAAATTACAGGCGGTGCCCTTTACCTTTAAATTTGACGAGTTTTGTCCTTAACGTTTCAAAATCCTACACGTTATGTCCTTTAACCCTAACTCAGTCAGGTTTTTTTGTTAAATATGGTCATGTGACTTGCACATGAGGGCATCTTTGTCATTTTACTCCCTAGGGACTATTGAGTCAATAACTAGATATTCAAGGGACTAATTGTGTAAGAAATAAAACATATTCTCTTTTCTTTCCATCATCTCTCTCTCTCTCTCACTCTTCACCCACTACCACCACCACCACCTCCACCTCCACCTCCCACCACCAACACCCACCACTGCAACCTCCCACCACTACACAACAAATGCAAAACATACATTCACAAATCATACACTACTACCAGAGTATCACTATAAAATTATCAAAATTGAAAACCTAAATACAATTATGAACCGAAATCATAAACAAATTTGAACCACTTTCACAAATAGATTCAATAGAACAAGAACAAATCACCTGAAACCTACATATATAATAATCATTCCCAAACTGGCAGAGGATTCCGACGCCGTCAAGCACCGCCTTCATATTTGAATTCGATCATCATCACCTCCATCAACAAATCCATCTTCCGCCATTGATCTCTGCTGAATCTCAGTCGTCCAATCTCCACCACAACCAACAACAACAGCGACTTCTGTAACGTCGTACAGAAACTCACAGGCTCACCGGAACACGAAAGACTCAACCCTATACCGCCAGTAAAACCCCCAAAGCTCCCGGTTACAAAAGATCCGTCTGTCGCCGTTACAAAACCTCGTTAACCGCCCACCTCCGGTTGCCAGAGCGCCGCTGCCGTTTGGGTGTCTGCCGCTGCCGTTTTCTCCGATGAATCAATTTGGTGGTGGCATATGGTGGGTCTGTGATTGCTGGGAGAGAGGAGAGATGGGGATAGATCAGGTACCGAAGAGAGAGAGAGAGGGGGAGAGATAAAGGGGTTTTGAGTTAATATATTTTATTTTTTTAATTAAATACACAAAATCACAAAAGACCCTTATTTGCTTACTAAAATTACAAAATACCCTAATTTAACAGAAAAAAAATTAACTATGTCAGACTCAAATGACATAACGTGTAGGATTTTGAAATGTTAAGGACAAAACTCGTCAAATTTAAAGGCAAAAGACACCGCCTGCAATCTGGTACAAACATAAAGGACAAAACTTGTAATTTACTCTTAAAAAATTATTAACATATGAAAAAGTTATAGCCGTTTTAAAATCAAGGAGGAAACTAGTTAAAGGGAGAAAAGACCAATTCTTAAATAGATAAAAACAAATGTGTGGTCATGATTGTCTCCTACGCTTTGTACGAAATTTATCTCTTGTACATGATCTCTTGTCCTAATTAAGTTTACTATAAATCTTTAAACATAACCACATGAAAAACACACTCAACCGTTGTAGCATCAATGATGACTAACTTCAGTTCTATATCAGACCACCTGTAGTGGGGTTTTTTGGCGTTTTTTCCCCAAAAAACGCCCAAACATGCCCTTCAACCGCCCCCATGGGCATTTTTCTTGAGAAAATTGGTTTGGGCGTTCCAAATAAAACATCGGGTCAAGATATGTTGGACCAATTAGATGATTCCAAATCAAATATCATTAGTTTTTAATTAAAAAACACAAAAAAGATAATTGGGTAATCATTGATGGGGCATTATTGGGCATTATCCCACTACACCCATTCATGAAAAACGCCCCATAATGTTCTATTGCTGATTGGACTGCCACATGCCGCAAAACGCATAAAAACAAAGACGTTATTTGTCACGGCCCCCGACCCGGTTTGACCCGTTTCTGGAGCCGCAGGACATAAAATCCCGTGGTATTTATTTAACAGCGGAAGATTTTACCAGGATCTTTTTAAAACTGAAATTTCCCGATTATTTTATTTCACAATTCGGGATAAAACCCGGTAGTTTACAATCATATGATTTCACGGAGAAATCTTTATTTTTACAAAAACATGTTTATTTATTTTATATTGAGCCACTTCCTTAAGCTTGTAGTGCTTCGCGACACTTTTTCCCGGATCACAACAGATCACCTGAAACATGTTTGAAAAAGGTTTTGTCAGCGGGAAATACTGGTGAATCATTCTATTTACTAAAATGACACGTTTGTTATAATATACAGTATTAAGAGAGATTACATTGTTTCCAGATATCAACCAACTACCCACAGTATTTGTCACTCGACTCGTTTCTGTGACTATGGTCATATCACCCATTGGCTACCCCGTTGTCCAATGGTGAAGATTATCAAGTAATGTATACAAAACCCCACATACCGGCTGTAATTTGGTGATTACAAAAACTTAATCACTGTAATTATAACTTTGAAAACATTTAAGAATTTATAAAGCACTTTGATAAAAAGAGAATGACTCACATTGCAGATTTAATATGAACAGAGCTTAGCCTACTGATTAGCCTTGATAACCTAGTTTAAATAACAATGCATACAAACTAGGTTAGTAACTAATACAGCATTTACGATAACTCACGAGATTAAACCTTCACAATGAATGACATAGTGCGATACTTAAACATCCATCGAATTAACGACGAATGACAAAGCATAAACCCTAATGTGGGCAGCACTTAAACATCCATTGGATAGTTTAATCGATCGGACATTGAATCGTAGCAGCGATCGAGTTATTACCCTGTTTTGCGGCAGCGTTTCGTGAATTGTGTGTGTTTGATAATAAACAGACGATATCTCAGTGTATATAACGAATTTTTACGTCGTTCAAGTGCCAAAATTCAAGTCCCAATCCCCTCTATTTATACTTGAATTTTGACCCCCTCGCGTGACGCGAGGGGTACCCCTGTGGGCGTCGCGTGGCGCGAGGGGTCATAACCTACTATAGGGTAGCCACGTTCCTAACTAGCCTTGCTGAGTTGACGGATTTGTAAAATTCGATTTTGACAGCGAAATTTGTGGATAATCGTAACTAGGGAATACCCCCCCTGAGTTTTAGAGGCCTTGATCCTGATTCTGATTGTTCTGGAAATATTAGGGTTTATACAGAATCACTTGGGGGTCTCAATTAGGGTTTCCTTTTGGATAAAATAATATAATAAATAGGACTTTTGATGAGAGTTGTTACATTATTTGATTCTTCCACTACACATGGTGTCAGTTGTAAAATAAGTTGTCCTTTAAGATCTTTCCAATTTTCCTAGAAATATAACAAAAGCATTGATTTAACAATATCACTAAACTATTATTAAATACAAATAAGGAAAAAGAAATGATTATCATTGCTAAACATCAATGATTTCATAAATATAGATTTTCTTTCACGCTCCATTCCTATGCGAAAATTATTATTATTATTATTATTATTATTATTATTATCATCATCATCATCATTATCATCATTATTGTAACGACCCTCAAAACATCCTAGAACGAACCCTAACCGCGTACGACGAAAACCGAAAGGAGAAAATCAAAAATTTTGATTTATGGTGTTCTCGCGGGCCGCGAACAACAAAGAGAGATCTCTCGCGGGGCGCGAGAGACTCATCTCAATCCGGACACGTTGATGGACACGTGTCGTTACACGTGTCAAGACCACACCATGACTCAGCAAACCCTAAACCGCCCCACGGTCCCTCGCGGGCCGCGAAAGAAAAGAGACGAGGCTGTCGCGGGCCGCGACAAACCTCCGTTTCAGCTATAAAAGGGGCAGACCTCTGCCTTTCATTCTCGTTTAATTCTTTTCTTTCTCTCTAAACATATAGTGCTATAATACTGGGGTATTATACCCCTAAAACCCCGAAACTCTGCTCGTTATCAGGGTAATAACTCTAATCACTGACACGGTACTATATCCAATTGATTGAAACTAATCCAATGAATGTTTAAGTGTTGCCCGTATACGGCTATACTTTGTCATTCATCGTGAGGATTTTGATTTCGTGATTATCGTTAAAGTTGAATTGGGTTAATACACTAATACGAGTTCCATTGTATCTAGAATTAGAATTCATAACCAGGAAGCTGTTAAACTAGAATACTTAGCGATTAAGTAAACTTAGTATTTAAGTAAACTTAATGATTAAGTAAAACTTAGCGGTTAAGAAATCTTAATAGATAAGTAAACTTATCAGCTAAGTAAGATTAAGTAAGTCAATTAATTAATTAAGCTAAGTAAGATTAATTAATTAAGCTAAGTAAGATTAATTAAACTAAGTAAGATTAATTGATCAGCTAAGTAAAATTAATTAAGCACCTAAATAGATATACATGAAAATAGATATACATGAGTTAGATAATATCTAAATAGGTATATATGGGGTAGATATTATCTAAGGAAAATATTATCTAGGGAAGGCTTTATCTGGGGAAGACTTTATCTAGGGAAAGTATATATAAGAAACTTCATATAAAAGAAAGGCATATCCCTTACCTATAAATAGGAAGCTTAGGATTCATTTTTCTTTGCTCATTTCTTCTATTCTTTTCTCTATACGTTGGTGTTCTAACCAATAATCACCGTTACGATATTCTGTCCGATCGATTCGGAAACCAACTAATGAATGCCAAAGTGCTGTCTAAATAAGACTATACTTTGTGAATTTCGTTAAGGTTCTGATCTCGTGACCATCGTTAGGTTTGATATGGTTTTACACTAATACGTATTCCACTTTGTTAAACTAAATGTTTAACTATCAGAAAACTCCACTCCATAAAATACTATCAAACAAGATGTTTAATCATCAAAAGATTCAGAACTATAAAGTATATGCTTAATTATCAGGAGGCATAGAATCAAGAGACTTGTTAAACCAAGACTGCATGCTTATAAAGTGAGTCATTCTATTTTTATTAAAGTTGCTTTGCAAAACCCTAAATGTTTTCCAGTTATACTTTGCAGTGATTAAGTATTTGCTAATCTTTAATTACTGGCAGTAAGTGGGGGTATGTGCACATTACTACTAATGATTTATCACTTTAGGTGGGCGAGCCTAATTAGTGATATGTCCACAGTCATAGATCCGGTCGAGTGACAACTGAACCAGCTAATTATAAGATAGGGGCAAATGTGAAAACTCTTAATGCTGTAAATTATAACAATGTGTCTTTTGTACAAATTGAATGTACTCACCAGTATTTTCTGCTGACCAAATGTTTTTAAAACGTGTTTCAGGTGATTACAGTAGGTTGGAATAAGAGTTGGATACCGCACCAAAAGGCTTACAGAAGTGGCTTATTTTATCAATTAAATTAAATTAAGGAAAAGATGTTTTATGTATTCGGATTTATCCCACATTAAAGCTACCTTTGCAAAACATGGGTTTAGCCCCACATGTTTAATAAATAAAAATCCGGTGTTTCAAAACTCTGATATTTTTCCTAACTCACGGTCCTGATGAAATTTCCGCTGCAATACTTTTTAAAATAACCACCGGTACCACTTGGCTGCTTCACGACTCCTGCTCCCGCTCCCAGGGTGGGGTCGGGGGACGTGACAATTATCATTATCATTATCATCATCAAATTTTATAGTTAGTTAAAACTAAACATGTGTTATGATTTGATGAAGTGTAACGGAGTTTAAAAAGGAAATGTTTGGGTGAAGTTAAATCCATAGCCGCCACCACAAAACCACTAACCGCACCCTGGTGGGGGGAGGGGGGTTGCTCCACGCCTTGACGTTCACGCCCCATCCACCTCTCATAACAATTAGTCTTTAACATGTTTCTCAAACTTTAAGTTTTAAAGAACAATATTTAACAAAAAGAGTATCAATCGGTATACGAAATTGTAAATATTGTCGCATTCTACTCACGAGTTCCATCAACTACTAACGATAAACTCATTTAGTAATAACAAGTGAACATAAAACTAATACACGATACACCTTTGCGTAACACCTGAGATGAGTCGTCATAAATATAAAAGCAGTCTGATACGCGTTCCATAACGATAAACTCATTTAATGATAACAAGTGAACATAAAACTAATACACGATACACCTAAGATGAATCATCATCATAAACATAAAAGCAGCCTGATACGCGAGTAAAAGTACACAGATAAAAATCATACTTTTTTCGATATATACTCAAAATCAATATTTATGACATATTGGTGTAGAGAACTACCTACCTTCACCAACTTATACACTAAAAAGGTTAGAACACACAGAAATGGCAGAATTACAGAGATCCACCATATCATACAGACGCCAAGGGTCATCAGGTTTAATCTGGGACGACAAACTCTTATCCGGCGAACTCAAACGTTTTCCCGACGGCAAACGGTCATCATCGGCCGAAAACGATCACGTTCAAACCGCAGAAAACAACCAGTTCAAGTGTTTGAAGAAAACGACAATCGGATCCATCAACACCGTTCGCCGCGGAGAACAAGCGACAGAGCCGCCGTCTCCTAGGGTTCCGGTGTGTGGACTTTGCTGTGGTTTTGGTAAGCATAACAAAACTCATGCACGAACCGGGTTACGTAAGCGTGGTTTTGCATGATTGGTTACATAATTGATGTTTACGTCGTTGTGTGTGGCTGGGGATCAGAGAAGTGATTGTTAGAATTATTTTTGATCGTTGTGTTGTGTGAATTGAATTGGAGAATAATGAGGTGTGATCTTGTAAAATATTGTGATGCTTGATGAATGAAAACATATAATTTGATGTTCATCACAAAGTGCCTCATGACAAATCTTACAGACTCTTAAATTACACCAAATAAATCATAATTTATTCCTAGTTAAGAGCAAGACTACCAAATGAGCTAGCCCACATTGGCCAAAACGTCTCATTTATTTCTTGTAATGTTAAGTATGTTGAGGTGGCAGATGACCACAGTGTGGTTCCGATAAATGAACAAAACGGGTGTCAACGGAGGATCTCAACTCGTTTATTATAACGAGCTGAAATAATGAGTTAAAATTGAAGATTACGGGCCTTTCTATGAGTTGATGAGTTGTATAATGTTACACCAAGTTATGATTGATGGTATGTTCATAATTCACCATGATAGGCACTCCTGGGTCTTATTACATGTTACACTAAATTTATTTTTGAGTCTTCGAGTTTGATGATTTTAACTATTTGAGTTTAAAATCAAAAACTTTAACTATCAGAGTACCTAATTTTTCATTATGTAACAACCTGAGTCCAACTTACTAACTCCGTCCATAAAGTCTGTTAGCTTTTTGTGAAAAGACAAAAATATCCCTTTCATTTAAAAGCAACATGAAAATGAAATAAAAAAATATATAGATCTACACATTCACTCTCTCTCACCCACTTTTTTCTCAATCTCTCTCTACGAGACGACAACCACCAATCTAGAGGTGTTCAAAATTGGATATCCGAATTTCGGATATCTGGAATTTTCGGATACAAGATTTCACTATCCGAATCCGTATCTGAAATTCGGATATCCGAATATCCGATTTTTATTTAATTTTAATTTAATTTTAATTTTTTATGATTATTTTTATATTCAGAACCAGATATTTCGGATAGTTTCGGATATCCGAATATAAGTTTTCGGATATTTCGGATATTTTCGGTTACTTTTCGGATGCTTCGGATATTCGGATATCCAAAAAAATAAAAATTAAATTTCGGATATTTCGGATATCCGAAATATCCGAAACGTTTTAAAATCACTATCCGAATCCGAAAATTCGGATATCCGAATTTCAGATATTCGAAATTTCGGATATTTCGGATTCGGATATCGGATAATTCGGATCAGATTTTCATATACGAATAGTTTTAACACCCCTAACCACCACCATCGCAACCACCATCGTCATACATGAGGTCAGATCTGAGAGGAATGGTGATCGGTGGTTTCTGGTTAAGGTGAAAAGGATGTAGATGATACGAGGGATGAAGTCGGAGATGGTGACCGGCGTGTTTTTGGTTTTGCCGCCGGAGATGGTGATCGTGGTGTGTAGGGGGTAGGATGGAGAAGTGGTGGTGGTGGGGGTGGTGCAGTGGGGATGATCGTACTCTTGTAACTTGAATCTTCTTCTGATTTTGTTAGAAAATTGTCAAACTGCATTTTGATTTAACCTATTTCATGTGACTACATGTGATATCGGCTTCTTGTAATCAGATGGATTAATTTAGCGGATTAATGTTAAATATATTGAAACTAATAATGAAATCGACTGTTAGGTGGTTCCAATGAAGGAGTGTGGTGGTGAGGTGGGGGTTGAAGATGGGGTGATGTAGTGGTGGTGAAGTGGGGTTTAACGACATGATGGTAGTAAGGGTATTTTGGTCATTTCAAACAAACTTAACTAAGGAAATCTTACACAGTTAGACAGTTGGACTCAACTCAGATGGTTACCGATAGAAAAACCAAGTACTGAAATAGTTACAAATTTTGATTTTAAAACTACTAAAACTCATAGAATCAAAAATGAATTTACCTTATGTGCTAATTTCTTGCATTATGTTACACTAAATCATGTAAGGTGTTAATTAGCCATTTTAGGTTATAATAAGTCGTGTTATATGTTAATGAGTTTTGTTTAACTCATTGTCATGAGCCTTATCTTGTGATATTAGTCATATTTGGTCACACTAAGTCATTTTAGATTAAAAAAAAAACATATTATGTCAATCACTTATGGTTTATCATATCTCCACTAAATCATTGTTATGGGCCATAATGAGGGCTTATTTATATACTACAAATTACTAACTTTGCATGTATAGGATATTATATCATATGCTTTGGATGTTTTTTTTTTTAAAAAGTTGAAATTTTACTTTTAACCTAAATCTTTGAATTTCTTGCAATTTTATAACCTCACAATTTTTTTTACATTCAACTTCAGTCCCCTATACTTTTCATCTTTCGCAAATTTTCATTTTACGTTTCGTACTAAATTTTGCGAGTTACCAAGGAGCAACGTGTGTGTGGTTCAACATTTTTACGTTTCGTTCATAATTTTGCGAGGTAACACGACACAACGTCCATGTGTAGTTCAAGGTTTTTACGTCTATTGTTTCTCATTTCTTTTCGTCGCAACGCGTGATTTTTTAACTTTTACAATTTCCCCTATACTTTTCATCCTTCCCAAATTTTGGTTTTACATTTCGTACTTAATTTTGCTAGTTAACAAGCTGCATTCGTGTCCGCGGGACGTGCGGACACGCACGAGTTCAACCAAATTCCAATTCAAAAACTCATTTTTTGCACCCCCCTGCACGCGGGTAGGACTTGTGGTAAAACATGTCATAAAGCTAGAATGGAGTAGTAAAGGCTTTACCTTATAAACAACCACTCACTTTGTTCTCACACCAATGTGAGACAAAGTATTTACCATCTTTTGACACTTTCATTCACATACCCAAAACTTCCAACATAAGAGACCATCAAGTCCAACATTAATCGACCATTAGGCTAAGTGGTGTGGGATAAAGCCCCTCACGTCATATTAGCGTCACGTAGGTGACACATAAGCGGGGCACTTTATCGTTAATTTGCACTGTGTGGAATAAAGTCCCCTATAAAGCCCCTCACGTCATATTAGCGTCACGTAGGTGACACATAAGCGGGGCACTTTATCGTTAATTTGCACTGTGTGGAATAAAGTCCCCTATAAAGCCCCTTTTAACTATTTAAAAAGAAAAACAAATCAAATAAAAACCAAATCCGATTGGTTTATGCAAGTGGGCCCCATCACATTCTTCCTCTCATGTCCCCTAATGTCACACCCCGATTTCCATGTGTCACCGGTGGGCCCGGTGGGGAGTATCGTGACGTCATGGTTGGCAACATAATAGTCAAACAACACAATATTAATATGCACAGCGGAAGCAATTGAAAATATAATACAACCGAATTTATTATTGTAATATCAAATGTCACAATATTCGGAAGTTTATCCACAGAAGGATCGAACATAAAATGGAAACAATAGTTCAACAGACTTTAGGCATCTTAAGCTTGCGAGACTTCTATTGATGCTAAGGAGAAATGTCCAGCCAATTACGTATAGTACCTGCATTTAGCCTTTTTGGAAAATACGTCAGTTTACACTGGTAAATACATTCAACTGACTCATTTTGAAAAATGATTGAAAATTGGTTTGGATGCACGTGGCATAAATGTTTTATAATTTGATTAAAATGCACAGAGGCAAGATTAATCTTTTTAACTTGGGAGAATTATTTAATATTATAATCTTGTGAACGAATTACATGTTCCTTGTGCGTTCAGTAGCCCGGATCTTGTCCGGGTTAAAGATCAATAGACACACCACAATATTCTTTTGTACATTGACGGGTGTACGCCTACACCCCGCGCTTAAGTCGTGGCCATTTCGTAAAATGATGCCAAGGATATCCGGGACATGGTCATTAACCCCCCAAAGGCTTTAAGTAACAAGACTGTTTAAACGAGCTGATCAAATTTATTCAATTATCCACTCAACGGTGGAGAATTTGATGCCCGATCAAGCGGTATGCTATATACCGTAACCCAAGCCCGTATAGGGAAAATAAGTTAAAAGTATTTACCTGAGCAATGTATAAATCACAATAAGCAAAATGCACGTAGCTTTTACTGGTACTCCTAATCTGGAACGAAGGTTTTATAATAACCTATTAGAATCCTAACGGGTCTTTAATTAAGCTTAAGCTTAGACCGGCTAGTTTCAAAGATACGGTTCGTACGCACGATTTAGCGAAGACCGAATAGAATATGATTTAGACCCGACAAGTTCAGAGACTTGTTTAATATGGGTTTATTATTCACATTCTGGATTTTGAGACAAAACCGTTAAGGTTTGACCCGTTTCGGCTAATTTATGTAAACTTGTTACATAAACCGAACCGTACGCGTAATAAGCGTGACGGGTATTCATGAGAGCTGTAGACAGGTTTCCTAAGTTAATTATGCCTCAAATATGTTGTGACATCAGTAAGATGTCTTTCATTATGCCCGAAATGTGTTTAAACTCAAACTAGGCCCCGTAGGGGTAGTTTGGTCATTTAAAAGTTTATAAAAGAGTTTAAGTAACAAGCTGAGTTACAGGTCTGATGTAATCAGAAAATATACTCAATTTACTAAGTTATATCAGTAGGATAAAATATATATGTGAAATTTATCAATTATAACCAAACTATGCCCCGTAGGGGTATTTTGGTAATTTCACATAAGTCGAAAAGCTCAAAACTGAAGTCTGAGTTAATCAACTTTTGCTTACTGTTAAAATATCATAATTTGCCTACAATATCAGTAGGTATCAACCCGGGTATGTTTAATATAGTTTTTAATACATACTATGCGTTAAAAACGCTTAATAAGGCGATTATGAGCCGTTTACGGGTTCGATACATAAAGCTGATATTTTTATACTTCCAGAAGGCTTAAAATAATTTATTTAACATATCTAATCAGTAGCAAAAGGTTTGGAGTCGTTTAGATAGGTAAAACTCATTTTATGGCCCGTAAGGGTAAAACCGACAATTACCGGACTAAGCCTACGACTACTAGTTATGCTCAGCCTAAAATCAATTAAAAATCTTTAAAAATCCCAAAATAATATATTACATCAGTGGGTAAAGATTTGGATATCAAAAAGTAGGCTTAACTAGGCTATACGCTAATTACGCCATTTAATTAACATAAAGCTTTCATTTTGCGATAATGAGCATAACTCTTAATCTACAAATCAAACTGATGTCAAACTTTGTATGCAAGTTTATATATCAGTAATTTAAGTTTCTACTCTTTTACATTTCCAAAAATCACGTTTTAAGGCAATAAGGGCATAATGGTCAACATATGGGCAATTAACGGAATCATGCATATTAATTGGATAACTAATGATCCGAGGTGTATAATCACAGAGGGTTATACTAGCATGTAACCTGGTCCAAATAAGGCTCTAAGGTATTTTTGAAACATACCATAACGGGTCAGAACTGAAAGTCAAAGTGAAAGTCAAACTATGTGACTTTCGGTTCCGAACCGGGTCTTTATAGTAAATTGTCGGGTTGAACATGTTTAGACATGTCCTTACACTAATTACCAAGTTATATTAGTGATTAAACAGGTTGTATGTGTTCTACATTGCTAATCATGCATAAATCGCATTTTAAACATTCTGTTGACTTTTTATTAGTAAGTTTGACCCGACATTTGACCTAGTTAGAGTGGGAATCAGGGGGAACCCTTTTGAGGTTTTATTACCCACATAATTACCTACTTAGAGGTACTTTTAATTCGAGATTTGACTAAGCCATTATTAATTAATCTCGAAGTCAAACCGTAATTACGACGGTTGACTTTTAGCTAAATAACTAAGCTAAACTCAATAAAAGAAAGGATTAGCAAACTTACAAGAGTCCTAAGCTTGACTAGTGATCACTTGAGAGTGTCTTGGAGCTCCAGAAATGATCAGATTGCAAGAGGAAGGTGTGAAGAACAATGGTGCATATCATGGCCTTTATATAGTGTTTAATCCACCACAATTCTTTGACACATGAGTCTACAACCCACCACAATTGATCAACACATGTTCCTAGTGCTTAGGGGGTGTCTAGGGGTCGCCCTTTATGTGGAAAATCGAATGGAAATCGATCAGATTGCAATCAGCAGGCAAAACCCAAAGAAGTCGGAGCTGGGAACCCCTAGCGTGACGCCACCCCCCCTCGCGTCGCGCTAGGCCTAGTCTGATCAGAACTTGAATTTTTGATTTTTGCAAATAGATCCTTGGCTCTTCAAAATTCGATTAGGCACTTGTTTTTCTTGCATTATGAACCCTCATAATTGATCTATAAGGGCTTTAAAACATATACCCACTTTGTTAAGTCCCCGGTTAACTTTATTGTTACCCGAAAAGTCCTAACTTCCAACGTTTACGCTTTAACCCTTCGCACACGAATTTGATCATAACTTTCTCATACGATAACGAAACTTTACGAAATTTATATCGTGCATTCTAGTGAGCATGATTAACAATTACAAAGCTTCGGGTTTGTAAAAAGGTCACTCAGAGGTATAATTTAAACATGTTGACACATTTAGTCCCTGTAGTTTGTAATCTCTCACTTTTAGCTCCGTATGATCCATGATTTATTCGTTTGAAGGTATGAGCATCTTGTAGGGTTAATATATAATATATTTATTCACTGTTGACATTTAGGATACGTATATCCACATACTTTCCATGATTGTCAACTTTAGTCCTTCTATAATATTCTTTCACACGTTTAAACATTTGACACGTGTCTACACATTATAGGACGTGAATTTTCGAGGTGTTACACCTAAGGCTTTGGGGAGGCCAAGGATCTATAGCGCCCCTTGACAGAGGTGGGGTGATGTAGGCAGGGCCGTCTATCAGGACATCAGGTGGTGCAGGAGGTGCCTGCTATCAGGGCCCAAATCAATATAGGGCCCGAAAATTTTTTAAATTTTATATATATATATATATATATTTAAAAAAATTTCTGGATGTTTGTATAAATAAGGGCTTGCTAAAAGACCCAAAGTTTTTTTTAAATAAGGCCTGTTTAAAAGTTTTAAAAAATGGCCCAATTAACAAGCCCAAGTGACTAATCTAAACAAAAATAAGGGTCTGCTAGATCAGGGAAAGGAAACAAAACGTCGTACTGTCGCAGGCAGTATAGTATATCGCACAGGGAATTGGGACGAGGGAAACTGGAAACAAAACGTCAATCATCATTCGACCAGATAAGGGAATTTCGCAATTTCGCAGTGATTCAGTCGCAGCACGGCAACAGTGAGGAGAGTATCAGACGCACGCAGGGCCGACTGACTTTTGGATGAAGCCAAGCTTAAGGAGTGTTGTTATCGCTTTCAAGATGCATTGAAGTATGAAGGAGAGTCCGATATTGATGCTAAAGAGTTGTATACGGAGTTGAAGTTGATTAATACAATTTTACCGAGACACATTGACAACCCTTTTGATGTTTTAGACTATATCTTCCAACGCAGTACTACTTATCCTAATGCTATAAATGCATATAAAGTGTTGTTGACAATTCCGGTAACCGTGGCATCGGCAGAAAGAAGTTTCTTAAAGTTGAAGTTGTTGAAGACCTATTTACGTTCTACAACGTCACAAGAAAAGCTAAACGGGTTGGCAACAATTTCTATTGAAAGTGAAATATTAGATACTATGGATTACAAGGAGCTGATCGAGAGCTTTGCTTCAAAAAACGCTAGAAGAACCACATTATTCGCTTAGCAAGTCGATCCGATAATTTGATCATTTTTGCCACACTATTTTTGTTAATTTGTTTTATCTATTTCATAACAATTATCGTAGTATTATGGGTTTTTAGTATTTATATGTTTGATTGAATGATTCATGAGTTTATATTATATGAAGATTTGCGAATATGGCCCAAATTTTTTATCTCGAACAGGGCCAAATTTTTTTTTTGTGATTTTCGGAGACAGCCTTAGATGTAGAGGGCGCAACCCAAGTAAATAAGGTGGCTACAGGCGTTGCCTTACAACTTAGACTGCGGGGCATGGGGCGGGAGTTTGGGCGTGGGTAGGGGGAAAACGCCCAAGCCACCACCCCGGGTGGGCATGGGTTTCGGCGTGGCCCTTGGGGCATGGGTTTCAAGCCGGGCGTGGGGCGGTTTGGCCATCCTAGTTGGCTGAATATCATTGGCTCACCCGCCACGTCATAGCGGGCCATCCCAAAAGTTTTGATTTTTTAAATTTTGTATATTTTTTTTAAACTACCCTGCCACGCGGTGCACCCAACTCAAGCCCAACCCACGCCCCACCATACCCCGCGGACACGTACCAGGCAGTGGGGGGGGGGCTCACATTCCACGTGTCAGCACCCGCCCCAACCCACGCCCAACCCAAGCCCCACCATACCCCGCAGTCTTACAAGGTCCAGTCTTACTCTAGATGGCGTGGAAAGTGGAAACTATTTTGGGCATCAACAGGGCCTAATATTTTGAGGCCATCAATTGTAAATACATGTAATTTTATTTCACACCGTGTGCACATATATAAAGGTTGACACAAACAAACACCAACCAAGGATTCTACATAACATTTGGTATTTTACATGCTGTTTAATATGATCCACCTAACCTTCAAATTGGATAATGCATGATGAACTTCATGACATTCTTGTTCATACCACAAATATTGATTTCTTATAAACAATAACTAATGGATACATAATAATGATAATAATTTACTTTAATATACAATGACTATAACTAATAAAGTAACATATATAACATATAAAATAAATAATAAAGATATAATAACACTGTTCTTATCAGTTATTTCCACTTCAAACACACATATATCAAACGTTATAATTCTATTATTTCTTCATAGCTGAACAAAGTTTTGTACTTGTTACTGCTGCTTCTACTGCCGGAACAACCCGCGAGCATGATCGAACCATATCTCCGGCAATAGGTATCACTGGAAGAATATCACAGTTACAGATTTCGATCATGAACCCGTCTGGATCATGGAAAAACAACTGATCAACATAGATTCCACCTTCCTCCACCCGCTGTCTCGTGTATTTTATCATCATTTCTTTGAGCTTCTTCTCCACAAATCCGATGCTCTCGCACTGTGCACACATTTTCACACATCATTTGTTAATCACTCGAGTAAAATCATCAAAATGTAGCTTCAAAATTGACATTTTAACGCGCAAAAGTCCATAATTACACAAGTTGTATGCTCGGCTTCATGGTTGTTTTTATTTAATGTTGAATTAAAAAAAACTACGATAATATTATTAGAGAGAATATATCAGTTAGAATAATTTGCAGATATATTATTAACATAGTCAGAAGAAATGATATGAAGGGGCGGATCTATCTGTATCTCATGGGGTGTACACTGTATAGGTTACCCCTCAACTTTCTTGGCGAAGTGCAAATTACAGTAAAAAAAATCTGTGTTATGAATGTATGGAATTATTTTTTTGGGATATCCTGAATTTTTATTCAAGGTCCGCCACTGATGATATGAATAGTTTTCTATATAATTATCTTTTTGTAGTTGTATAAATCGTTGATCAATAATATAACAATAAACCTTAACTAATATATTATGTCTGATAAATATATGATTACCTGGAAAGAAATATGGTTATCTTTAGTATTGATTTCATTTTTCTTTGGAACATTGTGTGCATCTTCATACTGAATCAAATGTATCCCAATTCCGTAGCTAAAAAGCCTGAAATCATCAAGTAAAAAACACTACATTACATTTGAACAACAAAAACATAGTATCTTGCTTTCAAATTAAAAAAAATCAAAATTTATTGTATTAAAATAACTGCATTACCAAGCACCCTCAAAATCAAGATTTCCAGGTCTCTTAACTTGAACAAAACCAAGGATTTTGGTGTAGAATTTAACCGATTCTTCGACCGAACGGCACTGGAGGGAGATGTGGTTCAGAGACTTGAGAAGCAAAGGATTTGCAGCAATTTCCTTCATTTTGATCAAGAAAATTAAGTAACAAAAGTTTCTTATTATTCTTATTAGTGTTTTTTTTTTGGGGGGGGGGGGGGGGGGGGGGGGGGGGGGGTGGGTTTGATGAATAGAATGTTTGAGGTGACCCAAAATGAAACAGCTTAAGATGAGTGGGTGCTAATTGGGTTTATATGAGCAGGGCCAGGGGTTGGATTATAAAGGCAAAAAAAAAAAATTGTAACTGTGATTTTGTCCACATTAAGAGGGATCCGGACACCACATCTTGAATTTTTTATTCTAAACTTAAGTGGAAAATTAGAAACAATAACACGTTTTGCATGTTTTTTTTATTTACATAGCCAAAAATTGGTTCTATAAGATATTTAGTATTTTGATGATATTAATCATGTGATATTAGTCTAGGTGTTAAGCAAACTAATATTCAAGTTAGTATTAAAAATGGGGGTATACAATTCTTAACTACTTCATCAAATGAATAATTTAATTTGTTTGATTGGTATAGCGGATGAGAAAATGATGATAATCTGAATATAAAAAGTTGTATAAGGTTTTGGTCATCCAAATCACTATTCATTTGGTTTCTAATTTTCTAGTAGTTCTTATTTAAATCTGAAAACCTACGTGCACATATTTAGCTTCGAAAAAATTTATTCTTATACAAGACATTGATTCGTTAAAGTTTTAGTACTTCGCCCATTGGCATTGGACAATGATGCAAGGGAGGAGAGATGGACATTTGATAGTGACGGTGGTGGTAGAGATTTTACATAGTATTCTATTTTTACCGGTCGATTAAATGGGTAACCACAAATCAGATACCTTTTGTTTGCTAAAACTGAACTTTCGTTAATGATTTAAAAAAAATATTAATAAAATGTGGTTACTTGATTGAAATTTCATATTCTAATAATTTGCGGAATGCTTTAACAAGTTTTATCTCTATTTTAAAGTATTTTTGTACACATACCACAACTAGTTTGGAATCAATCTACGTTCCTTGAAGGAAAACAACTAATAAACAACTAAGGGGAATTTGAAAATGAAGATATTACTTGTTAAATCTCCAAAATGATACTATATAAAAATTAAATTGGTAGTCTTGCTTTTGCGTCACATAAACTCTTTCAACATAAAAGTGGCACTACTCATGCTGTCACCGTACAAAATACTTTTCATGCCGGTAGCTCCTATTGCATTATATTTTCATAGTTTCACATAATATTTTTAATAAACAATATATACTTGTAATCATATCTATATCTATATTTATACTATATAATAAAAGAAACCACTTTGAGGACACATGTCATTCATTGAAGCCATCTATTTTTTATACTTAATTATAAATATTTATTTTTTATTATTAAAGTTAATTGACTATAGAATTCAGATTAGTTATCTCCAAAAACAAATTAATACGTGAATATGTGGATAAGTCTCAAGTATAACCATGTTAAAATAAGGAAGTATATTATAGATATTTGAAATTGTAATGAGAACACATGTCATTCATTGAAGCCATATATTTTTTCTACTTAATTATAAATATTTATTTTTTATTATTAAAGTTAATTGACTATAGAACTCAGATTAGTTATCTCCAAAAACAAATTAATACGTGAATATGTGGATAAGTCTTAAGTATAACCATGTTAAAATAAGGAAGTATATTATAGATATTTGAAATTGTAAAATTCTTGGTTAGATGTATGATTGAATTGAGCGTCAAACTCATCTTTTCTCTTTTTCACATATATCCATTTAACAAATCATGATTAAATAATAAAATTATTTATCAACAAAACCAAAATTTGTATTAATAAATTATTTATTTTTATTTTCATTATTAAAAAAGTTACTATACCGATTTTATTACATAATTTTTATACAAATATATAACTTTCAATATTACTTTATATATAAAATTAGATTTATTATTGGTTTTTAAAATATCATTTATATTTTATCACTGATGCTTATTTGCTTCTTAAATAACATGTTTGACCACTACTGTCAAAATGTTTCATGAGGTTTGGTCACTTTTGTCACTTTAATCCAAAACTCAAACCTTTTGAATCTGGGTCCATGTGGTTTCAATTTTGTTGTCGTTTTCATTCAAAACCAAAATCTGGTCAGATTTTTTAGTTAAGATACATTTTTTTGTCTTTTCCCTTTTAAGGAAGGGCAAAATGGTCATATTTTTTAATTAGTTATAATAAAACGTTAAAATACCATATTTGCCCTTCATTAACAGGAGAAAAGACAGAAAAGCTGGATGTTAACTGAAAAATCTGACCAGATTTTGATTTTAGATAAAAATTGCAACAAAATTGAAACCACTGGGACCAAGATTCAAAAGGTTTAAGTTTTGGATTAATGTAGCAAAAGTGACCAAACCTCAAGGACCATTTTGACAGTTTACTCTCTTTTCAATAATCATCTCCGCAATCACCATATCTATCGCGTACCGAGTATATCCTTTAGTTTTTTAAATATAATTTTCTTATTATTTGTTTTACTATTTAGTATATAAAATTTATTTATTCAACCCGTGTAATACACGGGGTTATAACCTAGTAATTCTAATAAAGGGTTTCAAAGAATGACAAATATCAACACCACATTATCTTCCCTTAAAACAACAATGTTAATCAAAATTTATTTTTATTATATTTTAGATCGGATTAATATATTAGAATGGTAACATTGCGTTTTTTAAATGCTTACCTTAATACCCGTCCTTATATTAATATATTTTTTAATTGATCAATATTTTTGTTAGATTATATATGCTAAACTTTTTCAATAAAACCCTCTCTTACTATTAATATATCTTTGGTTTGAATTTATAATTAAATTAAATTGTATTTTTGATTTAAGCCTTATCAAAAACAATTTATTATGAATATTTTTATATTGAATTACAATGATAATGATATTTTTGAATTAAATTATCAAATTTGTGTTCATGTTTACTAATGTTGTTTAATGTTGTGAAGATAAACGATAATGTGTGAGTTGTATATCAATATCTAATGTTAACGAAGAATCTATACTATATAATAAAAGAAACCACTTTGATGACACATGTCATTCATTGAAGCCATCTATTTTTTCTAACGGTTCAAACTATTATCAATTGCTTTATATTATTTGCAAAACAAATTATTTTGAAGGGTTTATCTGTCTAAGGGGCTGTTTGGTAGCCTCTGAATGGTCATTAAGAGACTACCTCTTAATGGAACCATTAAAAATTTTACCAATGAGAAGGTAGAAGAATGTGACATGTGATGATTTACCATTCAGAGATTACCTCTTAACCATTCAGACTTGAGGTTACCTCTTATTCATTCAGAGGTTTTAAACCATTAAGATGTAGCATCTGAATGGTCATTAAGAGGCTACAAAACAGCCCCTAAAAGTGATTTGTATTTAGTTTTTGAATACTTATAGCTTTATAGTTGAAGTAAATATGCATCAAATTAACTTATATAATCTCATTGTTTTAATATTAACCTTTCACAAAATTACTAAAAATCTCCATTTTTAGAATCTCGTTGTTATAAGTTTTAAAATCCTTTAAAAGCAATTTGGTCGTTTTACTAAAATCGTCATTTTGAACCTAAAATACGAAAACAAAACAACCACTATAATAATACAAATCAAGCCTTTAACAGTGTTTGGTTTTGCTAGAGACAAATAGCTTAACCAAACGGGACAAACAACACACAAGTCTGAAGGCTCCCATTTGCTCCAGAATCTTCATCTTGCTTCCCGTTGTCTTGATGTCTTGAACTTCAACTTTTCGTCTCATCTCGGATTTTGCAATTTAATAAAATAAATAGAAAACCTAATTTTGGAATAGGCGTGATGATGTCTTCAAATTGGCATGACCATGCCCCACCTTTCTTCCTCAGAAGTTTCCACCTACCAAACCTAGCTTGCCCTCACTAGCGTCTTTTATTGCGGATTTGAAGAATATTATCGGTTGTTTCTTGAATGAGTTTAGGTCTAGTAATCTGAGCTTCACCGACCTCGTGCCAATAAACTGGAGATCGACACTTTTAACCGTATAAGGCTTCAAATGGAGCAATGTTGATACTGGAGTGATAGTTGTTATTGTAAGAAAACTCGATCAACGGCAAGTGAGTATCTCAGTTTCCTTTAAAATCGATGACACACGAACGCAACACATCTTCAAGTGTCTGTATAGTACGCTCGGACTGACCATCAGTCTGTGGATGAAATGTTGTACTGAGATTAAATCGTGTGCCTAACGCTGACTGAACGACTTGCCATGCACGCGAAGTAAAACGTCCATCCAGTAAACTAAGGTACAATTACAAATGTATAGGGGTGTAAACAAGCCTAGAGGCTCGAGAGGTACTCGTTATCAGCTCGGTCAAAAGCTCGAATGAGCCGAGGTTTGAGGAGCTCGAGCCTGAAATACAAAGCTCGTTTAGGCTCGCGAGCCTAAACGAGCCCAAACAAAATTTTACTTTTTTTACATTAACATAATAATAATAATAATAATAATAATAATAATAATAATAATGATAACATTGGTGAGCCGAGCTCAAGCCAAGCTTTGGCTCGTTTAAGCGATACTGAAATGAGCTCGAGCCGAGGTTTTAACTTGTTTGAGGTTGTTCTCAAAATAGCTCGACCCAAGTCAAGCCAAGCTGAGCCGAGCTCGAGCTTTGGGTTTAACTCGCGAGCCGAACTCGAACTTAAATTTGTAGGCTTGAACCGAGCTCGAGCCTTGTCGAGCTTAGGCTCGGCGCGGCTCGGCTCATTTACACCCTTACAAATGTAGAAGGTATATCTATAGATATATGTATCTATAAATAAGAATAATAATTTTAGTGTCACTTGCCCTCCTTTTCTATTGAAAAATTGAAGGGAAAGTATTTTAAGGTTTAGATCTTTTAAAAGAAAATTACTACTAAATATAACTGATGATGGGGTAGCTGAAACCTTAATAAACTGATTAGAGACACAACAACCTAAAAGGTTGAAAGGTTAAAAGGTTCGGAAATGGTCAGTTGTGATGAACAGTAAAAAGGACAGCTCAGAACCTTGTCACATCACCCTCTGCGTGTCCAACACTCTCACAGCCGTAAAAGAGAATATGTGCACATAGAACAACCTTTTATCCGCAGGTCCAAAGGGTTCAACCCCTAAACGGGTAATTCCTCCACTGTAGCCTTGGATCCATGGTCACGAGCTTCCTCTTATAGAATACATCTTATCTATAAGTACCAGCTCCAACAGCCATATCACACACTCCAGATCTGCTGAGTTCTTACCTACTCACTGGTCTTCTCTTCCTCCTTGAGAACAAGTTTCGTGCTTGCTTCTCTTCTTCACTTCAAACATCATTGCTTCACAAACAACTTAATTCTGGCTTGAATTCCCTTCAATCCATAATTGAAAGTGAACAATAAACAAGTGATCCAACCCCACGTGCTATAAACGTGGGAGGACCCCACGACCTGCGTTAGGCTAATCGAAACCTTGAACCCTTTTACCCGGAGATATCGCTACAGGCCTTGATCTTGTATTTGTTGTAGCAACAAGTTGGCGCCCACCATGGGGCTACGCCGCTTACTTTATCTTAAAGACCAGTTGTGTAGCTCTATTTTCTCTTTACATCATGTCTGAAAGCGAGTCTCTCGGTCAGGTAAATCAGGTGCCTAACAACACCGATTTAACACTAAATTCTGGTCGGATCTCACCGGTCAGATCTATACCTCTTTTTACTCCCGGAAGTACTCCACCGGGATATGTTCCCGTAGTTCACTTCTTTTCAAACACCAATCCCATCTCGATCAGGGGTTGCATCTCCTCAAATCGATGCAATGCGTACATCGAAACACATGGATCTAACACCCGAGGGAGTAGCTAGAAATTTCTTACAACTGAGATTTCTTCTCAACTAGCATGTGAGCCTAGAAAGGAAAAAAAAAGGAGAGAATAAAACTAAAATATGAGGAGTCTGAACCCTCATTATCACCTTACCCTCCATCTCTTCCTTTTAGCAGCTCACGTTAAGCCACATCTTACATTGAAGCTGGTCCTAGTGTGACAGACCAACCACTCAACCCTTGAGCTTTTGGGGAGGCCAAGTCCAACCGCTTTTCCCTTATTTACCTCCCAACCCTTTACAACCGGTACACCTATTGGGCATGAAACCACTCTTGATCAATTATGGCAGTCACCAGCTTCAAGTGTTCCCCCTCCCATTGCTACTTCGTGAAAACAAGCCATGGCCACCCGAGATATGGTCATGAGCACATCCATGGGAATGCCTTATATAGTACCATCAGAAAGCCTTCAAGGCTTTAACCTTATGCCCTAGCTGATGACATAGGTGATGGCACAATTTCCTTTGCAGCACGTGAAAGCTGGATGATGACACAGAAAGCCTTCAAGGCTTTAACCTTAACCTCATCAACCAAGTGCCAACCACTCACCAGGGTACCTCAAGCGGTAACCCAGCTTCAAGGGTAGTAGAAGACCTCTCAAAACCCTACAAGCCCAACAACTTGTCTTGCTTCTCCCAACAAATCGTTGATTACGAGTTGCAAACCCAGATAAATGTGCTATCATGGTGCTGAAAACCACCTCCAAATCTTCCCCGGGGCAACAAGAATTGAAAAATTGCCCAGCCCCGAATGTTGTCCCATGTTCATACAAACCCTTGAAGGGTATTCGCGCATATGGTTCAATGACCTTCCTGAATGAAGCATTCAGACCTTTAACGATCTTAGCAAAGGTTTTCTGGCCAATTTCCCATAACAATGGAAGTATGTCAAGGACGCTACGATAATCTTCCAGATCAAACAACGTGATGATGAAAGTCTCAGAGACTTCATCGAAAGGTACAAGAAGGAAGGTTTAACTTACGCCAATGAAAATATTACGGTTGCAGGGTTCATGAATGCTAAATTCCAAATGTCTCACAAGAGACTTCAATAAACGCCTGCCCAAAACCCTTGAATAAGCACTCAAAAGGGCTGAAGCTCACATTCGAGAAGAGTAAGCTGTAAACATCAAAGAAAAAAAAAAGAATTCTTTACTAGAGCTTCCAGTATAGCTCTTATGAAAAACAGTTCAAAGGTTCGGATTCCAGAAGGCCGGAACCCTCCAATCCGAGAAAAAACCATAAACTTTACAGCCTTAACCAAGACTCCGCAAGAGATCTTGGTAACCGAAGAGGTAAAACACAGCTTCCGCCCTCCTCAACCTTTGCCAAAAAACAAAAGACTCGAAAAATCAAGCTAGTATTGTGAGTTTCACGAATAGAAAGGTCACCATACCAATGATTGCTTCCAACCCAAAAATATGATCGAAGCAGCTGTCAAGTCCAAACTGGCTCACTTGGTTAAAGGGGTCAAGGATATGATGGTTGAAGAAAAAACAAAGTAGGAAGTGAACATGGTCGACCTTGAACACAAAGCTTCCCACAAATGCCATCATTCCAAGGCATAGGAACGTCAATATGTTTACTTCCCACCACCGGAAGGAGAGTTGCTCTCAAACCCTCTGGTGATGGAGTCCAATATAGGAACCATAAAGACACAAAAGGCTTACATTGACACCGGTGCAACCACCAAAATCATGTTTGAGAAATGCTTTAACCCTCTCAGCGACGATGAACGTTCAAAGCTTCAACAGTCTGAATCCTCCATCGAAGGTATCGCAGACATACCTATCAAGCCTTTAGGCCAAATAACCCATAATGTTTGTTCAACGAGAAACCAAAGGGACGAACCGAACAACTCACTTTTGCAGTGATCAATATCCATTCCAACTATGATATCATCATAGGAAGGCCAGGGCAAAGTGTGTTCGGAATGGCAGTTTCAGTTGGTCAAGGTACTGTGAAGTTTCCCACTGAAAAAGGGATAGCAACCATTCTACCTACCCAAGAAGCTTTTGTGGTTGAAGGGGAAATCTCAAGAAAGGAGGAAGACGATGAACAAGGGTTGGACATAAATGCAAAATATCCTCAACAGGGGATAAGGGTAAATACTAACCTTTCCAATGAAACCCTCTCATACCTTGAAAAGATGCTCTTGCACTATGTCTTTGCTTGGTGCCCGGAAGATATGACCGGCATCCCTCGTAGCATTGTTGAGCATGAGTTATGGATCCCACCTGATGTTAAGCCCATTATACAAAACAAACGGAGTCAAGCCCCTGAAAGAAGACTTGCAGAGTGCCGAGAGCTGGAAAAACTTGTTCTAGCCGGAATCCTTCGAGAGGTCAAGTATCAATCATGGGTGGCCAATCCCGTAATGGTTCGAAAACCCGAAAATTCTTGGAGAATGTGTATCGATTTTAAAGACTTGAACAAAGCATGCCCAAAGGATTGCTACCCGCCGCCCCAGATAGACCTCAAGGATAACTCAGTCACATGCTTCCCGTTCAAGTGTTTTCTTGACGCCTAAAAGGGTTACCATCAGATCCTAATGAAAAAAGAAGATGAAGAAAAAACCACATTCCACACTGATAAAGGTATATCTTGCTATCAAAAAATGTCTTTTGCTTTAAGAAATGCAGGTGCCACTTATCAACGTCTGGTTGACAAAGCGTTTGCCGGACAAATTGGCAAGAACATTAAAGCTTATGTTGACAATTTGGTGATTAAGAGCAAAACGGAATACCAAATGCTCGATGACATACAAGAAACTTCCAAAACTCAAGAAAGATCAACATGAAGCTTAATCCAGTCAAGTGCTCGTTTTTAGGGCACATCATGGGGAAACAAAGCATAAAAGCCAACCCTCAATGGTTGTGCTAACAAGAAAGACTTCCGATGGAAAGCTTACAGCTTTGAAGCGTTTTACCTCAAAAGGAAGCCTTCAACCAAATGAAGCAACACTTGGCTTCACTCCCAGCCATTTTGGCTCCGAAAACAGGAGGAACGACCACTATCTACCTTTCGATTGCTGAAAAGACCATAAGTACGACTCTGGTCATTGAACAAAACAAAGTTCAGATACCCGTTTACTTTTTCAAAACTTCAAAATTAGCAGAAGTCAAATATTCTTTTTTAGAAAAACTTGCTCTAGCCCTAGTCCAAACGGCTAGAAGGCTTCGAAGGTACTTTCAGTCACAAGTGGTCACTGACTAACCTATTAAGAATGTGCTTGAAAAACAAGAAAATTACGTACGATTAGCCAAATGGGTTGTGAAAACTAGGTGAACACAAAATCACCTATGTCCCGAGAAAAGTTGTCAAAGCCCAAGTCCCAGCTGACTTCGTCATAGAAATCCCTAAAGAAGTCACAATGGAAGTCAATACAGCCTCCACTGAACCCTCTGACCCCCATACCTGGAAGCTCTTTACCGACGAAGCTTCCAGCATTGAAGGGTCAGGAGCAGGGCTAGTTCTAATTGATCCTAACGAATTGGAATTCACCTATGCCCTTCTCTTGAATTTCAGACTACAAGCAACGAAGCTGAGTGCGAAGCATTGATTGTTGGGCTCAAGCTTGCAAAAAATATGGGTGTCGAAAGGCTTCAAGTCTTCAGAGACTTGTTACTTATTTCAAACCAAGTAAGTGACAACTACATAGCCAAAAAAAAATAGGGGCTCAAAAGCTTCAAGTCCTCACAGACTCTCTCAAGTTAAAGACAATAACAACTACATAGCAAAAGAACCCAACATGTATTAGTATCAAGAGAAATCAAAGGAATTGATAAACACATTTCGAACATGTTCCATCAAAAAAGTTCCAAAATCTCAAAACAAGAGAACTAATGCACTAAGCAAACTTGTATCTCCTACGTTTGCCCACCTCACCAAGAAGGTGCTAATTGAGGTATTAAAAATCTCATCCATCCAAAAACTTGAGGTTCAAAATGTGATCACTAAAGAAGGGCCAAATTGGATGACTCCCATTGAAAAGTTCCTCAAAAATGGTGAATTACCTGATGACCAGACTAAGGCTGAAAGGGTTCGTAACAAGTCAAGGCAGTATGTGTTTCAAGGAGATATCCTGTAACACCTCGAAAATTTACGTCTAATAATGTATTGACACGTGTCATGGGCTTTGAATATGTGAAAACATACTTTAGAGGGACTAAAGTTGACAAACAATGGAACTATGTGAATATAAGGGTCCAAAGTGTCAACAATTGATAAATAGGCCCTACAATAACCCTACATGGTGTTTATAATCTGAAACGGATAAATCATGGATCATACAGAGCGAAAAACGAAAGAAAGTGAGGAATTACAAACTACAGGGGCTAAACGTGTCAACATGTTGAAATTATACCTCTGAGTGATCTTTTGGCAAACCCGAAGCTTTGTAATGATAAAATATACTCACTAAAATATGTGATAAAAATTTCATGAAGTTTCGTGATCGTATGAGAAAGTTATGATCAAAACCGTACACGAAGGGTTAAATACGTTAACGTTGATTTCGTGACTTTTCGGGTAAGCACAAAGTTGTTCGAGGACTTTACCATGTTTGTAAATGTCCCAAGGCCCTTAAAAGTCAGGTTTTAGATTCTAATGTGCAAGATAAATAAGTAAAAACACGTTACAAAAGGACAAGGACTGAATTGCAATTGATTGAAACTTGCTAAGCTGGTCATCCCCTTGTACGCGGCCCGCGAGGGACCTGTCGCGGCCCGCCTACCAGCTACCAGCGACAGATGCAGCGACCAGCTGCCAGTTATGTCTGTTTTGCGAGTTGTTAACAGCTGTTGTCGACTCTAGAGCCTCACCAATGTACTTACATGCAACTAGGGGCACTTGTCTTCATCCCACAACACTCCTAGACCTCTGTGGCATCATCAAATCAGATCAAAATGGTCATAAAAGGGTCTTGAAGCTCACTACTTTGAACACTTGCAATTCACAAAATTCACAAGAACATTTCTGGACCTTTCTGGACGACAAGGCATCTTCCTAGTGATCTCTAAGCTTATTTAGGACCATTGTAAGTGTTCATAACCTTTGCAAATTCGTTCTAGCTTAGTTTATCAACCGAAAGTCAAACCATCGTAATTTAAACTTGACTTTGAGATTAAACGAGATTGGCTCTGTCATTTCTCAAATTGAAAGTACCTACAAGTTGGTATTTATGTGGGTAACAAACCCCTAAAAGGGTATTTTCAGATTCCCACTCTAAGTATGTTAATTGTCGAGTCAAAGCTTTTCTTAAAAAGTCAACAGAATGTGTTTTTGCAAAATTAAGCATAATTAGCAATGTAGGCTACATGAAACCTGTTTGATCATCAAAATAACTTTGTAATTAATATAAGAACATGTTTCATCATGATCAACTCGACAATTTTCAGTTTAAACCCGAATCGGAACCGAAAGTCACATAAATTGACTTTTTCTTTGACTATCAGTTCTGATCCGTACATGCATGTTTGAGATCTGCATTAGAGCTTATTTTGGACCAATTTTTATATAAGTTTAATTCTCTGAGATTTTACAACTTGGTTCAACACTTATCCGGTTCATATGCATGTTTCCGATTAATGCTTAAAAGTTGACTATTATGCCCTTTTTACAATAAAACGTGATTTTTGAAAAAGTCAAGGAGTAGAAACAATTGTTACTGATTTATAAACTTGCACCAAAAATTTGATATCAGTTTGAGGTCCAGATTAAGAGTTATGCTCAATATCGTAATTTGAAAGCTTTATGTTACTTAAACGGCGTAATTAGCATATAACCTATTTAAACCCACTTTTTGATACCAAACTTTTACCCACTGATGTTATATAATATTTTGGGATTTTTAAAGATTTTTATTTAATTTTTGGCTGATCATATCATAGGTCTCTAAGTTTAATTCGGTAAATACCGATTTTGCCCTTTTAAGCCATAAAATGAGTTTTATAAATCCTTTTGACCCCAAACCTTTTTCTACTGATTTTATTTGTTAAATAAATTATTTTGAGCATTCTGGAAATATAAAACTATCAGCTTTCTTTTAAAAACCCGGAAACGGCTCTAAATCGTCTTTTTAAGCGTTTTTAACGCATAGTATGTATTATAACCATATTAAACATATAAGGTTGATACCTACTGATGTTTTAGCATTTTTTATATAATAACAGTAAGTACAAGTTTATAAACTCAGGTTTCCAATTTTGACATTTTTAGCCCTTGTGAAATTACCAAAATACCCCTAAGGTGCATAGTTTGGTTTTAAATGATAAGTTTCACATATGGGTCATAACCTACTGTTATAACATGTTAAATTAAGTATATTTACTGTATAAACCAGACCTGTAACTCAGATTTCTAAATTAACTCTTTTATGATCTTTTAAATGACCAAAATACCCTTATGAGGCCTAATTTGTGTTTAAATCCGTTTTGGGCATAATAGAAAATATTTTACTGATATTATAACATATCTAGAGCATATTATCTCAGGGAATTTGCATATGACTCTTACGGTTACCCGTAACACTCTTTTCGCGTTCGGTTCGATTTATGTAACTAGTTTGCATAAATTGACCGAGACGGGTCAAACATTATCATTTTTGTCTCAAAATCCAGAATGTATTTAGTATACCCATATTATACAAGTATTCAAACTTGTCGGGTCTAAAATCACATTCTATCCGGTCTTCGCTTAATCGTGCGTTTGAACCGTATCGTCCTTTAAACTAGCCGGTCTAAGCTTAAGCTTAAATGAAGACCCGTTAGAAATCTAATAGGTTATATTAAACATTCGTTCCGAATTAGGAGCACCGGTAAAAGCTACTTGCCTTTTTGCTTGTTGAGAATTATACTTTATTCAGGTAAATACTTTTAACTTATTTTCCCTATACGGGCTTGGGGTACGGTATATAAAATACCGCTTGGTCCGGCATTGAATTCTTTAATCGAATAGTGGTTAAATTTATTGAGATGCTATGTTTTGAATGTGTTTTGTTTGCTTAAAGCCTTTGGGGGGTTAATGACCATGTCCCGGATATCCTCGGCATCATCTTACGAGATGGCCACGACCTTAGCACGGGGTGTAGGCGTATACCTGTCAGTGTATAACTCTAATGTGGAGGGTCTATTGATCTTTAACCCGGCACGAACCGGGCTACTGAACGCATAAGTAACATGTAAATCCTTTACAAGATTATATTACATAATTATCCCAAGTTATAAAATGTTTTGTGCCATGAGCATTCAAATCAATTTTCAATCATTTTCAAAATGAGTCAGTTAAATTGTATTTACCAGTGTAAACTGACGTATTTTCCCAAAAGATTAAGTACAGGTACTACACGTAATAGGCTGGCTGTCTTCTAGAGCGTCCACAATAAGTCTCGCAAGCTTGGACGACAATAAACTGTTGAACAATATCTTATTTTTATTTCGATCCGCCTGTGGATCCGTTTCGACTATCAGTGATATTTAATATTACATTTTAATTAAAGTTGAAATGAATCTATCTTTGCTTCCGCTGTGCATTTATATATTGTGTTGTTGTCTATGATGATACCAACTACGTCACGATACTCCCCACCGGGCCCACCGGTGACACGTGGAAAATAGGGGTGTGACATATCCTTTACAAAAAAAGGATACCTTGCATCACTACTTCGATGCGTTGGCCCAGAACAAAGCCAATATCTGATCAAAGAGGTTCACGAAGGGATATGTGGGGCTCATTGTGGCCCAAGATCGGTAGTGTCAAAGCTGATGAACCACGGATACTTTTGGCCTTCCATGCATCGAGATACCTTCGAATAACTGCGAAAATGTGAAGCTTGTCAGTTACATGCTCCGGTACCCAAAAGCCCCAAACATGACCCCGTTCCCACCTCCTCGGCTTGGCCGTTTCGCAAGCGGGGAATGGACATTGTTGAACCATTCCCACCAGGCAAAAGAGGACTCAAGTTCTTATTGGTAGCCGTGGATTACTTCACCAAGTGGGCAGAAGTAAAACCATTGGCAAAAATCTCAGGGAAACAGGTCATTGATTTCATTTAGGAAAACATAATATGTCGTTTTGGGCTCCCAGGGGTACTAGTCATGGATAACGGGAAGTAGTTTTCCGAGACGCCTTCTAGCTCCTGGTGTAAGGAGTTCAGAATAACTCAAGTATTCAGCTTGGTAGCTTACCCACAATCCAATGGCCAGGTTGATAGGATAAATTGCAACATTATTGAAGGGATTAAATCTCGATTGGGAAGATACGACAACAACTGGCTCGAATAACTTCCCAATGTGCTATGGGAAATTCGAGTAACCGAGAAAACGAGCCACAAGAAAACACCCTATAGCCTAGTGTTTGGTTCAGAGGCTTTAATCACAGCTGAAATCGGAGTAGCAACACAAAGAACATTCAACATCGACCTCGAGTCAAATAAGAAAGAGACGATGTTGAATTTGGAACTCCTCGAATAGGCTCGTGATTAAGTAGCCATACGAAAAGCAAGGTACAAGCAAAACATTGAATTGTATTACAATACACGGGTGAAACATGAACGCTTCAAGCCTGGGGACCTTGTGCTTTGAAATAATGAGGCCTGCAAGAAGAAAGCCAAGGAAAGCTTGGCCCTAAGTAGGAAGGGTCATACACTATCCTTAAAGCCCACAAAGGGGGATTATACAAGCTGGCAGGTCCGCAAGGCAAAAAACTTCCCCACCATTGGAATGGCAAAAACCTTAAAAGGTTTCATGTTAAACCAAAACGTGTTACAAATAGTTCCAAAAAGTTGTTCTATTCCCCTAGTAATCAAAGTACTTTGAAATGAATGAACAATGAATCAAAATTTGTCTTTCTATCCTATAATCAGGTTGAGAACCTAGCAAGAAACTCCATGGCAAGGGCCATGTAAGGGGATGAGCTCCCAGGCCACATCGCTCAATAGGTTCAAGGGTTGAATGGACCTATATAAGGGGTGAGTTCCTAAATTAATACAACTCCATGAGACTCGGAGAAATCTTAAAAATCATGTCTCATAGACGGATTTGAACAACCTACACCAAATGTTCCTTAAGCCCCAACATTGGCTTACGAACCAAAAAGACTATAAGTGAATGTCATACATAGGATAGAGGTTGTATCTTCTTGTTAAAATATCCTAAGGCTAAGTGATTGCAGCACTGAACCCTTTAAGGTATAAATAACATAAGATGCACCACCCAAAATAAAGACAACATGCAAAACCAATGAAAACGCAATGGAATAAATAGAACAACATAGCAAGATAAGTTAAAGATAGTAAGGGCCATACTGGCCATCAAACATAAAACATTGTCCACAAGCCTTCAAGGCTTTAACCACCAAGGGATCTAGACGGTTCCTTTAAAATAAAAAGATGTTTAAACAAACAACCCATAATATTGTTCGACATGCTAAGAAAGCTATGAATTAAGGTTTCTTCTTCACTTAGCAACTTCAGGAATGGTAGAATTTGTTGCATCATCCTTCTTCGAACCTCCATCATCTTGGGTCTTTTTAGCCTTCCTCTTTTTCCTCCCTGCTGCACCCGCTGCCTCGGAGGCTTCAAGGCTTGAACCCTTTGAGCCCTCACCACCTTCAGAACACGTTTCCTCGCTATCTCCGAAGCAAGGACGTTTCTTCGAGAGGGACTTCAACACTTCGTTACAAACAGCCTTATTAAGGCCCTTGGGTTTTAGCTCCTGCAAGACAAGCAAAGGTTTACCAAAACACTTGGAGACTTTACCCACATAAGGGTAAATCATACACTCTATCTTCAAAACAGTTTTCTTGAAAACTTCAAAGGTTCACAAAGCTTTGTAACCAGCAAACCTTGGTGTCTCCCATGAGCAAGAAGCTTGATGTACACGTCACCCAAGACTTTGTTGAACTCCGACGAATGGAGAAGATAGGTAACCACTTGCTGGAACCCATGCTCAATGAGCCATTTATTATCACCAGTTGTTTGGGCAAGTGAAGCCTTTAACCCTTCTTTCTCCTCTAAGAAGGCCTTTTTCTGAACCTACAAGGCAGCCTTATCGACCCAGACTTGAACCTTGTCAGCCTCAAAGCGTTTTTCCAACTCAACCATATCAGTCTTGTGCGGGAAGAAAACTCCTCAAATCTTCAAACAGCAATGCTCTCTCCTTCTCAGCGTAGCCCTCAGCTTCTTTCAAAGCAACCATTGAAGCTTTCATCTCATCCCTCTTCTTTGAAAAGACTTCATATTCTCGCATCCCTTTGCAAAATCGGGATACACCCTCTAGAAGCAAGGCAGCAAGGTTGCAAGCACCCATCATCATTTTCGAAATCATTAGTTCATCGTCCATAGACGAACAAGAACCTCGAACAGTAGGAGGAGCAAAATGGGTAACAACATCCTCACAAATGGATGAAGACTTGAAGTTGTCACCAACTGTGACCTTCCAATCCGGCACATAAACCTCTTCTGGATCAACATTGGTGGAACCTTCACCACCTTTCCCGAAACCCTTCAAGCTCACAATCTTCTTACTCGTTGCCTTACTCTCTTTACCAATCACCAAGGGTAACTCCTTGACGTTTTTTTATTTTCCCTCAACCCCAACTTCCGAGTCATCCGAAGCCTCTATGTCATCACTTGGTTCCACTGGCTCAGAGGCCGATGGTAGTTCAGCTCCCTTCAACATACGTCGGGTTAAACAACGAATAGAATCTTTGGAAGCACCAAACCTAGTAAAGCCTTCGACATTTGGAATGTTCACATAACCTGAACCCTCGAACCTGTGTTCAGCACCTTTGGCAATAGCATCTTGCGCGGGGGTAGCCTCTGCATCCCCAAACACAACATCAGAGGTATCATCACTCTTTATAAAGCATAAGGTGAAACATCATACCCTGATCATCCCTCATGAGCACAGGGTCACGATCTTGCTTGTCCCACAAGATGCTCACACCCATCAACACTAAAAGGTGTTCAGGAAAGGGACGAAGCCTCGAAGGACATTTCCTAATGGCTTTTAACAACCAACTATCTAGTTAAGACTCAAATGGCTCAAGCTTGTTTAACACGGCATCAGGGTGCCTCACAACAAGCTCGAAGGGAACAATGGAGTTAGAGATCCAGAAAAATCGGTCCTTCCAAGAACCAAAGGTAGTAACCATTGAGGAAGCCAGACAAACATCAACTTAGGATGTCTCAAACGTGACCCAATCGTCGTTCTTGGTCAACCGGAAGAAACATCATCGATGGGCCATACCCTATCACAAAACTTCAAAGTGTAAAGTCCCAGCAAGACCTTGAGGACGCAACTGACCAAGCGACACACGATAATACTCTAAAATATTCAGAACAAAGACCGAAAACGGGTGACACAAGTTGGAAAACTCGAAATGGCAGCAATAAAGAGCAATCGAACCAGCGGGACACTGATCGATCGATTTATCTAAAACCCGGAACCACCGGATTAAACTTTAGATCGATCCCCATTATTTACAAAAAGCCTCAACTTCCTCTCGAGTGAGACAAGAATAACTCACATACATATCTTTGCTAGCACCCAGGAGAGACGTTCGAAAGACAAAAGAAAGTGAAGTCTAGGCAGTTATTATTACGAAAAAGGCAAAAAACTGCCATCCATCACATTAACTGTCATTTCAAAATTCAAATCCAAAAAACTTAGACGCCTGATAACCTTTCAAGCCTTGAAGACTTTAAGCAATAAAAATCGTGTACAAAAGTCAGAAGCATTTGAGCTTACACCCCAAATACCTCTGACTTGGGGGGCTGATGACGGGGGTAGCTCAAACCTTAATAAACTGATTAGAGACACAACAGCTTAAAAGGTTGAAAGGTTCGGAAATGGTCAGTTGTCATGAACAGAAAAAAGGACAGGTCAGAACCTTGTCACATCACCCTCTGCGTGTCCAACACTCTCACAGCCGTAAAAGAGAATATGTGCACAGAGAACAACCTTTTATCCGCAGGTCCAAAGGGTTCAACCCCTAAACGGGTAATTCCTCCACTGTAGCCTTGGATCCATGGTCACGAGCTTCCTCTTATAGAATACATCTTATCTATAAGTACCAGCTCCAACAGCCATATCACACACTCCAGATCTGCTGAGTTCTTACCTACTCACTGATCTTCTTTTCCTCCTAGAGAACAAGTTTCGTGCTTGCTTCTCTTCTTCACTTCAAACATCATTGCTTCACAAACAACTTAATTCTGGCTTGAATTCCCTTCAATCCAGAATTGAAAGTGAACAATAAACAAGTGATCCAACCCCACGTGCTACAAACGTGGGAGGACCCCACGACCTGCGTTAGGCTAATCGAAACCTTGAACCTTTTTACCCGGAGATATCGCTACAGGCCTTTGGTCTTGTATTTGTTGTAGCAACAATAACTAAGCTAAATAACAAATAAATTTACAAATCCAAAGCTGACTTACCTGTTTAAACTCAAAATCCAAGCTTTGTTGTTGTTTGCAATTATTTATTATTGAATTTGACCAAAATATTGTAATTTACGTTTGTTTTTGTTGCTTTTAAACAAAACTAATTCTGAGTAACAATATTATTTCAGCCTCAAATTCATAATGATAATGATAACGATAATGATAATGATAATAATAATTAGTATTAGTATCAGTATTAAATAACTAAATACATCTTGATTGGATTGATATTTATTAATAGGGTAAATTACTTTTTGAGTCCCTGTGTTTTATGGGTTTTAACTAGTTGAGTCCAAAAGCAAAAAGTTTAACGACCTGAGTCCCCATAAGCATTTTCGTTAACCATTTGAGTCCAAATTTCTAACTCTGTTAGAATTTTTTGGTTAAATATTATTGAATGACTAAAATACCCTTATAGTTAAAAAATAAAGGGTAAATTACTTTTTGAGTCCCTGTGTTTTGGGAGTTTTAACTACTTGAGTCCAAAATCAAAATGTTTAACGCCCTGAGTCCCTATAAGCATTTTTCTTAACCATTTGAATCCAATTTTCTAACACGGTTAGAATTCTGTAGTTAAGTTTTGTTAAATGACCAAATTACCCCTATAATTAAAAATAAAAAAACTAATTTATTTAAGATTTCTACCTATTCCTTATCTTTATCTCTCTCAAATAACAGCATCAACTTGACCGGTGACCTGCAAATCTTTACCATATCCCTACTGAACATCTTTTTCGTCATCCTTCCCAATATCCCCAATTTTATCCCACTCCAGATCTTCATCCATCTGCAAATCTTTACCAGATCCACCACTTCCAATTAATTTCTCAATTTCTCCTTCCATATCACTCAACACAAAATCTAATTTCCACTTATTATACTCATCTAAATCCTCAGGATCATCACAATAAGTTCTAACATCAGTTTGAATCGCATTCAATTGAGACTCAAAACGATTATACACTCTAGAACTCCGTACAGATTCCGAATTAACGGAATCATCAGCATCAGATGGTTCTAGAACAACAGCTGTACCTTGCGAGACGATCTCCACCGTCGATTTCAACACTCCGTCGGTCGCCGAGTTTATTACCATTAAAGAGGTAATGGGTCCGTTTGAGTTTATTACCGATTTTGAATCGAGTAATAAACTGTAAGACGTTAAAATTTTCCATTATAATATCCCGTCGCCGGAGGTGACTGTAAACGTGTAATCTCCGTCGGAAAAAGCCGCTGCAGAGTTGGTCGAGATTAACGTTCCACCGACCGGAAGTCTTTGACCGGTGACGATTGTGTCCATTGGATGATCAAACGATTGACATAAAGTTTTGTCAATACCGGTCAACGAGGATTAAGTTGCCGGAGGTTTGTGGTTGAGGTGGTGGTTGTGGCTGTGGTGGTGACGGTGGTGTTGATGGTGGTCTAGAGAGAGAAAAAAATGAGAGGTTGAAGATGCATAATTTTGAGAGAGAGAAAGAGATAAAAGAAGGATATAAGAGAGAGAGAAAATCTTAATAATCTGTTTTTTTATTTTTTAATTATAAGGGTATTTTGGTCATTTAACAATACTTAACCAAAAATTTCTAACTGTGTTAGAAAATTGGATTCAAATGGTTAAGAAAAGTGCTTATAGGGACTCAGGGCGTTAAACATTTTGATTTTGGACTCAAGTGGTTAAAACCACCAAAACACAGGGACTCAAAAAGTAATTTACCCAAAAATAAATAACCTTGTCTCCTTTACCCTTATCTCCGCTTCAAACAACCAACCACCATCACAAACTCTCTCAAACCCTCCCTTCATCTCCTGATCTCCACCACCACCCCATCTCTGTAAACTCCATCAACGTCTGTAACTCCACCCCAAACCCCACCACCTACGCCGCCTCAAACCCTCCCTTTATCTCCACCACCACTCCATCTCTGTCGCCGGAAACCCCCCACTTCAATCTCAACCAAACCCACTACCCCCCTCCCACCACACCTACACCCCACACCACCTCCACCCACCCCCATCTCGGACCCAGACCCATTGCAACGCCGCCACGGGGTACTCGGCGATGCTCATGGTTTCCAGTCAATACCAAGCTCCCCTAAAGATCCGCAGGATCCATATCCGTATGTGAGGAGAGTTGCATTGTTGTTGAAGATCATGGTATGATTGAATGATGCTATTTACATGGTGTTGAATTGTTGGCTGATACAGATGACTGTGTTAGATGTTCTCAGGTAATTTATTAGGGATTTCTATTTATTCAATTTGATATATAATGTCTTTTGCAGATCAAATGGTAATTTATTAGGGATTTGAAAATTGTTGAAGCTGGTAATTTATTAGGGATTTGAAGATGTTCATCTATTCGTATGGTAATTTATTAGGGATTTGAAGATTGTTGAAATATACAGAGGTAATTTATTAGGAATTTGAAGATGAAGATCTGTTCGGTGGTGAAGATGTGTATTTATTTACTTTTTAATAATAATAATAATATAATGCAGGGGTATTTTAGTATTTTAATTAAAAACTAACAGAAAATTTAAACAGAGTTAGAAATTTGGACTCAAATGGTTAAAGAAAATGCTTATGGGGACTCAGGTCGTTAAACTTTTTGCTTTTGGACTCAACTAGTTAAAACCCATAAAACACAGGGACTCAAAAAGTAATTTACCCTTATTAATATTAGAAAAAAATACACTGTTAGTCCCTGTGGTTTCTGTCAAATTTCAATGTCGGGTACTAATTGTTTTTTGTTGCAAAATCAGGTATTAACATTCTAATTTGTCACAATGTTGAGTATTAAGGCCAAACATTGTCACAATGTTGAGTACTAAGACCAAAATTTGTTAACTTTTTTGTTAAGTTTTACTAAAATGACTAAAATGACCTTTAATAGTTAAAGTTTTTAGTCATTTTGTAAAACTTAGAAACTGCAGGGACTATATGTTAAATGACCAAACATGTTAAATCAAACAAAAAAAACCCGCCTTTCAGGGGGTCTTCTCCGGCAAAGTCATCGGTTCCGGCAATATCAGATCTGTAAAATTTGCTCGTTTAACTTGTTTTTTTTCGTTAATGTTTGTCACTATTATAATCAAAACTATCAACTCGTTTGTTTCACGTATAAATTGCAATTATGCTTATCTGCTAACCCGTTTAACTCCGAAATTCTCATCATACTCTCAATGTTATATCTTTAATTCGAGTTTAAATAGACGCCTCTTGACCCGATGCGACCTCATTCCCACACGATTTCCCAACCAATTTCTCATCTACAACTGCTATTTGTTCGTTATATCATACAGAACCAAAGCCTCATATTTATTTCAACTTACAAAACTGATATGTTCCTAGATCAGATATTTGTTTTAGTCATTTTTATAAATCTTAACTTGGTTTATTGTTTAGATTAACTTAAAAGGTTTATTTTAGTAGTATATTATTTATAAACTAACTTTAAGTTTATAAATAATAAACTTCAAATCCATTAAATTTTATAAAAAATATAAATAAAACAGAAGACATTACTTTAAATTATTTTGGTCAAATATACTTCATTAAAAAATAGCTCCTCTAGTTATCAAATGACATTTTAGTCAATTTAGCAAGACTTAACAAAAAAGTTAACAAAATTTAGCCATAATACTCAACATTGTGAAAATGTTTGTCCTTAGTACTCAACATTGTGACAAGTTATAACATTAATACCTGATTTTGCAAATGATTAGTACCCGACAATTAAAATTTGATAGAAATCACAAGTACCAAGGGTGTAGTTTTTCCTAAATATTAATTACATTAAAAAATAAAACCTAGTAGAAAATGTTTTTACACTTAACTTAGAATAATTTATAACCTTCACGTCAATTTTTTTTTAAACATATCTTGATAACTGTATGTATTAACAAATTATTTTATTCAACTCGTATAATAAACAAGTCATTTAAAACCATAACTCTTTATTATCAAGTAGAGTTAAATGCCATTTTAGTCCCTGTGGTTTGGGCCATTTTGACAGTTTAGTCCAAAGGTTTTATTTTTAACCTGTGGGTCCAAAAAGGTTTCACAGTTGCCATTTTAGTCCACTTGGTTAACTTCATCCATTTTTTCTGTTAACGAGAAGACCAATTTGGTCATTTTGTATGTAATTCTGTTAACTAAAAGGGCAATTCAGCCATATAAAATGACCGAAATGGCCTTCTAGTTAACAGAAAAAATGGATGAAGACCCAGTGGACTAAAATGGCAACTGTGAAACCTTTTTGGACCCACAGGTTAAAAATGAAACCTTTGGACTAAACTGGCAAAATGGCCCAAACCACAGGGACTAAAATGGCATTTAACTCTATCAAGTATATTATACAACATTTATCACCACCAATGGATTTGGTGCTCCATTAGCAAAACAAAGCCTTTAAACACCTTTAGGAATGTAATTATCAGTGTTGTAAAAATCGCGACTAGGCGGCGATTAATCACTAGTCGACCAGTGAGTGAGTAATTTTTCGTTAATCAGTCCATTAATCGCTAGTCGAGCCTAGTCGGTCCTAGTCAGACCTAGTCGGCCAACAAAAAATCGGCGATTCCGACCAGATTCGGGCAAAAAACCTGTATATTCCGGTCAAAGCCTCTAAATTTCGGCTAGTTTACAACCAAATCATGTGAATTCCAACAATTAATTTTGTAAACTTAAAAAAATGAGTTGAGTAAGAGTTAGAAACTAGCTATTTAAAATATATACCTATAAAAATGTGTATATGTATACATAAAACTGGAAATTACATATAGAAAACCCGATCTGATTAATCCCAATTAATCTCGAGTAATCCCGAGTAGTCTCTAGTCCCCACCTCACCGGCCGATTAGCAACTAGCGAGTTCTCCGTAATTATGAATCAAGAGAAATTTGCCATTAAAAAATATAAAGATTCTAAACCACGATGACAATGGGATTAGGTTAGCTTCAAACCACAAACAATTTACGATCAACCTCCGTCGTTCAATCGGCCCGACAACTACCGCCGATAACGGCCCGGAAACACCATGATAAATCCCCCGTCGAACTGCTTTACCGTTTTGCCCCGTTGATCGACTGTTGACGCAAGGTACGCTATTCTCCTCGGTTTCCATTTGATATTTCCGTTGATCGTTGTCCACCTTTTAGTCCCCGATTCATTGGGTTCGATATGGACCAACCCCTGTGGATAGATGTACATATATATCCTAGGTTTTTTATTTAATTTCTGATGTCACCTCCTGTTCGATGTTGGGAGGTGGATCCAGGATTTTTTTGGTCAGGAATTGGGTTGGGTCATAATGGGTCGGGTATAAAATTACATTAAATTGTAGAAATATTACACGACTTAAGTAATAGAGTAAACTGCTAAATTCGTCCATGAGGTTTGACTCAAAATGCTAGATCAGTCCAAAATCAAGTTTTGTTGCTAAAACAGTCCCTGAGCCTAGTTTCTGTTGCTATTTCAGTCCAATAAATTAACACCGTTAGAACCTCAGTTAATGAATGGGTAAAACTGCTAAATTCGTCCCTGAGGTTTGATTCAAGTTGCTAGATCAGTCCAAAATCAAGTTTTTTGAATTTGTTAATTATAAACTTATTTAGGTATATAATTTTTCTAGACTTGCATTAATTTTTTGAATTTGTTAATTATAAACTTATTTAGATTATAAACTTATTTAGGTATATAATTTGCAAGTCTAGAAAAATTATTTGTTAGTTATTTTGATTATTATTATTATTATTATTATTATTATTAAATGTTTAGTAATTATATACTTAAGTATTTAAATAAGATAATACTTAATTTAAATAAAATTAGTTTTAAAAATATAAATGTAGCTTTTTTGAAGAGCGCAATTTAACCGGCCCAGCCTTAAATACTGATTTTATTTTGATGTTGTTATTGTTGTTGTTACCATGTAAATATTTAGTATTTATTTAAGGATTTAAATAAGACAACAGTTAATTTAAACAATATTTAGTTATGAAAAATACAAACATTATATGTAAATTTAAATATTAAGAAATTAACATAATTTTTATTTATTTTTATTTAAATCGTAATATTTAATGTTTAATATTTATCAATTATTTTAATTTAATATTTGTATTATAAAGTTCTTTTATTCATTTTTTCTACTTAATTAAGTGGTTTCGTATTTAATAATATTATCATTCAGGTGAGGTCAGACAACATGTCGTGTCAAACTAGTGTTTAAGACAGGTCAAATAAAATTGCGCTCTCCAAAAGAGCTACATTCTGTTTATATTTTTATAACTAAACACAAATTTAAATTATATATTTAGGGTAGACTTGTAATTTATCTTAAATTTTAAGACATTTAAGAAAATATATAATGCATTTGGTACAAGTATTGATGCATTAAGAACCTGTCATTTACCATTTTTTTTCTCTTGTGATATTAATGATTTATTCAACGAACATAAATATAACTGGACCTGCCTTAAACTGTATTTGGGTATTATTATTGTTATAACTTTGTAAATATTTAGAAATTATATACGTAAGTATCTAAATAAGATCACACTTAATCTAAATAGTATTGAGTTATAATTAACAAATTATATACCTAAATAAGTTTATAATCTAAATAAGTTTATAATCTAAATAAGTTTATAATTAACAAATTCAAAAAATTAATGCAAGTCTAGAAAAATTATATACCTAAATAAGTTTATAATCTAAATAAGTTTATAATTAACAAATTCAAAAAATTAATGCAAGTCTAGAAAATTTATATACCTAAATAAGTTTATAATCTAAATAAGTTTATAATTAACAAATTCAAAAAATTAATGCAAGTCTAGAAAAATTATATACCTAAATAAGTTTATAATCGAAATAAGTTTATAATTAACAAATTCAAAAAATTAATGCAAGTCTAGAAAAATTATATACCTAAATAAGTTTATAATCTAAATAAGTTTATAATTAACAAATTCAAAAAATTAATGCAAGTCTAGAAAAATTATATACCTAAATAAGTTTATAATCTAAATAAGTTTATAATTAACAAATTCAAAAAATTAATGCAAGTCTAGAAAAATTATATACCTAAATAAGTTTATAATTAACAAATTCAAAAAACTTGATTTTGGACTGATCTAGCAACTTGAATCAAACCTCAGGGACGAATTTAGCAGTTTTACCCATTCATTAACTGAGGTTCTAACGGTGTTAATTTATTGGACTGAAATAGCAACAGAAACTAGGCTCAGGGACTGTTTTAGCAACAAAACTTGATTTTGGACTGATCTAGCATTTTGAGTCAAACCTCAGGGACGAATTTAGCAGTTTACTCTAAGTAATAATACAGGGTTGCCCTAATTTTAATTTTGGGAAATTGGTTTTTAATAAACCAACCTTTGTCGAATTGGTAATTAATAATCTCACCTACAGACTTGGTGTCTAATAATCCCACGTTTCATTATGTTGGTACACAATAGACCTCCGTTAGTTTTTTTTAACTCAAGTTAGTTTTTAAGTTTTATTTAGTACACAAACAGTCCCTGTAGTTATAATTTACTAGTTTTAAGTTTTATTTATTACACAAACAGTCCCTGTAGTTATAAAAAAATTCATAAAAATCAAAAAAATTCAAAAAAATTCTAAAAAAATCAAAAAAATTCAAAAAAAATCAAAAAAATTCAAAAAAATTCTAAAAAAATCAAAAAAATTCTAAAAAAATCAAAAAAATCATAAAAAATCATAAAAATTCAAAAAAATAAAAAAAACTCTAAAAATCATACCGTTTCGACCCGGACCGTTTTCGACGCGTACCGTTTAGACCCGTACCGTTTAGACCTGTACCGTTTCGACCCGTACCGTTTCGACCCGGACCGTTTCGACCCGGACCGTTTAGACCCGGACCGTTTCGACCCGGACCGTTTTCGACCCGTACCGTTTAGACCCGGACCGTTTCGACCCGGACTGTTTTCGACGCGTACCGTTTAGACCCGGACCGTTTTCGACGCGTACCGTTAAACCCGGACCGTTTCGACGCGTACCGTTTAGACGCGTACCGTTTAGACCCGTACCGTTTATCCCAAAACCCCACTTTTGTTTACAGTCGCACACAGTGAAATCCCTTTCCCCATTTCCCTCCTTTGTCTGATCAGAACACCCGGCGGCCAGAGATGGATTCCGACGCCCCTCTCTTTCAGACCGACAAGCAATCCCAAACATCCTACTTTCTTCTATGTCTACCTCACCCACACTCACGAAACCCACTGTTTTTGGTATCATCTTCGTACACACACCCAGAAATTAGAGAAAGAGAGAGACTGAACTAATAGAAAGAGATAGGCTGGAGGAGCGGGAGACGACGACGGTGGCGCCATCGGCGAAGCAGTGGCACAGTAGTTCCGATTGTGGTGATGGCAGCGGTGGTGGCCGACGGCGGCGGTGGCCGCCGGGCCACAGCGGCTACGATTTGGATCCGGGATCAGTTCCGGCAGATGATGTTAGCAGATGGGACGATGGCTGTGTATAACTCTTCAGTTCACAAGTTCATCGGTTAGATTTCTTGCATTCCTTTGATTGTATTATAATGATAATCAAATAGTTAATAACCTGTGCCATTATCAAGTAATGATGTCAGCGAGATAACATGAGTTGCATTTCTTGCATCATGATTATTAATTTCTTGATAATAGGATAATACTGAGTTGTTCGCACAATGTGACATAAGTTCATATGGTAGGATTAAATGTTTAGATTAGGGATTTTTAAACGGTACGCGTCGAAACGGTCCGGGTCTAAACGGTACGCGTCGAAAACAGTCCGGGTCGAAACGGTCCGGGTCTAAACGGTACGGGTCGAAAACGGTCCGGGTCGAAACGGTCCGGGTCGAAACGGTCCGGGTCGAAACGGTACGGGTCGAAACGGTACGGGTCTAAACGGTACGGGTCTAAACGGTACGCGTCGAAACGGTACGCGTCGAAACGGTACGCGTCGAAACGGTACGGGTCGAAACGGTACGGGTCGAAACGGTACGCGTCGAAAACGGTCCGGGTCGAAACGGTCCGGGTCTAAACGGTACGCGTCGAAAACGGTCCGGGTCTAAACGGTACGCGTCGAAAACAGTCCGGGTCGAAACGGTCCGGGTCTAAACGGTACGCGTCGAAAACGGTCCGGGTCTAAACGGTCCGGGTCGAAACGGTCCGGGTCTAAACGGTACGGGTCGAAAACGGTCCGGGTCGAAACGGTCCGGGTCGAAACGGTCCGGGTCGAAACGGTACGGGTCGAAACGGTACGGGTCTAAACGGTACGCGTCGAAAACGGTCCGGGTCGAAACGGTATGATTTTTAGAGTTTTTTTTATTTTTTTGAATTTTTATGATTTTTTATGATTTTTTTGATTTTTTTAGAATTTTTTTGATTTTTTTAGATTTTTTTTGAATTTTTTTTATTTTTATGAATTTTTTTATAACTACAGGGACTGTTTGTGTAATAAATGAAACTTAAAACTAGTAAATTATAACTACAGGGACTGTTTGTGTAATAAATAAAACTTAAAAACTAACTTGAGTTAAAAAAAAACTAACGGAGGTCTATTGAGTACCAACATAATGAAACGTGGGATTATTAGACATCAAGTCTGTAGGTGGGATTATTAATTACCAATTCGACAAAGGTTGGTTTATTAAAAACCAATTTCCCTTTAATTTTTAACGTTATTTTACTAATTTAATTTGGTGAAAATAACATTAAAAGCTATGGTTAATCATGCATCATGTAGTGGCGTTGATAGCCGAAAGACAAAGACAAGGGGTACATGCACTCTTTGTCACGATTGGGCTATTGCTAAGTGTTATGTGCCTTTTGTCCAAGGCTTGATGCAAAACTACTGTCGAGCCCACTGGAAGCAGCCTCTCTATTCCAACACCTTAGTTTTGCTATTGGTGGGATTTACTGAGTATGATGACGATATAGGCAACTAAAATCACAAGACCATGAGGGCGACTTCGATTTCAATTACGATTCACAAGTAAAGGATAATGAAACTATTGAATGGGCATGAATTATGTACTGGATGTGTTTGGATGTGTTATGTGCCTTAGGGGGCATGTTAGATACACTAAGAGGTGCCCAACTTATTTAAGTAAAAAGTTAGCACTGATTATATGAATTTAAGTAAGGGCGTGCCTTGGTTGGGGTTTTAAAAGCTAGCTTTGTGCTGATTCTTTTCGTCGTACCAAATTTCAGGAAATGGACGCAGAAGGCGATAGACTAAGTGGCTTGCAAGATGATCTCATTCTTCAAATACTCTCTTTTGTTGGTTTAAAAGACGCGATTGGAACTAGTGTTTTGTCACCCAGATGGAGGTATATATGGACTTCAACCCCCCATCTTAGTTTCTCAAGTGAGGATTTCTCTACCGTAGACAAGTTCTCCAACTTTGTTAACCATGTCCTCTCTCGTCGCAATAATCAAGCTCAGGTGTCTTCCGTCAATCTTTATCTTCGATTAAAAGATGGCCAGGATGTTGCCCACCGGATTATGAACTATGCATTCTCTCACAATGTCCAACGAGTGAACCTTACATGCTGGTTTGGGAACATTACATGCTTTCCCGACGATGATAATGGATTCTCTCTTTCTCTTTCAAATTCTCAGACTATCAAACATCTCACTTTCAGTAGGTGTTGTTATTACGACCACATTGCACTCACATCCACATCGAAACTTTCATCTCTAACGACTTTGCATCTTGATCATATCACATTATATGATGGTTTTTTCTCCAACTGCCCCAACTTGGAGAATCTAACCTTAAATTGCTGCAGAATGATGGGATCGAACGCTTTCAGGATTTCACATCCTCGCCTTTGTAATCTCACGGTTAACCAGGGACAGGGTCACCTAGTTTCAAATACTCTCGATGTGGTTGCACCTCAACTAAAAAATCTAACTATTACAGAATTTGGTGGAAGCTATCAAATTTCTGCACCCGAGCTTGCTTCTTTGCTCTTTAGTGGTTTTGCGCCTTTCATGTTCTCAACAGACGCCTTGAATTTATTGGAAAAGGCACAACTCTCGTTATACAGTCTAAACGGTCTAGACAGCCCCGATGCTCCCAGTATTATTAGTCTGCTTCAGAAGCTTCACAATGTCGAAGATTTTTCACTGAGCGTGGAAATCATTGAGGTATTTGGTATCATCATAAGGATGGCACTAAATTATTTTGTTTTTCGTATATAGTTTTCTAATATTGGATTGAATTTTTGTCTGCAGCTTCTAAACTCAGCGGTGGAACTAATCTCACACCAACCGTCCCCATTTGCTAACTTAAAGAGTTTGAAGATTCTTCCAAGAATAAATTGCGGGTGGAAGCACAAACACGTGCAAGTTATTATGTCTACGGAAGTAAAAAGCTATTTGCTAGATAGTTCTCCAGAAGCCACCTTGACCGAGGTACATATTATATAAGGAATTTCTAAGAGGAAGAAGCATATATAAAACGATCTAACCTTCTGACATGTGTAATTACAGGTGCCGAGCGAGCATTGCTGTGACTTAATAGCTGCACGCGCGCTGATTTGCAAGAAAGCGGAAAATAATCATGCATAGGATGTTTAATAGCTAGAAACTTTGGAAAGTACAAGTGGTAGATTGAGTTGAATACTTTCCATATTAAAATTAATATAAATAAAATAATATAATTCGAGCCGGCTCACGAGCTCATGAGCCAAGCCAGGGCTAGCTCGAGCTCGACTCGTTTACAAACCGAGCCAGTTTCGAGCGATCTATTCATGCATGCACACTCATATGTTTGGTAAAATGGCTAAATGAAGATTTGGTCTAGTTTGAATGTGCTCCATATGTTAATTTGTTACATATTTATTAAGCACAAAGATGGCATGATAGATCATTCAAACAGTTATTTCTTAACGTTTTCTATGTACGATACTTGTTATAAAGTATCATCATACTATAACATATATTATACATTATTAAAAAACTAGTTTTAAACGTCATACTATTTTAAGTTGGTCCTAACAAAATATAAGAAAATACTAATCACATATGCCTTAAGGCATCATCATAGAAAAAAGTGACTCCAGTGATAAAACCAGACTTGACTCAACCTGATTTAAACATTTTATCGTTGAGTTGATTGAAATTCGAGCACTGGAAAAAGTGAATCCAATAAAAAAAAAAATCTTGGCTCATGTGGAATACAACTTTTTGTAAAGTTGCCTTAGACTTGAACCAGCAATGTTGTTAAATGAATGCAAGTATTTTAAAGAGTTAGCATGTGTTATTCAAATGCTAACCTTTGTAGGACTCTTTAACTTTCTTTTCGCACTCAAATGCAATGTTTTCTATACTTTAACAAAACCTTCATTATAGTTTCATTTATATTTGAATGTAGATAAATATAAACATGTTCATAATTTCAGAATTTTGTAAAACATTATATTTAAAAAGTCATAGGTGAAAAACAAAATACGCCCAAAATTAATTATAAACAATTAGAGGGGTGCTTGCGCGATGCTTCAGGAAACACAGATATCGTAATCACATAATATGTTAATTTTTATAAATAAAACTAAAATATAGCAATGCGATTCTCAAATTAAAAAGAATCAATTGTTTTTTTATGGTGTAAAAAAATTACGTATGAAAATGTTATGCCCGTTTAAAAATCGTAAGGTGAAATTGGTTTAAAAGTTAATAATATGTTTTAAAGAAGTACCATGTGTTCTAAAAGTTGTAATTAATTAAACTCTTAAAATTATATAAAATTAATTTTTGGTTTTCTTTATATGCATTGTACTTTGTACTATAGTATAAAACTAGATGTACGCCCCCTCCGCGTTGCGGTCGGGGGCTTAGTGGTATGAAAGCCGTCAAAGTGCTTAAGCATTCTAACATACATACATTGTAGGGACGGACGAAATACACGGCAACTCCATAAACAATAAAAAAAAGACGCACAATTTCAGATACTTAAAAACGAAATACAAATTTTTAATCTATCACATAAACAACTCATATAATCTATGTTTTTATAACAACCATTCTTTCAGTCTCATAACTCACAATTCTTATTCTTGTAAAGTAAAAGCCACATAATATCCTTATCTTCCCCCCTACACCACCCAATGAGCCAATTTGACAAGTTTCAAACTTATTCACAGATCTTTACAATATCTGTAATGGTCATGTCCGGTTCATACTTCCATCATAAGAACTAAGATATCAGTCAATTCATTTTCCCATTTAATTCCAATCCAACTTGCATCCAACCCCATACCCCTACACATACACAAACCAACATAACACCTCCCCAATAATCATCAACTTCACATCCCTTGTTTTCTCTGAGATAATTGAAGCTGATTTTTACGGTGTATTAACAAATGATCTATGATCCTATATCACATATTTATTTTCCTGATTCTCTATTATTATATTGTTTGGTCACAGGTGCACGTGTTATATAGTTCCAGTTCTTAAAAACTTTGACAAGGCATTCTTTACCATGTTAGAAAAACGCCAACAAAAATATGTTTTTATGTTAATTTTCACATTAGGAAGTAACTGGGTGTGAGGTAAAACCAACCAAACCACAAATGTAAACATAACAACACCATTACCAAGGTAACAAAAGAAAGCAAATAATAGAACCGATTCAAATCTACAATCATCACATCATCATCGGAAAATAAAGAGGCTCAGCTAGGAATGGCAATGGGCCGGGTTTGGGCCGGGTATTAGTAATCCCAAGCCCGTACCCGCTTGTAATTCTTTGGCCCGTACCCGGCCCGTTACCCGTCGGGTATTTGTCGGGTAATTACCCGTCGGGTATCGGGCATACCCGCGGGTATCGGGTTTACCCGTTAATTTCTTAAAAATACCCGTTGGGACAAATCCGCAATTTTTACTTTGATTTTTATATAGTTTACCATTTTAATAACTATAACAAATGAAAATATGATTAAATACTTCCATATCATATTCATACCACATATACCAAACTAAATCAAAACGATTAAATACTTCCATTTCGAACATACATGCTCAAAAATAAGTTATTTGTTCACAAAGCAGTTGCCAAATACATATCCACATATGAAATACTAGTTTTCTTCATATCCAAATATGTATTCAAAAATATAAGTTCACTTGTGATAGCCATATGTAGTCAAAAAGGTAAGTTCACTTGTGATAGCTATTGAAATACTGGCATATGCTTGCTTTCCAAAAGTGAAGCACTGAAGCTAAAGTAGCATTTCATCACTCATCCCTTGCAACCTTTTTCCTACAGTTAATGAGAATAAGAGAAAAATACAATATTAAATAACTCATCACTAAGGTAGCATAAATGTAATAAAATCTTAAACTTGGAAGATGTATTTACCTCGTCACCATCATCATAGTCATATTTCTCAAGTTCCGTTTTGTATTTCTCAGTTTCATTTTTAATTTCACTGATGTTATTTGTGAGTTTGTGCCCAATTTGGAATATGGGTTTATTGCCTATTATAGACTAGATTACTCTCATGATGGATTCAATGTAAGCATGCAACTATCTTATGTTCTTTAGATCACGATGAATCAAGTAACAAGCTTTGAATTTAGTGTGCTTGCATTATGATCCACTGATGTTTTAAAACATATTGTTGGAATTGTATTTTGCACTCTAGGCAGTGTTTCATACATTTACATAGTGTCATTCTACAGATTAACTACTGAAATATTTACCCAGCTCTTTGCGATCGCGGGCGGTGGGGTGACCATTGGTCATTGGGTTACCCATGTAGCCGAGAATTTATTCGGTGGCTGTTCAAAAAAAATGTGGAATGCTTTTATGTATTCATAATTTGCTAGAAGTTGATGCTTTTGAATGTTCGTTCTTAAAGTTAATTTGGTTGATGCTTGAATTGCTTTTTAATGAAATCTGCATGTATCTACACTTTGATTTCCACATTACACCATCACTATACCCTTTGTAATTCTAATTGTCTTTTTCACAACTACAATTACATGCGGATATATATGAAGGGGTATGTCCCGATGGTTTATAGTGATTACTTGAAGAACATGGTCGAGTAACACTTTGCCGTTACAGCCTACTGTGTTTCATCGGAGCAACAAATCGTAGTACCCGCCGCAAAGCGGCGGGGTGCTAATTCTAGTTTTAATTTAAATAATTGATACGGTTTGTTTTATTATCACACACACATCACCTTTTCTTGTTATTTTTTTTTTCATATCTCTTTATTATTTTATTTATATATCCTCTAATTTACAACATTTCTCTACATTTCTGTTTGTACATTATGCATGTTTAGTTGTACAGTGGTTTTTTGGATGGTTTTGTCGTATTGTGGGCTTTAAGGTGGTTTTAGTGACTGTGTTTTGTTTTACACCATTACCTTTCATATTCTCTCCTACATTTTCTAGAAGATAATTCTCTCTCTCTAAAGTATCAAACTCTCTGCATTCTCTCTACATTTTGTATTGCTTCTATATCTAAAATTGAGGCAATCGCCTTCGATGTTATCAGTAGCCATGTTGGTTGTGCATTTTTTTAACCGGTAATCGTTTTGAGAAACGCCGGTTTAAACGACCGTTGTGACCGTTGTCGCCGTGGCTGTTGATGCCCAATGCCTTTTCCTATTAGTGTTTGACATGTTTTCTGGATGTTGGTTTTGTTTTGGGTTATTTAAAACCCACCGATGCCGATTTTTTTTGAGGGGTTTTAAAACCCGCATAAGGAATGCGAGATGATTGTTGGGTTTGGATGTTGTTTCTATCTGACATGCACCCTGAATCCTTTGGAGTTTTTGCTAACAGTCTGTTGTGGCGATGATAGTGGCCTGCTACCTGGCATGGCAACTCCGGTTGCATCCGTAGCGGCAGCTGAGCCTAGGGATGGCAAAAAAGCCCAAGCCCGACGGGTATACCCGAAACATATGGGCCGGGTATACCCGAAGCCCGATGGGTATGGGCTGGGTATGGGCTTAAAAATGGAAAAAAATCGGGTACGGGTACAGGTATGGGATTTAGTGATACCCGCCCGATACCCGGCCCATTTACCCGAATAATACCCGAAATAATCATATTATAAATTTCCATAAATATAACTATATTATTAGTATTCAGAAAATTATATTTTTTCTTTTCATATATTAAATTTCCATACATGCCCTTATTTCTTATAGGACATTAGGACTAGGGGTCTAGTCTTGTCATATCTTCAAAATTATATTTCCAAGAACAAAAGATAGAGATGATCAGATTTTCCCACCTAATTTCCAAATGCATCATCCACTTCATTGAAAGAAACATCTTGCCTTATTCTACTCATAAATCAAAAACACAAAAAGTCAAGTAGCAACAACACCATTATCAGATCGAGATCGAGATCTTGTTCTTGTAGTGAAGGTAATTTTTTTCATGTCTACCAGGTGCTAGAATAAATGCTAAACAAATAAACTGACTTTATGTGTTGTATATGTTTGTGAAATAAGAATTGAATTTTTATTAAAACCAAAAAAGTAATTGCTTGACCAAATGTTGGATATAGTTTTTCTCTTATCAGTTCTTGTTTGGAATATGTATTTAATTATTAACTGTCATAATCTGTCTATTTTACGGTTCCAAATTTTAATTGAAAATTTTATTTTTTAATCTATTTTTTTGCAAGTAGATCACTAAATAAATCATTAACATTCAAAACAACTTATACAAATTAAATGTGTTAGCTTTTCATGTCTAATGGTTTGAGCACAATCCATATACTTTTTTGTAATTTTTTGTTCAGCAATGAAATAGGCTAAACTTTAGTTTTTGTTGGCACTGCATACTCTTTTTTAGGTAATATGGATGAGGAAGGAGAAGGGATTATGGATTGTGATGGTTCCAATACACAAACACATGTTGATAGTAATCAACATAATCAAGAAGATCCACAAAAAACCACAAATCAATCTCAAGAGCAAGGGAAGCGAACTCATGAAGATTCTAGAGAAACTGCTGATGACGACAACGGTCCAGTTAACAAAAAAAGGAAATCATCTTCACCTGCATGGGAGCATTTCACAAAGCTGAAAGTAAATGGTGAATTAAAGGCCGAGTGCAATTATTGCAAGAAACGATTAGCAGGTGGAAGCTCAAACGGGACACGCCATTTACTTGCTCACATGGATACTTGTAAGAAACGAAAAAATAAAGACATACGCCAACAAGTGTTGTCAGCGAATCAGATAAAGACATCGGGACAGTCAGAGCTTTCTTGCTATAATTTTGATGCTGATAAGTCGAGAAAAGATCTCGCCGAGATGGTAATTGTGCATGAGTATCCGCTTGTTATTGTTGAGCATCGTGGGTTTAGAAAGTTTGTGGTTGGCCTTCAACCTTTTTTTAAGGTTCCATCTCGAAATACTCTCAAAAGTGACATAATGAAGATTTTTGAATATGAAAAACAAAAGACAATGAGGTATGCCTTATGTTTTATATGAAATCTTTATTATGTTACATTCATATTCATACTAACATTTATCTATTATAGGATTTTGGAGAAGAATACGAGTAGAATCGCAATTACCACAGACATGTGGACATCAAGCAATCAAAAAAAAGGTTTTATGGCGATCACTGCTCATTTCATTGATGATAACTGGAAAATGCAAAGCCGTATAATCAGGTATAGTGTTGTTGTTATCTATATATATAATTTGCCCAACTAATTGTGTTAACTAATTTTTATGAATTTACACTAGGTTTATTTATGTTCCTTGTCCTCATACTGCTGAAGTTCTTGCTGGTGTTTTGTATGAGTCCTTATGTGATTGGAACATTGACAGAAAAGTATCCACAGTAACCGTGGATAACTGTTCAACAAATGATTTATTGATTCACTTATTGCTAGATAAACTCTCTCTGGGTGATCTTATCTTAGGGGGGCAGTTATTTCAGATGCGTTGTTGTGCACACATTCTGAATCTAATCGTCCAAGATGGCTTATCAATTATTGCTGGCGGAATAGAGAGAATTAGGGATAGTGTTGGTTTTTGGACAGCAACACCAAAACGACTTGAAAGGTTTGAAGAAGCAGCTCGTCATTTAGCGATTCCATCCTCAAAAAAAATTGTCCCTTGATTGCAAAACCCGTTGGAATTCAACATACTTGATGTTGAATGTTGCTATTATCTACAAAGATGTTTTCAAACGCCTTAAACTACGAGATGCACAATATAATAGTTTGCCATCAGAGAAGGACTGGGAGTTGGCTTTTACTATTTGTCAGAAGTTAAAGGTGTTTCATGATGTGACCGAGTTGTTTTCTGGAACAAAATATCCCACAGCAAATGTATAACAACAGTTGCCTCAGAGTCCTCTTTTAGCACAAGTGGTAGATTGGTAAGTCCGCATCGTAGCCGCCTTCATCCAAGTACATTGGAAGCATTGATGTGTGCTCAAAGTTGGTTGTTAAATGAAATTAGAGGTAATTTCATTTGATTATATTATAGAAATGATTATTTTTATATTTATTGTGTTGCTTTTTTTATACACAGCAACCTGTTCATATAAGATATGACTATACAGATGCATTCCGTTCGCGGAGAAGTGGAGGTTCGCCGGTTGGTTGAGGTTCATCGGAACTTTGCCGGAACCCTAGGTTTGGTCGCCGGAAGTTCAACTCGACTGAAAACCCTCTCTGACACCTTGTTTAGTCCATAACCACTCAACACCATCATTACCGAACCGGCTTGGGGGTTGCTGTTGCCAATCTACAATCGTCGTCAGCCTAGAAGTTATCGTGCCGAGCTATAACCATGAAATCAATGTTTGCTTGCTGAATGGGGTTAAAATCAATTTTTTATCCATATTCACTCAATGCATCCCTTATTTGGCAACATGAGCATCCTTACCAAAATGAAGAATGCTTCACCCGCACCCGCACCCCTCCTAACACCTTGTATTTATTGCCATAAGTTTTGGCTTGTAACTTAAAATACATCATGTCCTCTGTTAAGCAAAGAACACCCAAATATACAATCACATCATGAACACCAGAGATTATTATAAATTAATTAACAGTCAAAATGGACGGCTTTATATCGAAAACCAAAGTCCTAAACTAAAAAGATACAGAAAACAACCATAGGAAGACCTTACCTTGTTAATTAGAAACTATCTTCACTCTTGTAGTCCGTTTATGACAGAAAGCTCAAGAACCCTCCTGCAAACTGAAACAACAAAATTATCAACGTGCAATGTAAGGACCAGTCACCGGAGTATACAATGCAAACTCTATAAAGTTTGCACCTTAGCCGAAAGTCCTACCACGCTTGCAGTGACGCAGATCAAGCACTGCCAGTCGCCGGAGTATGCCGGAACTTCATCGAAGTTCTGAAACACCGAAAACAGTCTCAAGCAACACATCTTAGACCGATCTATCAAATGGTGGAACATCTAAGTGAAGAAACACTTACCAGGGTTTCACCGGAACCCTAGATCCAGTTACCAACGCGCAACCTTTGTCTTTCTATCTTCCAGTCATCGCAAAAGGTATAGTTGTAGAAGAACAACAGATACATTGCAGGTAGGTAGGATGTCGGAAACCGGTTGCCGAAGACACGTCTCCCTCTCTTTTCTGAATCTCCCTTTCTCCCTCTTACTGGACTCTCTATCTTTCTCTGTTTCACAGAAAACTCATAAAAATGACTGCATAGATGCGTGGACACGTGTATGAAGCACGGCCATACAATTTTTTTTTTTTTTGAAACTCACCCAAAGCCATGGGTACAATCCACTGAAGCTCAAACTTGTTAGTTATTTATAGGGTTTTAATAGCATTTATTGATTTAGTTAAATTCAAAAAATTTCATACAGATGGAGGTATATATGGACTTCAACCCCCCATCTTAGTTTCTCAAGTGAGGATTTCTCTTCCATAGACAAGTTCTCCAACTTTGTTAACCATGTCCTCTCTCGTCGCAATAATCAAGCTCAGGTGTCTTCCGTCAATCTTTATCTTCGTTTAAAAGATGGCCAGGATGTTGCCCACCGGATTATGAACTATGCATTCTCTCACAATGTCCAACGAGTGAACCTTACATGCTGGTTTGGGAACATTACATGCTTTCCCGACGATGATATTGGATTCTCTCTTTCTCTTTCAAATTCTCAGACTATCAAACATCTCACTTTCAGTAGGTGTTGTTATTACGACCACATTGCACTCACATCCACATCGAAACTTTCATCTCTAACGACTTTGCATCTTGATCATATCACATTATATGATGGTTTTTTCTCCAACTGCCCCAACTTGGAGAATCTAACCTTAAATTGCTGCAGAATGATGGGATCGAACGCTTTCAGGATTTCACATCCTCGCCTTTGTAATCTCACGGTTAACCAGGGACAGGGACACCTAGTTTCAAATACTCTCGATGTGGTTGCACCTCAACTAAAAAATCTAACTATTACAGAATTTGGTGGAAGCTATCGAATTTCTGCACCCGAGCTTGCTTCTTTGCTCTTTAGAGGTTTTGCGCCTTTCATGTTCTCAACAGACGCCTTGAATTCATTGGAAAAGGCACAACTCTCGTTATACAGTCTAAACGGTCTAGACAGCCCCGATGCTCCCAGTATTATTAGTCTGCTTCAGAAGCTTCACAATGTCGAAGATTTTTCACTGAGCGTGGAAATCATTGAGGTATTTGGTATCATCATAAGGATGGCACTAAATTATTTTGTTTTTCGCATATAGTTTTCTAATATTGGATTGAATTTTTGTCTGCAACTTCTAAACTCAGCGGTGGAACTAATCTCACACCAACCGTCCCCATTTGCTAACTTAAAGAGTTTGAAGATTCTTCCAAGAATAAATTGCGGGTGGAAGCACAAACACGTGCAAGTTATTATGTCTACGGAAGTAAAAAGCTATTTGCTAGATAGTTCTCCAGACGCCACCTTGACCGAGGTACATATTATATAAGGAATTTCTAAGAGGAAGAAGCATATATAAAACGATCTAACCTTCTGACATGTGTAATTACAGGTGCCGAGCGAGCATTGCTGTGACTTAATAGCTGCACGCGCGCTGATTTGCAAGAAAGCGGAAAATAATCATGCATAGGATGTTTAATAGCTAGAAACTTTGGAAAGTACAAGTGGTAGATTGAGTTGAATACTTTCCATATTAAAATTAATATAAATAAAATAATATAATTCGAGCCGGCTCACGAGCTCATGAGCCAAGCCAGGGCTAGCTCGAGCTCGACTCGTTTACAAACCGAGCCAGTTTCGAGCGATCTATTCATGCATGCACACTCATATGTTTGGTAAAATGGCTAAATGAAGATTTGGTCTAGTTTGAATGTGCTCCATATGTTAATTTGTTACATATTTATTAAGCACAAAGATAGCATGATAGATCATTCAAACAGTTATTTCTTAACGTTTTCTATGTACGATACTTGTTATAAAGTATCATCATACTATAACATACATTATACATTATTAAAAAACTAGTTTTAATCATCATACTATTTTAAGTTGGTCCTAACAAAATATAAGAAAATACTAATCACATATGCCTCAAGGCATCATCATAGAAAAAAGTGACTCCAGTGATAAAACCAGACTTGACTCAACCTGATTTAAACATTTTATTGTCGAGTTTATTGAAATTCGAGCACCGAAAAAAAGTGAACCCAATAAAAAAAAAATCTTGCTCATGTGGAATACAACTTTTTGCAAAGTTACCTTAGACTTGAACCAGCAATTTTTGTTAAATTAAGGGTTAATGGATTTAAACACCCCCAACTATGGCCATTTGGCCGATGACACTCTCAACTTTCACTTTGGCTCAGACCACTCCCAACTAAACACTTGGGTTGCTGTGTCACCCCGTCGTTAAATAAACACTAACTAGGTTAGTTCTTTTTGCTGACATGGCCATTTTGTCCAACGTGGCATGCTGACGTGGCCTGTTTTTATCTGGTAACATGCTGATGTGTATATTTTTATTTTCAAATGTCTATTGTTTTTTTATTAAATCTGATTCAAATTGAAAGAAAAAACAAATAGATATAAGGGTTAATGGATTTAAACCCAACCACCACCAACCTAGCCACCATCAACCTGATTCAATGAGCAGCCACCACCTTCTTCCCCATCTCTCACCACCGCCAACATCAACTCAGCCACCACCTCCTTCCCCCTTTCTCACCACCGTCACAATCAACCCAACCACCACCAACCTAGCCACCACCTCCTTCTCTCTTTCTCACCGCCGCCACAATCAACCCAGCCACCACCTCCTTCTCCCTTTCTCACCACCGCCACAATCAACCCAGCCACCACCTCCGCCCCCCCTTTCTCACCACTGCCACAATCAACCCAGCCACCACCGTTCCGCTTTTCTCCCAAAATCAAAAACCGACATTCAATCCTCGATCCACCCAAAATCAAAACCCTAATAGGCTTCTAGATTAAGCCGTTTTGACTCCATCGCCGTTTGTTTTCGATATTATATGGAATAGGCTTCCAGATCCAGATGAACACTGGATGGTGGTATGGGTTAGGTGGTCGTAGTGGGTGGTGGCCAATGGTTCTTGAACAGGGGAGTATGGTCGTGGGGTGGGTGGTTGCGGAGGACGGTGGTGGGGTGGGTGGTTGTAGAGGACGATGGTGGGGTGGGTGGCTGCGAAAGACTGTGGTGGGTGGATGGCAGTATGGTGGTGTGGGGTGGATGTTGGTGGTGTTAAGTGTCTGTGTGTGAGAGAAAGAAAGAGAGGGCGGCCGCGTTCATCGGAGATCGGAAAAACGGCCAGCGGTGGTTCCGATTAGGTGAGATGAGATGGAGTGGGGATGATGAAACCCTAACGGTGAGATGAGATGGAGCGGTCGAAGTGGTGGTGTTAAGTGAGAGTGAAGGGTGTTTGGTTAAACTGATATATAATATATAAACTGATTTTTATATATATAATATATAAGTTTTCATCATCAGCATGCCACCTCATTAAAAAAATACCACATCATCTAAAATTAGCCACGTAGGACAACAAAACTAACCAAGTTAGTGTTTGGTTAACGACGGGGTGACACAGCAACCCAAGTGTTAAGTTGGGAGTGGTGGGAGCCAAAGTGAAAGTTAAGAGTGCCATCAGCCAAATGGCCATAGTTGGGGGTGTTTAAATCCATTAACCCTTAAATTAATGCAAGTTTTTCTTTTTGCACTCAAATGCAATGTTTTCTATAACAAAACCTTCGTCTGAATGTAGATAAATATAAGTATGTTTTAATTTCAGAATTTTGTAAAACATTATATTTAGAGTTAATTACACAGTTAGTCCCTGTGGTTTACACTAAATAACAATCTAAGGTACTAAGAGTTTAAAATAACAATCTAGGGTACTAACTTTTAATTTTTTAACAATCTGGGGTATTAACACTAACTTTTGTTAATTTTTCAGTTAACTTAGACTAAAATTACTGAAATACCCTTTCTCAACTACAAGGGCCATTTATGCAATTAACTTTATCTAATCTAGGGACCATTTATGTAATTATATCTTATAGATATATCTTCCTCATAAAACCCAGTTATTCATCCGTATAACCACCGATCCAAATATTTTGAGTCTACACAAAGCTCAAATCTACATCAAAGTTGCTTCTAAAGATCTTCCACATATTATAAAAAATAAGGTCAATCGGGGTGTTGTTGCCGGATCTGTTGCAGGAGGTGTTGTTGCCGGATTTGTTGCAGGTGTGGTATTAGTCTTGGGTGTAATTTTGCTGATAATCCACAGAAAAAAGAGGATTTCAATTCGAAGAACGACAATGGAAGGATCGCTAGTGGCATTTGTCTATAGAGATTTAAAAAAAGCCACCGCCAATTTCTCAGATAAACTGGGAGGAGGGAGTTTTGGTTCTGTTTTCAAGGGGGTACTGAATGATTCATCCATTGTGGCAAGGTATCAAGAATTGTTTTCCGGAGCTAGATACCCTCGTGTCCCTCTCATAGTTGTCAAAACCCTGCTAAAGTCTCTACCCACAATCTTTGACATACCAAAATCTGCTATCTTTGGACAGAAATCAGCATCCAGGAGAATGTTTTCTGGCTTTATGTCACAGTGGATTATACAGTCTCTACACTGGTCATGAAGATAAACCAACCCTCTAGCAATTCCAAGTGCAATCTGATACCTTTTAATCTCCCTTCCATCATCTTGTACCAGCGCTTTTAAAACAGAGCATGACAAAACTGTGAGGCGTTCAAGTTTCTTCAAACCACTTGCCATTTACTTGTAAATGAAGATGCTCTGTTTTTGTAAACATCTCATTAATTTTTTGGCCAGGTGTTTTTCTCAACGAACTCGACCTCCAATGCACAAATGAAGATGCTCTGTTTTTGTAAACATCTCAATATGAAGGTCAACACATCCTGTCAAATCTAGTAATTTTACAAATACCTTATTTCAACCTGCTAAACTGAAATTCACAGTTGACTCTACAGAATCAGTTCATCCATATCAACAATTTACTTCTACTCAAACTATACAAATTGAGTTTGAAATTTGACCATACCTAGCATGAGATTAAACAGATTGAAATCCGCCAAACCACCACCTGTTCCCACCGGTCACAACCGTCGGACCACCCCATCATAGCCAGGAACTGAACCACCACAATGCTACAACACCATAAACCACCGCCACTGGTAATTTCAGATTTCAGCAAATAAAATGGTTCTTTTTGTTTAATTCTCACCCCAAATAACCACACATAAATTCATCAATCAATTAACACAACAGAATACAAAATAACTCACTTATGATGTGTCGCCGTCGGATTCTTCCGATCTGATTACGGTTTCAGATTAGATGAAGTTTCAGATCTGATTAATATATGTTTGGATCAGTGGTGGACGGTGGTTGCAGGGGGAGGCGGTGGTGGACGATTGTTACAGGGGAGGCGGTGGTGGACGGTGGTTGCGGGGGGAGGCGGTGGAGTTTGGAGATGATGATGTTCATCTGGGTTTTATATGGGTTTGCAGATGATGAATAACTGGGTTTTATGAGGAAGATATATCTATAAGATATAATTACATAAATGGTCCCTAGATTAGATAAAGTTAATTGCATAAATGGCCCTTGTAGTTGAGAAAGGGTATTTCAGTAATTTTAGTCTAAGTTAACTGAAAAATTAACAAAAGTTAGTGTTAATACCCCAGATTGTTAAAAAATTAAAAGTTAGTACCCTAGATTGTTATTTTAAACTCTTAGTACCTTAGATTGTTATTTAGTGTAAACCACAGGGACTAATTACGTAATTAACTCTTATATTTAAAAAGTTATAGGTGAAAAACAAAATACCCCCAAAATTAATTATAAACAATTAGAGGGGTGCCCGCTTGATGCTTTGAGAAACACAGACACCGTAATCACATAATATGTTAATTTTATAAATAAAACTAAAATATAGCAATACGATTCTCAAATTAAAAAGAATCAATTGTTTTTTTATGGTGTAAAATAATTACGTATGAAAATGTTATAGTCGTTTAAAAATCGTGAGGAGAAATTGGTTTAAAAGTTAATAATATGTTTTAAAGAAGTACCATGTGTTCTAAAAGTTGTAATTAATTAAACTCTTAGAATTATATAAAATTAGTTTTTTGTTTTCTTTATATGCATTGTACTATAGTATAAAATAAAATAATAAAGATATATGAAAAAAATTAAGAAAAGGTGATGTATGTGTGATAATAAAACAAACCTTATCAATTATCTAAATTAAAATAACATTTATTTAGTTAAATTCGAAAACTTTCATTCAGGGGCTGTTTGGTAGCCTCTTAATGACCATTCAGATGCTACCTCTTAATGGTTTAAAACCTCTGAATGAATAAGAGGTAACCTCAAGTCTGAATGGTTAAGAGGTAACCTCTGAATGGTAAATCATCACATGTCACATTCTTTTACCTTCTCATTGGTAAAATTCTTAATGGTTCCATTAAGAGGTAGCCTCTTAATGACCATCCAGAGGCTACCAAACAGCCCAGTAAAGTAAAGTTTGTTATTGTATAAAGGTAAACTTTAAAAAGAATCGTATATAGATCATTGTGTGTACAAATCATATATCTAAAATAACTTTCATTTTACTCAAACTTAGTTAAACTAAGAAAATTATATAAGACAGTGAATATGATGTTGCCTTGTGACATTGTTTGAATCGTTGCTATGAAATGTTTCATTCCATGCGCGAGTTAAAAACTGTTCACAAGTTTGAGAAATAAGGCACAATTCATGAATAATGACCCAATTAGATAGTGGCGCTTACAACAACAACGACGATGATTCCAATCCGAAATGGGTTGAAAAATACTTACAACACCATGACCATCTACACGGAAAGACATCAAAGCTGCATCCTCGACAGTAGACCTCAAACCCTTAGGACCCCTATCTGAACCTCTGTGAACAATGGTTATCTTTGCCAGGGAGAAGGAACCTCACTTGGAGGTTTCTGAAAAATAGGCCTTTACCCTTTCCACTCGACATTCTACTAACAGAAGCACCAACCCCATCAACTGATAAATCAACATCTATGGTAGGCATGTCATGTCATGTTTACCAATAATGGGCTCAACCTTCTCAAAAATGGGTGGTGTCCCTTTAAACGACAGATTAGTCACGCCCACAGACAGACCAACCTTCCTAATAAAGGATGCATCCTTCACCCGAGACGTCATTACAACGACATGATATCCTTCTTTTCTAACCGATGAAATGATCTTCTCACCACCCGTGGTTCGATTTCCAGATATATCATCCTTCGTATCACCCATCCCTGCTAACTTCTTCTTGGGAACATCCTCAACGCCATCAACATTGCTAACAGACCTTGCCCGGAGCAAAACACCAGGGTCAAAGCAAACACGCTATAAAGATAACACAAAGAAATAAAGGAAAATGCAAACACCCTTTACCTGATATCACTACAACACCGCTTGTAACATTGGGCCATAAGGAAATCCAGAAAAAACACTTCCTTACTTTTTCTTAGAATCATAAGACTTAATATGTAACGTTGGCATACGCTTCTTAACCTCAAATCCCCTTATGAACCCTCAGCAACAGAGCAGCCCTTTGAAACACCAGATTGTGGAAGAACAACATGCACATTTCCATACAAATTCGCATTCTCACTAGCGCCAGTAGAGTCTCAACCTTCTCCGCCAATGACATCACCATCACGAGAACCCATGCCCTCATTTGCGATTCGCCATTGACGGGCTTCACCAAAGGTGGAAAAGGGTAAGCGATACGGGGACTATTCAATTGACGTGGCACGTAATTTACAAAAAAAAAATAAAAAAAATAACGTCCCTTCCAATGACAAGCAATGATGACCCTAACAAACCATCATCCCCAAAAACATACAAAACACAACATTCAAAAGAGTCCAAATTTAAGCCAACCCTTAAACACTGGATTGGGAGGACTTAAGAGGTAGGGTCCGAGAGGCGACCCAAAATCCAATAAATATACCCCAAAAGGCCCAACACAAAATCAAAAGAAGGGTCCACATAATTACTTAGCAATAATGGCCCACTAAAAGGTACAATCGTGACAAAAGAAATAGTGATTTTCTAATGGCACACCCTCTGTCTATCTACACACTTTTTCAATTCAATACGCATCGTATAGGCCTATACGATGCGTATTGAATTAAAGTAAAAAACATGGCAGACTGACAGGTGCAGGTTATGTCTGGCGGCGAGCCTGATACGCATCGTATAGGCCTATACGATGCGTATCAGGCCGCTGTTTTTTTGAATTTATTTTTTGTTGTGTTGTGTCGAATGCGAACCCGAGAAATGAAAGGGATTTTGAGCAGTTGGTCGATGATATGATTGATAAAGATCTTGACACGATTATTTCCATTTTCAAATATTATTAAAACCATTCAAGCCAACCAGTCTACAATGTGGTTCCCAATTTGCGGAACATAATCCCAGATTATCTAAAGAAACGCTTTTATCATGTGTCATGTGGTAAACAAATATCAAGGCTGTATACAGATCTCTATTCGGTCATCTTTCCAAGCTTTTACACACGAATATGTGGTTCCCAATTTGCGGAACATAATCCCAGACTGTCTAAAGAAGCGCTTTTATCATGTGTCATATTAGATGTGTTATGGTGAGATTTTTCAAGTTTGCACAGTGGGAGAAAAGACCAGCACCTCTGTCAGTATTTTCCTTTAAATTCGCATAAACATATATTCGTTTCATAACATCCTCCTATAAATCAACCACAACTCACCCGATACGTCTTCTCTGGATCACACATGATAAAAGCGCTTCTTTAGACAATATGGGATTATGTTCCGTTTCTTCAAGATTTACGTTTGATGTCCATGTTTGATCACATTTGACTTCATCGGCGGCAGTCCAATGACTTTCTTGAGTCACATATCCGACAATAGGGCCCACGGATCTTATGCCCACCCGAGACTGACCTCTGGATCACACATGATAAAAGCGCTTCTTTAGACAATCTGGGATTATGTTCTGTTTCTTCAAGATTTACGTCTGATGTCCAAGTTTGATCACATTTGACTTCATCGGCGGCAGTCCAATGACTTTCTTGAGTCACATATCCGACAATAGGGCCCACGGATCTTATGCCCACCCGAGACCGACCTCTGAATCATCATAGAAGACGTGTCGGGTTCTTCTGCTAGTGGTCGGGCTTCCAATGCTCACACAGGGCGATAAACAACGCTGATATCATCATAGAAGCGTTGGGATTCAAGGGTTTATGAGTCAAAGTTAACATTCAGATTCAGATTCAGAAAGCAGATGATTTTGTACTTGGTTTATTCTCTTTAATCTATTAGAACGATCCTTGTTTTGTCACGTACATGCGTTTAATTCCCAACATCCTTGTAGTGTTTAGAATGTTTGAAGGAAATGTTGATCACATTTGACTTCATCGGCGGCAGTCCAATGACTTTCTTGAGTCACATATCCGACAATAGGGCCCACGGATCTTATGCCCACCCGAGACTGACATCTGAATCATCATAGAAGACGTGTCGGGTTCTTCTGCTAGTGGTCGGGCTTCCAATGCTCACACAGGGTGATAAACAACGCTGATATCATCATAGAAGCATTGGGATTCAAGGGTTTATGAGTCAAAGTTAACATTCAGATTCAGAAAGCAGATGATTTTGTACTTGGTTTATTCTCTTTAATCTATTAGAACGATCCTTGTTTTGTCACGTACATGCGTTTAATTCCCAACATCCTTGTAGTGTTTAGAATGTTTGTAGGAAATGTTGGTTCAATACCACCGGTTTCTAATTTTATACTTGCATCCACCACAGTGAATATTAACTTTGTTGGAATCTACGAAGAAACTGTTTGATTTCACGGTGAGTGGAGAAATTAGCGACGGAGAAACTGTTTGTATTTGTGGATTTCGGTTGGTTCAGAAACTTAACAAGAGAAGCAACTAAAAAAGCGGTGAACGGTATTTAACGTACACACCGCATTCGAAGATCCTTGCATCTCAAGATGAAAACCGCAACCGTTTTTTACTACGGAAACGGTGGCTATGGGAAATACAAACCTGACACGAACCTCAATGGACTCAGACTCATACTACCCTTGTCGTTCCGTATTTTCTCCTTTTCTAATTCTCGAAGAATCTCGTAACGTATGACACATGATAAAAGGGGAAATCTAATGGAACACCTGATTGAGAGAAACTTCTTCGAGCTAACCGCCGATATCTCATCCTTCTGTTGTTCAGTACTTCCGAGACGATTCAAGTTATTTCAGTTATTTCTGTTGATTCAGTACTTCAACGTATTTTAGTTGGTTTCAAATATACCCAAAGAGATATGAACCAACCGAAATCCACTTCCGAGACGATTCAAGTGAGTCCTATGAAGCAAGTGCCGGTCTATTCAATTGAGAGGAAACATTGCATGCCTTGAACGAGTCTAGAACACTCGTAATCCTCAACCGGCTTTGAAACCGGACGGAATCTACGAAGAAACTATTCGATTTCACGGTGAGTGGAGAAATTAGCGACGGAGAAACTGTTTGAATTTGTGGATTTCGGTTGGTTCAGAAACTTAACAGGAGAAGCAACTAAAAAGCGGTGAACTATTTAACGTACACACCGCATTCGAAGATCCTTGCATTAGACACAATTTGTTGTAATTTGTGGATCAACAGAAATAACTGAAATAGTTCTCTTTAATCTATTAGAACGATCCTTGTTTTGAGAACCTGATTCTGTTGTTCAGTACCAACAGAATGCATACACAAATAGTTCTAGTGGACGAAGCAAATGAAACCGGAGCTGTTATCTTGGTTGTTCAGTATTTTCGTGTGCTAAATACAAAGCCGATTTCAACTTCCATTGATCAAATAATAAAAACCCTAAGAATGCATACACAAATAGTTCTAGTGGACGAAGCAAAGAGACCGCCTTGTTAATTTTAATGAAGCAATGAAGATTGAATCTGCAAACCGCAACCTTTATTGATCTAGAATTGGAGAACCGTTGTTAACAAGAGTATGTTGTTCCAAGATCAATTCTAAGATTATTGATGGTAACAAGAGTATGTTGTTCCAAGATCAATTCCAATTGCAGTTGATGAAACCGAAGCTGTTATCTCGGTTGTTCAGTACTTTCGTGATAAATACAATGTTCATCTTCGTTATCCTTTGCTTTATGCAATTCAAGCAGACACGGATGCTAAACGTATTGTTATTACATCCGAGACGATTCAAGTGAGTCCTATGAAGTAAGTGTCGGTCTATTCAATTGAGAGGAATCATTGCATTACATCCCTGTTGAAAAACATAATCGATAAATTTAGGGAAAATGGGGTTGAAAGATGATAACCCAACAGTGGAGGATCTCATTCGACAGCTTCGATAAATTAAGGGGTATTCTCAAATAATGTTTCCTAGATGTTTGAAGACCAACAAATGTCCAAAGTGTTGCTTCTTCGTTCGCGTGACGGAAAGCTACCGCGTGACAGGAAGCTACCTTGCAAAAATTAAAAAAATAAATCGACACCCTCAATACGCATCGTATAGGCCTATACGATGCGTATTACTTTTTGGTGGGGGACAGTGGCAACCTTTGGCAGGCATAGAAGTTTGAACCCACCTCAATACGCATCATATAGGCCTATACGATGCGTATTGAGGGTGTCAATTTAACCCCCCAAGGTGTGCCAATAATACGACCCAAGAAATATTCCATATCCACCAATAGAAAATGAGATGTCACTATCAAGATGGTTAGAGACTGACCACCTTAAAAGAACTCTCTTATAAATAACAAAAAAGAAATAAATTGTTAGGTATACTCTTACCCTCAATGTACTCTTACTTCATACTCTTCTTTCCCTCAATGTACTCTTACTTCATACCCTCAATGTAAATTGTAGGGTGGTCATAATATGACCCCTCTTCTCGTGACAAGACTTATAGTGTTATGTTTTTGTAGGAATTCAAGCTGAAGGAATACGTCCATTGTTGATCAAGAGTGAAACCCTTACGTCGATTGACGGTTTGCCTAGATTTCCCTCTTCTGTTGTATTTGTAATTATTTACATATATGTTTATAATTATATTTGTTATATAAAATACATATTATAATATATAGCAATAATGGGTATAAGGTTAGGGTAAAATGAAAACTTATACGAGTTGTGAGAACTTAGAGAACTCGGTCTTACGACAGTCGTAAATGGTTTAAAAAGTGATATCATGTTTATATCATCAGATTTTTACAGTTGCTGTAAGGAGACGAAAAACACCACTTCGAATTATTTTACGGTAGTCTTTCTAAACATTTTAATATAGGGGTGTGAAAAAAATGGGGGTAAAACTCGCACGGGAAAACCGAGTTCTTTAAGTTCTCACAATTCGAAGTGGTTTTCCCTTGATCTTGATCCTAGCAATAATTATTATATATTTAATATATCAAATTAAAATCATAAATATAAAAAGTCCGTAGATGCTCACGAGCTAGCTCAAACTTGATATGTGTAGCTCGGGCATGAGATCGTTTATCAAACGAGCCTCAGTCTCCTTCTAGCTCGACTCAATTGAAAATTTTAACAAACCAGTCTCAAGTAATTTACGAGCGACTTGACTCGTTTACAATCTAGGCGTCACCCATTCACCGCTTTTAATGGAGCGATCAGGCCGACCAGACCTTTCATACCCGAAAAACCAAAACCAAATTTAACCGAATCATAGTCATATTCAACCAGGGAGTAAAACCGCCACATCGAACTCAACAAGGGACTGTTTGTTTACCTCTTAATGAGGCTCTTAATGGTTCAGACCTCTTAGTGGTTCAACGCTTAATGGTTCAGACCGTTTGTTTCACGAGCAGATGTCTTAGGATCTTGTCACACCCCGTTTTCCACGTGTCACCGGTGGGCCCGGTGGGGGAGTATCGTGACGTGGTTGGCAACGTAATAGTCAAACAACACAATATAATAATGCACAGCGGAAGCAAATTTAAAATAAGATACAACCGAATTTATTTATTGTAAACAAAGTCACAATTATCCGGTGTTTATCCACAGTAGGATCGAATAAAAACATTGTTTATGGTTCAACAGACTTCGGCATCTAAAGCTTGCGAGACTTCTACTGATGCTTAGGAGAATCCCAGCCTATTACGCCTAGTACCTGCATTTAATCTTTTTGGGAAAATACGTCAGTTTACACTGGTAAATACATTCAACTGACTCATTTTATAAAATGATTGAAAATTGGTTTGGATGCACATGGCATAAACATTTTTATTAACTTGGGAGAATTATTTAATATTATAATCTTGTGAACGATTTACATGTTACTTATGCGTTCAGTAGCCCGGACGTGTCCGGGTTAAAGATCAATAGACACACCACTTTAAGTGAGTTATACACGGGAGTACGCCTACACCCCGTGCTCAGGTCGTGGCTATCTCGTAAGATAATGCCAGGGATATCCGGGACATGGTCATTAACCCCCCAAAGGCTGTAAAGTAAACACATCTGTTTAAAACGAGCCGATCAAATTATTCAATTAACCACTAAGCGTGGAAGATTTGATGCTCGATCAAGCGGTACGCTATGTACCGTAACCCAAGCCCGTATAGGGAAAATAAGTTAAAAGTATTTACCTTTGCAAAGTATAATCCTTAATTGAATAAATTGCAGATAGCTTTTACTGGGCTCCTAATCTGGAACGAAGGTTTAATATAACCTATTAGAATACTAACGGGTCTTTAATTAAGCTTAAGCTTAGACCGGTCAGTTTTAAAGATACGGTTCGTACGCATGATTAAGCGAAGACCGGATTGAATGTGATTTAGACCCGACAAGTTTGAGGACTTGTTTAATATGGGTTTACTATTCACATTCTGGATTTTGAGATAAAAATGATATCGTTTGACCCGTTTCGGCTAGTTTATGCAAACTAGTTACATAAACCGAACCGAACGCGAAAAATGCATAACGGTTAACCGAAAGGGTCGCGAACAGGTTTCCTAAGTTAATACGCTTTAAATATGTTGTGATATCATTATGATATCTTCCATAATGCCCATAACGAGTTTAATCCCTATATACGCCCCGTAGGGGTATTTTGGTCATTTTAAGGGTTATAAAAGAGATTTATAATACTTCTGAGATACGGGTCTGACTTAATCAAAAAAAATTATCAATTTTAACAGGTATCAACAGTTGGTATAAAGTCTTTTGTGATAAAATGATTCTAGACCCAAACTATGCGTTTAATACGCGTATAAAGCCGTTTTAAGCGACGTACGGTTTAAAATACCATTCTGAGTTTTCTGATCAGCAAAACAGGCTCAAAACACTCTATTTATTATTTTAAATCAGTGGCAATTGGATTGGTATCAAACGGATTCGTAAAACTCGTTTTATGGCCTAAAAGGGCATATTCGGTATTAACCGAATCAATGCGATAAGCCTAGCTTAAGATCAGTTTAAAAATAATTAAAAATCTTCAAAAATCCCAAAATATTATTTAACATCAGTGGGTAAAAGTTTTGGTACCGAAAATCGGGTTTAGATAGGCTATGCGCTAATCGCGCCGTTTAATTAATAAAAAGCTTATTATTTACGCTAATGCGCATATCTCCTAATCTAGACCTCCGATCGACGTGAAAATTTACGTACATGTTTATTAATCAGTAACTAAGATTATTGTACTTCCACATTTTCAAAATTCTCGTTGTAAGGTCATAAGGGCGTTATGGTCCAATTTAAGCGATTAACGGAAACGTGTGCATGCATCGGATAATCAATGAAACAAGTACAGAGACTTATACTAGCATGTAACCCAAACCTAATGAGACTTTAAGGCATGTCTAATTCCAACTAAAACGGGTCAGAACCGAAGTCAACGCAAAAGTCAAAGTTTTGCGCCTTTCGGTTCCGAACCGGGTTTAAACAGAAATTTGTCGAGTCGGGCAAGCGTAGACAAGTTTTCATACTTATTACCATGTTATATTAAGGTTAAAACAGGTTGCACACCTTTCGGATCATTAATTGTGCATTAAATCGCATTTTGTATTTCTGTTGACTTTTTCGGTCAACGTTTGACCCGACAAACGACCTAGTTAGGTCTGGAATTGGTACTTGCCCTTATAAGGGTTTAATACCCATACAATTACCTATCTAACGGTACTTTTAATTTGACATACGACTGAGCTATCGTTGTTTAATCACAAAGTCAACCGTTAAGCTCGATATATTGACTTTTAAGCTAATTACTAAGCTAGAATTAATTTAGAAGGGTTAAGCAACTTACTAGATGATTAATGGATGATTAGGAAGGCCTTCAATCAGATTGTAAGCTCCTCCAATGCTCAGATTGTTTGCAATTGATGTGTGGAATGGTTGTGACATTAAGGGGTCTTTATATACAAGAATCAAGCACCACAAGAGAGTGACAACCAAGTCTAGGGCCATCCACAATTGATCAACACTTGTAAGTAGTGTGTAGGGATGTCTAGGGGCCATGCACATGCAAGAAAAACCGGCCTAGAGGGTAACAATCGCACACAACAGCCAACAGCAGGTCAGCTGTCGCTGGGCACCCCCTCGCGTAGCGCGAGGGGCCGTCGCGCTACGCGACGCCCTTGCTGAATCAGTTTTCGATTTTGTTTGTTGTGTTTCGAAAGGGCAGCCGTAACTTCTGACTTTGGGGCATCAATTATCACTTAGGGCCCTTCATAATGTGTCTAGAATAGTCCCATACCCTACCATTATCCATTGTTTCAATTGGATCCAAAAACAAGACCCGAAAACAACGGGTTTCCATTTCTTTTCTTCGTAGAATCCTATCATGCATTTCCAATTCCATTATTGGCTATAATCCCCTGAATTTAGGGTATAATAGATGTGTAAAATATTAAATCGGGTCTTGGGATTTATAATTGAGGTGTTCAGAGGTAAAAATTTAACATGACGCCACTTTGAATCCTACCGAAAACATCTTTATTAAATCCGGGTTTTCAACGCGTTTTTGTTTGACATGACACGTGTCGTTTTAATATTAAACCCGAAATTTGCGAGGTGTTACATCCTCACCCCCTTAAAATAAATCTCGACCCGAGATTTACTGAAACAAATAAGGGTATTTTTCTTTCATGGTGGATTCTAACTCCCACGTATACTCGGGACCTCTTCGGGCATCCCATTTGACCTTTACAAAAGGTATGTGCTTTCTTCGAAGCTTCCTTACCTGTCGATCTTCAATCGACAAAGGTTTTTCTACAAACGTTAAGCTCTTATCTATTTGCACATCTGTATGTGGCATGACATGTGAATCATCAGCGGAACACTTCTTTAGATTGCAAATGTGGAACACATTGTGAATTCCACTGAGCTCTTCTGGTAAGTTCAACTTGTAGGCAACTGACCCGACACGTTCGATAACCTCGAAATGTCCTATGTATCTCGGGCTTAGTTTGCCTTTCTTACCAAATCGCATCACCCCCTTCCATGGTGACACTTTAAGTAGGACTTTGTCACCTACTTCGAAGTGAAAGTCCTTACGACTTGGATCCGCGTAACTCTTCTGCCTATTCCGGGCAGCTTGGAGATTGTTACGAATCTGGACTATCTTGTCCGTCGTTTCGAACACGATCTCTGGTCCTGATAACTGGACTTCTCCAACTTCCGCCCAACAAACTGGCGATCTACATTTTCTACCGTATAATGCCTCAAAAGGCGCAGCCTTTATGCTGGTATGGTAGCTATTGTTGTAGGAGAATTCGATCAATGGTAGGTTCTTATCCCAGCTACCTCCCAAATCGATCGCACATGCACGTAGCATGTCTTCCAACGTTTGAATAGTACGCTCACTCTGACCGTCTGTCTGAGGATGGTAAGCCGTACTAAAGTTCAAACGTGTGCCCAAAGATTGCTGGAAACTCTTCCAAAAGTGTGACGTGTACCTAGTATCCCGGTCAGAGATAATAGCTACAGGTATGCCGTGTAGGGCTACAATCTTGTCAACGTATAACTGGGCTAACATATCGGAGCTATAAGTCTCCTTGATGGGTAAGAAATGAGCTGACTTAGTCAGTCGGTCAACTATAACCCATATCGTATCATTGCCTTTTCTTGTCTTGGGTAACTTGGTAATAAAATCCATAGTTACCATTTCCCACTTCCACGTAGGAAGTTCAGGCTGTTGTAGCAAACCTGACGGTTTCTGATGCTCGGCTTTGACTTGCGCACATGTCAAGCATTTTGCTACATGGGCGGCCACAGACTTTTTCAAGCCTATCCACCAATAATTTGCCTTTAAATCCTAGTACATCTTATCAGCTCCAGGATGAACGGAGTATTTGGAACTGTGGGCTTCTTGGAGGATGACATCACGAAGTCCTCCAAAAATTGGAACCCATATTCGTCCGTTTAACCGTAAAATTCCGTCCTTGCTAAGAGTTAACTGCTCCTCAGTTACTCCTAACTTTTCATTAGGATAGTTAGCTTCCAACACAGCTTCCTTCTGTGCAGCTAACACCCTTTCTATCAAACTGTTCTTTATCTCCATACGCTTGGCGTTAATTCGAATGGGTTTAACCCTTTCCTTTCTGCTCAAGGCATCAGCGACTACATTCGCTTTGCCGGGATGGTATTTGATTTCACAATCATAATCATTTAAAGTTTCCATCCAACGGCGTTGCCTCATGTTTAATTCTTTCTGGTTAAACAGATGCTGGAGGCTCTTGTGATCAGAAAAGATCACAAACTTGATTCCATAAAGATAATGCCTCCACAGTTTTAGTGCGAACACAACGGCACCCAATTCCAAGTCATGGGTGGTGTAATTCTTTTCGTGCACCTTTAACTGTCGTGATGCATAGGCAATCACCTTGCCTTTCTGCATAAGCACACACCCCATGCCAGTGTGTGATGCATCACAATAAACTACAAATTCTTCAGCGCCTTCAGGTAAGGTAAGCACAGGAGCGTTGCTCAACTTTTGTTTCAAAACATCGAAGGACTCTTGCTGCTTAGGGCCCCATACGAATTTTACTTTCTTCTTGGTCAAGGAAGTTAGGGGCGCAGCAATCCTTGAAAAATTTTCAATAAAACGCCTGTAATAACCCGCCAATCCCAGGAAGCTACGAATCTCCGTAGGTGTCTTTGGCTCTTGCCAATTCATAACAGCTTCCACTTTAGCGGGATCCACCTGGATACCACGCTCACTGACCACATGTCCAAGGAATTGGACTTCTCGTAGCCAAAATTCACACTTAGAGAATTTGGCGTAGAGCTTCTCCTGACATAGAAGTTTGAGAATACAACGAAGGTGTTTCTCGTGGTCAGCTTGGTTCTTAGAATAAATAAGGATGTCATCAATGAAGACGATAACAAATTTATCTAAGTAAGGCTTGCAGACACGATTCATGAGATCCATGAACGCGGCTGGTGCATTGGTGAGCCCAAAAGGCATCACTAGGAACTCGTAATGCCCGTAGCGAGTCCTGAATGCAGTCTTGTGAACGTCTTCATCCATAACCTTCAACTGATGGTATCCTGACCTTAGATCAATCTTTGAGAAGTAACTTGCCCCTTGAAGCTGATCGAACAAATCGTCGATCCTGGGCAATGGATATCTATTCTTGATCGTGACTTTATTAAGCTCTCGATAGTCGATGCATAGACGCATCGATCCATCCTTCTTCTTGACAAACAGAATTGGTGCTCCCCAAGGAGATGAACTAGGTCGAATGAAACCCTTAGCTAGCAATTCATCTAGCTGCGTCCGCAACTCCTTCATTTCCGTGGGTGCCAATCTGTATGGAGCTCTAGCAACTGGTGCCGCTCCGGGGATGATATCGATCCTGAATTCGACTTGTCTATCTGGTGGTAGACCAGGTAGATCTTCAGGAAACACTTCTGGGTATTCCGAAATGACAGGGATGTCTTCTAAGTTTGGTTTAGGCTCGTCAATGATCACTTGCGCCATGTAAATGACACATCCCTTTTTCAAACACTTTGAAGCCTTGAGCATAGTCACGTGCTCAGGCAGTCCGTACTGGGTATCTCCCCGAATGGTAAGTGATTCACCAGACGGAGTCTTTATCACTACTTGCTTCATGTTACAGACGATTTGGGCCTGGTTATGAGATAACCAGTCCATACCCAGAACTATGTCAAAACTGGCTAACTTAAAGGGAAGTAGAGATAGAGGAAAAGAATGGTTCTTAATGGATATAGCACATCCATCTAACTCAGTAGAGACGGCTTCAATGGTACCATCTGCTAACTCTACCTCATAATTCACTTTTAGGGTTTTGACAGGTAAATTCAACAATTTACAAAATTTATGATCTACGAAGGACTTATCTGCGCCTGAATCAAAAAGTACTCTTGCAAATACATCGTTTACAAGGAAAGTACCTGTTATGACGTTATCATCCTTCACAGCCTCCTTCGTATCCATCCTGAAGACTCTGGCGTTAGTCTTCTTAGCCTCCTCAGGCTTCTTGTTGTACTTAGGGTAGTTAGTCTTTATGTGGCCCTTTTCATTGCAACGGTAGCACGTTGCATCTTTCATCTTCTTGCAATCCAAGGTTTTGTGTTCCTTGGACTTGCACAAACCACAAGCATAAGACCTTGACTCGTTATTCGAGTTTGATTCGAGTCTGCACTTTCCAAAGTGCTGTTTCTTGCAAGTTTTGCATGTGGGCTTCTCTCCAGAACGATGCCCATCTTTTCTCGATTCCGATCCCTTCTTGTGATCACCGTTCCCACGGTGCTTCTTGTTCGACCTACGCGAACCATCATCTTCATGCTTCCTCTTCTCGGCCGCCTTATTCCTCTGCGATCTCTGCCGGACCGCATCCAGAGTGAGGGATAAGGAAAGGTCAGTTACAGACCTGAAGGTAACTGGCCGAGAAGCCTTTACACTGGACTTTATCTCGGGTTCCAAACCACCAATAAAGCGAGCAATTCTTTTTGGCTCCGGGGTTACCCGGTAGGGAACCAGCCGAGACAGTGTATTGAAGCTTGTCAGATAAGCTTGACAATCGAGGTTCTTCATTACCAGTGATAGGAAGTCATATTCTATCTTTTCCACCTCATGTTGAGGGCAGAAATTTTCTTTGATTAGGGCAATGAATTGATCCCACGTCATGCTATACAACGGGATCTTTCCGGAGGCCTCCATCAGAGATCTCCACCAAGCTAACGCCTCACCTTTGAAGGACTGTGAGACAAATTTAACCACATCACCTTCAGCGCATCCGCTGATGTCCACGACCGTGTCCATTTCATCCAGCCACGTCATGCAGTCTACGGCTCCTTTCTCCCCCGTAAAATCCCTGGGTTTACAAGACACAAAGTACTTATATGTGCAACCCTTGTTACGGTGTCCCTGATGCAGTACCAACTGCTGAGATGGATTACTTTGGTGGTTGGTGGACTGGCGATCATCACCGTTTTTCTTTGGCACATCCTTTTTGGGAGGAGGCTTGTTATGAGCCTCTGAATGTGTCCTTGGCTTTGAATGGGATACAGAGTGGGTCCTACTTCGGGTACTACTGTATTCTTCATACTGTCTATCCAAAGCTTGAGTAACAGCACCGTCTATTATTGCTTTTAACTCGGCACCCGTTAATGTAATCTGGGCGTTCTCATTCGGCTCCACAGGATGACTATTGACTTCATTAGAGTTAGCCATTTGTATTGAACTGTTGCAGAAAACAAGGACAATAATTTATTTGGGAGTTTATTATGGAATTACCCCTTAGGGTAACTCGTTAACCATGGTAAACAGAGACCATATTTGGTTAACTTATTAATCGTATTAATTTAGGATTTCAATTAAAATTTATCCTAAACATAAACAATAACAATATATATTAGCACATAAGGCTTGGTCACATGGACAATTTAAATTTTAAGCTATGATTTCAGAGAATCAAGACTTTTAAGGTTTGAACCTAGTTCATTACCTTTATTAGACAGGGAGTCAAAGCTACCACTGTCTTTTGGCTCATATGGAAATGAGCAGGGCCCGTAGGTATTATATTACCACGTATGGTTAAAATATGATCATCTTAATTGATGATATAAACCCAGGATTCAGAGATCATTAAACTAGGTTAGGAATCTTCTAAAGAATTCCTTTATAAAAAGACGTATGTGATTTTAACGAATCACTTCTGCCAGGAGTGTTAACATGTTTTAAGATGTTAACAGGGAATTGAATCTTTTAAACAGGTCTTACCATTTTGGCCCGGTCTTATATTTGACACGTGGCTAGGTTTCACACTTTAAGATCCTTAATTAAATAAATTTCATAGGCAGATTAATTTAAAAGGAATGATTTTAATTTATTTATTTCATTTATAATTTATATATGCACATAATGGCAAACATGAAATTTATAAAACAAACATTCCATTAATTATACATAGGTTACATATTGCCCTAAACGGGTCTTTTCACACAAACCATTTCCCACGTAGGGGTCAAACAAGTACTTACCCGCGCAGGGGTTAAATTTAAAACATAAGTCCTCGCAGGGACTGATTACTTAAATAGATGTCCACGCAGGGACTAGGTACAAAGATAAATGTCCACGCAGGGACTACATACACACATAAATGTCCTCGCAGGGACTTAATTTTAAAGTAGACATACACACATAAAGGATTTACTGATCCTTCTTGCTCTTTCCCTTGATTAAGTTCGTCAAGGTCTTGAACATCCCCTGGTTACGCCTTCGGTCTTCCCGTGCCTCATGCCGCACCTCCCTAATACTTTGTAGGATTTCCTGATGCAGTGGTGGCGACATCTGCAGAGACGGCGGGGGTTGTTGGTAGTACGGGGGTTGTGTAGGCATCTGGTATCCCTGTGCTGGGTAGCCTACTCCCCAAGGACCTCCATACGGTCCCTCTTGGTTAAGGGTGTTGTAATTAGCTGCTACCAAATACGGGTCGGCTTCAGCGTAACCGAGGTTAGTGTGAGTCGGTGGCTCAAACGGGTTGTACATCGAAGGACCCGTGTATGCTGGTATCTGATTATCGAAACCCATTGGTGGCGGTTGCTGCGCGTAGGGGTTTGATGGTCCACCTATCTGTGGATCTTCTGGAAGCGGCTGATAATTTCTGCCACTTGATTGTAGAGGGGAGTTAAAGTGAAACTCTTCTCTTCGTGTGGACATCCGGGCTCCGGATCTCCTATGTCTTTGCGGCTGTGGAGGCGCCGGCTGAACTGGTGGCGGTGGAGGCGGTGGCGTAACTGCCTCAAACTGGTGATTCCCAGAGGAATCTTGATGATGCTGCTGCTGCTGCTCATGCGGCGAAGAATAGTGAGGCTGATGCTGCTCATGCGGCGACGAATGGTGAGGAGGTGTATAATACCATTCGTGCCGAGTAAAGATAGCCTGGAAGCTATCTGGACCATTATAGGGTGGCCCGTGATAAATGGAACTATCCGAGACCTCGATTGGGTGGTTGGGAGTTCCTGATGCGGGTTCTTCGGGGTCGTCTTCCTCGTCCATATCATTTCCTCCAGAAAAATGGTCCTCCGGTCCCAATGGGTTAAAACCCACTGGTTCTTGTATATAATCCGCCGGGTTAAACTGGCCTTGAAAGATTGGAGTGGGGTCTCCAAAAGGGCGGTGCGACATTGATCGCTGTAACGGTATTTGCGAATGGTGGGAGTCTCTAGGCTCATTTTCTGATTGTGGCCCGTAGGAGTCTTGAGCGGGAGTCGTCGAGCTGTTTGAAACCGACCGTCTTGCCGGTTGAAAGAGACCTCTCTGGTTCCGCCGAGTACCGTCACTCTCGGCGGGGATAGGAGCTCGTGTATTGGACGGCCCAGCTTCATGGTCGTTGGGGGCGGTGGTCGGCCCCTTTCCTCCTCGTCCTCGCATACGTAAAAATCTTGGAGGCATCTTTGTTATACCTGTCCACAAAACATAAGATAACAAATAACAAAATATAAAGCTTAAAGGACAAAACAAAAACCGAATAAGGTGGAATTTGTCCTATGTTATAAGTCTAGACTCGAAAGTTTAAATATGTGCAATTGTGTAACTGAGATTAAACACAAAAGGCTAGTGTTTAATTCACTCAGAGTTGGCTCTGATACCAACCTGTCACACCCCGTTTTCCACGTGTCACCGGTGGGCCCGGTGGGGGAGTATCGTGACGTGGTTGGCAACGTAATAGTCAAACAACACAATATAATAATGCACAGCGGAAGCAAATTTAAAATAAGATACAACCGAATTTATTTATTGTAAACAAAGTCACAATTATCCGGTGTTTATCCACAGTAGGATCGAATAAAAACATTGTTTATGGTTCAACAGACTTCGGCATCTAAAGCTTGCGAGACTTCTACTGATGCTTAGGAGAATCCCAGCCTATTACGCCTAGTACCTGCATTTAATCTTTTTGGGAAAATACGTCAGTTTACACTGGTAAATACATTCAACTGACTCATTTTATAAAATGATTGAAAATTGGTTTGGATGCACATGGCATAAACATTTTTATTAACTTGGGAGAATTATTTAATATTATAATCTTGTGAACGATTTACATGTTACTTATGCGTTCAGTAGCCCGGACGTGTCCGGGTTAAAGATCAATAGACACACCACTTTAAGTGAGTTATACACGGGAGTACGCCTACACCCCGTGCTCAGGTCGTGGCTATCTCGTAAGATAATGCCAGGGATATCCGGGACATGGTCATTAACCCCCCAAAGGCTGTAAAGTAAACACATCTGTTTAAAACGAGCCGATCAAATTATTCAATTAACCACTAAGCGTGGAAGATTTGATGCTCGATCAAGCGGTACGCTATGTACCGTAACCCAAGCCCGTATAGGGAAAATAAGTTAAAAGTATTTACCTTTGCAAAGTATAATCCTTAATTGAATAAATTTCAGATAGCTTTTACTGGGCTCCTAATCTGGAACGAAGGTTTAATATAACCTATTAGAATACTAACGGGTCTTTAATTAAGCTTAAGCTTAGACCGGTCAGTTTTAAAGATACGGTTCGTACGCATGATTAAGCGAAGACCGGATTGAATGTGATTTAGACCCGACAAGTTTGAGGACTTGTTTAATATGGGTTTACTATTCACATTCTGGATTTTGAGATAAAAATGATATCGTTTGACCCGTTTCGGCTAGTTTATGCAAACTAGTTACATAAACCGAACCGAACGCGAAAAATGCATAACGGTTAACCGAAAGGGTCGCGAACAGGTTTCCTAAGTTAATACGCTTTAAATATGTTGTGATATCATTATGATATCTTCCATAATGCCCATAACGAGTTTAATCCCTATATACGCCCCGTAGGGGTATTTTGGTCATTTTAAGGGTTATAAAAGAGATTTATAATACTTCTGAGATACGGGTCTGACTTAATCAAAAAAAATTATCAATTTTAACAGGTATCAACAGTTGGTATAAAGTCTTTTGTGATAAAATGATTCTAGACCCAAACTATGCGTTTAATACGCGTATAAAGCCGTTTTAAGCGACGTACGGTTTAAAATACCATTCTGAGTTTTCTGATCAGCAAAACAGGCTCAAAACACTCTATTTATTATTTTAAATCAGTGGCAATTGGATTGGTATCAAACGGATTCGTAAAACTCGTTTTATGGCCTAAAAGGGCATATTCGGTATTAACCGAATCAATGCGATAAGCCTAGCTTAAGATCAGTTTAAAAATAATTAAAAATCTTCAAAAATCCCAAAATATTATTTAACATCAGTGGGTAAAAGTTTTGGTACCGAAAATCGGGTTTAGATAGGCTATGCGCTAATCGCGCCGTTTAATTAATAAAAAGCTTATTATTTACGCTAATGCGCATATCTCCTAATCTAGACCTCCGATCGACGTGAAAATTTACGTACATGTTTATTAATCAGTAACTAAGATTATTGTACTTCCACATTTTCAAAATTCTCGTTGTAAGGTCATAAGGGCGTTATGGTCCAATTTAAGCGATTAACGGAAACGTGTGCATGCATCGGATAATCAATGAAACAAGTACAGAGACTTATACTAGCATGTAACCCAACCCTAATGAGACTTTAAGGCATGTCTAATTCCAACTAAAACGGGTCAGAACCGAAGTCAACGCAAAAGTCAAAGTTTTGCGCCTTTCGGTTCCGAACCGGGTTTAAACAGAAATTTGTCGAGTCGGGCAAGCGTAGACAAGTTTTCATACTTATTACCATGTTATATTAAGGTTAAAACAGGTTGCACACCTTTCGGATCATTAATTGTGCATTAAATCGCATTTTGTATTTCTGTTGACTTTTTCGGTCAACGTTTGACCCGACAAACGACCTAGTTAGGTCTGGAATTGGTACTTGCCCTTATAAGGGTTTAATACCCATACAATTACCTATCTAACGGTACTTTTAATTTGACATACGACTGAGCTATCGTTGTTTAATCACAAAGTCAACCGTTAAGCTCGATATATTGACTTTTAAGCTAATTACTAAGCTAGAATTAATTTAGAAGGGTTAAGCAACTTACTAGATGATTAATGGATGATTAGGAAGGCCTTCAATCAGATTGTAAGCTCCTCCAATGCTCAGATTGTTTGCAATTGATGTGTGGAATGGTTGTGACATTAAGGGGTCTTTATATACAAGAATCAAGCACCACAAGAGAGTGACAACCAAGTCTAGGGCCATCCACAATTGATCAACACTTGTAAGTAGTGTGTAGGGATGTCTAGGGGCCATGCACATGCAAGAAAAACTGGCCTAGAGGGTAACAATCGCACACAACAGCCAACAGCAGGTCAGCTGTCGCTGGGCACCCCCTCGCGTAGCGCGAGGGGCCGTCGCGCTACGCGACGCCCTTGCTGAATCAGTTTTCGATTTTGTTTGTTGTGTTTCGAAAGGGCAGCCGTAACTTCTGACTTTGGGGCATCAATTATCACTTAGGGCCCTTCATAATGTGTCTAGAATTGTCACACCCCGGATTTCCACGTGTCACCGGTGGGCCCGGTAGGGGAGTATCGTGACGTGGTTGGCAACATAATAGTCAAACAACACAATATTTAAATGCACAGCGGAAGCAATATATAGATTTAATTCAACCAAACGATATTGTAATATGAAGTATCACAAATAGTCGAATAAAATCCACAGGTAGATCAAATAAAACAAAAAGGAAACAAATGTTCAACAGATATGACATCCAAGCTGGCGAGACTTAATGTGGATGCTAGGAGACAAGCCAGCCTATTTCGCGTAGTACCTGCACTCATATGAAGTATCACAAATAGTCGAATAAAATCCACAGGTAGATCAAATAAAACAAAAAGGAAACAAATGTTCAACAGATATGACATCCAAGCTGGCGAGACTTAATGTGGATGCTAGGAGACAAGCCAGCCTATTTCGCGTAGTACCTGCACTCAATCTTTTTAAGAAAATACGTCAGTTTACACTGGTAAATACAATCAACCGACTCATTTTGAAAAGAGTTTAAGAAATGCATTTAAGGCACAAGGCACAAATATTTTATAACTTGGGATAATTATTTAATATATAAACTTGTAAAGGATTTACATGTTTCTTATGCGTTCAGTAGCCCGGATCGAGCCGGGTTAAAGATCAATTAACACACCACTTAAATTATGAGACACTACAGGTGTACGCCTACACCAGAGTGCTAAGGTCGTGGCCATTTCGTAAAATGATGCCAGGGATATCCGGGACACGGTCATTAACCCCCCAAAGGCTTTAAGCAACAAAACAATTCAAACGGAGACATCTCAATAATTTAACCATAATAAGATTAAATATTCAACGCCCGACCAAGCGGTATTTTATATACCTTACCCAAGCCCGTATAGGGAAATAAGTTAAAAGTATTTACCTGAGCAAGTATAGTTCAAAATCAGCGAGTGCGGTATCTTTTACTGGTTCTCCTAATCTGGAACGAAGGTTTATAATAACCTATTAGAATACTAACGGATCTTTAATTAAGCTTAAGCTTAGACCGGTTAGTTTTAAGGATACGGTTCGTACGCACGATTAAGCGAAGACCGGATAGAATGTGATTTAGACCCGACAAGTTTGAGGACTTGTTTAATATGGGTTTATTATCCACATTCTGAATTTTGAGATAAAAATGATATCGTTTGACCCGTTTCGGCTAGTTTATGCAAACTAGTTACATAAACCGAACCGAACGCGTATAATGCATAACGGGTAACCGAAAGGGTCGCGAACAGGTTTCCTAGGTTAATACGCTTTAAATATGTGGTGATATCATTATGATATCTCCCATAATGCCCATAACGAGTTAAATCCCTAAATACGCCCCGTAGGGGTATTTTGGTCATTTTAAGGGTTATAAAAGAGATTTATAATACCTCTGAGATACGGGTCTGATTTAATCAGAAAAATATCTTAACTTAACAGGTTATGTCTAATGGTATTAAGTCTTACGTGGCAAAATGGTTTTAATACTAAACTACGCGTTTAATACGCGTATAAAGCCGTTTTAAGCGACGTACGGGTTAAAATACCAATCTGAGTTTTCTAATCAGCAAAATAAGTTCAAAATACTATATTTATTATTTTAAATCAGTGGCAATTGGATTGGTATCAATCGGATTCATAAAACTCGTTTTATGGCCTAAAATGGCATATTCGGTGTTAACCGAATCAATGCGATAAGCCTAGCTTAAGACCAGCCTAAAAATAATTAAAAATCTTCAAAAATCCTAAAATATTATTTAACATCAGCGGGTAAAAGTTTTGGTACCGAAAATCGGGTTTAGATAGGCTATGCGCTAATCGCGCCGTTTAATTAATAAAAAGCTTATTAATTACGCTAATGCGCATATCTCCTAATTTAGACCTCCGCTTGACGTGAAAATTTACGTACATGATAAATAATCAGTAACTAAGATTATTGTATTTCCACATTTTCAAAATACTCGTTATAAGGTCATAAGGGCGTTATGGTCCAATTTAAGCGATTAACGGAAACGTGTGCATGCATCGGATAATCAATGCAATAAGTACAGAGACTTATACTAGCATGTAACCCAACCCTAATGAGACTTTAAGGCATGTCTAATACTTACTAAAACGGGTCAGAACCGAAGTCAACGCAAAAGTCAAGGTTTTGCGCCTTTCGGTTCCGAACCGGGTTTAAACAGAAATTTGTCGAGTCGGGCAAACGTAAACAAGTTTTTATACTTATTACCAAGTTATATTAAGTTTAAAACAGGTTGCACGCCTCGCGGATTGCTAGTCGTGCATTAAATCGCATATTGACATTCTGTTGACTTTTTCGGTCAACGTTTGACCCGACAAACGACCTAGTTAGGTCTGGATTTGGTACTTGCCCTTATAAGGGTTTAATACCCATATAATTACCTATCTAACGGTACTTTTAATTCGGGTTACGACTGAGCTATCGATAACTAAACCCGAAGTCAACCGTTTAATACGTTATGTTGACTTTTAAGCTAAAAACTAAACTAGAATTAATTTAGAAGGGATTAGAGACTTACTAGATGATTAATGGATGGCTAGGAAGGCTCTTGATCAGTTTGCAAGCTCCCCAATAATCAGAATGCTTGAAAATGATTTGTGAATGAAAGTGGTGAATGAAAGGGTCCTTATATAGTGGGTTTACCACCACAATCACTTGACACAAGAGTCTAGGATCAACCACAAGTGATAAACACATGTATCTAGCATGTAGGGGTGTCTAAGGGCCATGAATGTGCAAGAGAAACCGGCTAAGGAGGTCACAAACGCACACAACAGCCAACAACAAGTCTGCTGTCGCTGGGCGCACCCTCGCGTAGCGCGAGGGGCTGTCGCGCTACGCGACGCCTTGCTCTGATCCGAAATTTGTTGTTTGTTGATGGTTTGAAAGGGCAACTTGTATATTTCGAATGTGGGACTTATTTTATCAGTAGGGGGCCTCCAATAAGTGTCTAACACTGAACATACCCTACCAATTATCCCTTGTTTCAATTGATTGCATTTACAAGACCCGTAAATAACGGTTTATCGTTCAATTCATCATGGGACCTCATCATGCATTATCAAGTCCATTATTGTGAACCCTTTTCTGAATTGAGGATATATTAGATGTATATAACATTTAATCGGGTCTTGGGATTTATTATTGAGGTGTTCAGAGGTAACAATTTAACATGACGCCACTTTAAATCCTACCGAAAACATCTTTATTACATCCGGGTTTTCAACGCGTTTTTGTCTTACATGACACGTGTCGTTTTAATATTAACCCGAAATTTGCGAGGTGTTACATCCTCACCCCCTTAAAATAAATCTCGACCCGAGATTTACTGAAACAAGTAAGGGTACTTTTCTTTCATGGTGGATTCTAACTCCCACGTAAACTCGGGACCTCTTCGGGCATCCCATTTGACCTTTACAAAAGGTATGTGCTTTCTTCGAAGCTTCCTTACCTGTCGATCTTCAATCGACAAAGGTTTTTCTACAAACGTTAAGCTCTTATCAATTTGCACATCTGTATGAGGCATGACATGCAAATCGTCAGCGGAACACTTCTTTAGATTGCAAATGTGGAACACATTGTGGATTCCACTGAGCTCTTCCGGTAAGTTCAACTTGTAGGCAACTGACCCAACACGTTCGATGACCTCGAAAGGTCCTATGTATCTTGGGCTTAGTTTGCCTTTCTTACCAAATCGCATCACCCCTTTCCATGGTGACACTTTAAGTAGGACTTTGTTACCTACTTCAAAGTGAAAATCCTTACGACTTGGATCCGCGTAACTTTTCTGCCTATTCCGGGCAGCTTGGAGGTTGTTACGAATCTGGACAATCTTGTCCGTCGTTTCGAACACGATTTCCGGTCCTGATAACTGGACTTCTCCCACTTCCGCCCAACAAACTGGCGATCTACATTTTCTACCGTATAATGCCTCAAAAGGCGCAGCCTTTATGCTGGTATGGTAGCTATTGTTGTAGGAGAATTCGATCAAGGGTAGGTTCTTATCCCAGCTACCTCCCAATTCGATCGCACATGCACGTAGCATGTCTTCCAACGTTTGAATAGTACGCTCACTCTGACCGTCAGTCTGAGGATGGTAAGCCGTACTAAAGTTCAAACGTGTGCCCAAAGATTGTTGGAAGCTTTTCCAAAAGTGCGACGTGTACCTAGTATCTCGGTCAGAGATAATAGCTACAGGTATGCCATGTAAAGCTACAATCTTATCAACGTACAGTTGGGCTAGCATATCGGAGCTGTAGGTCTCCTTAATGGGTAGGAAATGTGCTGACTTAGTCAGTCGGTCGACTATCACCCAGATGGTGTCATTTCCTTTCCTTGTCTTGGGTAACTTGGTGATAAAATCCATAGTTACCATCTCCCACTTCCACGTAGGAAGTTCAGGCTGTTGTAGCAAACCTGACGGTTTCTGATGCTCGGCTTTGACTTGCGCACATGTCAAGCATTTTGCTACATGGGCGGCCACAGACTTTTTCAAGCCTATCCACCAATAATTTGCCTTTAAATCCTGGTACATCTTATCCGCTCCAGGATGAACGGAGTACTTGGAACTATGGGCTTCTTGGAGGATGACATCACGAAGTCCTCCAAAAATCGGAACCCATATTCGTCCGTTCAATCTAAGAATTCCATCCTTGCTGAGAGATAACTGCTCCTCAGTTACTCCAAGCTTTTCATTGGGATAGTTAGCTTCCAACACAGCTTCCTTCTGTGCAGCTAACAACCTTTCTATCAAGTTGTTCTTTATTTCCATGCTCTTGGCATTGATTCGGATGGGTTTCACTCTTTCTTTCCGACTCAAGGCATCGGCGACTACATTCGCCTTGCCGGGATGGTATCTTATTTCACAATCGTAATCATTAAGAGTTTCCATCCAACGGCGTTGCCTCATGTTCAAGTCCTTTTGGTTGAACAGATGTTGAAGGCTTTTGTGATCAGAATAGATCACACATTTTATTCCATATAAGTAGTGCCTCCACAGTTTTAGTGCGAATACAACGGCACCCAACTCTAGGTCGTGGGTGGTGTAATTCTTTTCGTGCACCTTTAACTGTCTTGAAGCATAGGCAATGACTTTGCCTTTTTGCATAAGCACACATCCCATCCCGGTGTGTGATGCATCACAATAAACAACAAACTCCTCTATTCCATCAGGCAATGTCAATACTGGAGCATTGCTCAACTTTTGTTTCAGAATATCAAAGGATTCCTGCTGCTTAGGACCCCAGTCAAACTTAATCTTCTTACGTGTCAGCGAAGTCAGGGGTGCAGCAATCCTTGAAAAGTTTTCTATGAATCGTCTATAGTATCCTGCCAAACCTAGGAAGCTACGAATTTCTGTAGGCGTCTTTGGCTCATGCCAATTCATGACAGCTTCAACTTTAGCGGGATCTACTTGAATGCCCTGCTCACTAACGACATGTCCAAGAAATTGGACTGCTCGAAGCCAGAATTCACACTTTGAGAACTTGGCATAGAGCTTCTCTTTATGAAGTAGTTCCAAAATACAGTGAAGATGCTTCTCGTGGTCAGCTTGGTTCTTTGAGTAGATGAGGATATCATCGATGAAAACGATGATAAATTTATCCATGTAAGGCTTACAGACGCGATTCATGAGATCCATGAATGCGGCTGGTGCATTTGTGAGCCCAAAAGGCATCACTAGGAACTCGTAGTGACCATAACGAGTCCTAAATGCTGTCTTGTGCACATCTTCATCTCTAACCTTCAATTGATGGTAGCCTGACCTCAAGTCAATCTTTGAGAAGAAACTTGCCCCTTGAAGTTGATCGAACAGATCGTCAATTCTAGGCAAAGGATACCTATTCTTGATAGTAACCTTATTAAGCTCGCGGTAGTCGATGCACAGACGCATCGATCCATCCTTCTTCTTGACAAACAACACTGGTGCTCCCCAAGGAGACGAGCTAGGTTTTATGAAACCTTTGGCTAGAAGATCATCTAGCTGCGTCCTCAGTTCCTTCATCTCCGTTGGTGCCAACCTATAAGGCGCCCTTGCAACTGGTGCTGATCCAGGAATAATGTCAATCCTGAATTCCACTTGCCTATCTGGTGGCAAACCAGGTAGTTCTTCAGGAAATACTTCGGGGTATTCAGAAATGACTGGGATATCTCCAATCTTGGGTTTTGGTTCATCAATAATCACCTGTGCCATGTAGATGACACAGCCCTTCTTCAAACACTTTGAGTCCTTGAGTATTGACATCTTCTCGGGTAGCCCATACTGGGTATCTCCCTGGATAGTAAGTGATTCACCAGACGAAGTCTTGATTATCACTTGCTTCTTATTGCAAATAATCTGGGCCTGGTTATGTGATAACCAGTCCATACCCAAAACTATGTCGAAACCGGCTAGTTTTAAAGGAAGTAGAGACAAAGGAAAAGAGTGATTCCTAATGGATATGAAACATCCATCTAATAAGGTTGAAGCGGTTTCTATTGTGCCATCGGCTAGTTCCACCTCATACTTCACACTTAAAATTCTAACAGGTAGTTTTAACAATTCACAAAACTTACTATCTACAAACGACTTATCAGCGCCTGAATCAAATAACACTCTCGCGTAAACATCATTTACGAGAAAGGTACCTGTTATCACGTTGTCGTCCTTGACGGCTTCCTTTGCATCCATTCTGAAGACCCTTGCATTGGTCTTCCTAGCCTCTTCCGGCTTCTTGGCATATTTTGGGCAATTGCTCTTGATGTGCCCTTTTTCATTGCAACCATAGCAAGTTGCATCCTTTATTTTCTTGCAATCCACGGTTTTGTGTTCCCTGGATTTGCATAAACCACAAGCAAAAGGCTTCGATTGTGATTGGGAGTTGGATTCAAACCTGCACTTGCCAAAGTGCTGCCTCTTGCAGATTTTACATTTGGGTTTTTCACCCGACTGCTGGCCATCCTTTCTAAAACCTGACCCTTTCTTCTGGTCATTGTTTCCCTTCTGCTTCTTGTCTGAACGACGTGAGTTGTCATCCTCACGCTTTCTCTTTTCGGTGTCACTTTTCCTCTGTGACCTTTGCCTAACAGCATCCAAGGTAAGGGACAATGAAATGTCCGTTACTGACCGAAAAGTAGTTGGTCTCGAGGCCTTCACATTCGCCTTAATCTCCGGTTCCAACCCTCCAATGAAACGAGCTATACGTTTAGGCTCCGGAGTTACCAAGTAAGGAACTAACCTCGACAAAGTGTTGAAACTGGTTAGGTAGGCCTGACAGTCAAGGTTCTTCATGACCAGCGCCAGGAAGTCAGATTCAATCCTCTCAACCTCATGTTGAGGGCAGAAATTTTCTTTGATTTGTGCCATGAACTGCTCCCAGGTCATGTTGTATAACGGAACCTTTCCTGTAGCCTGGATCAATGATCTCCACCAGGCTAGGGCTTCTCCTTTGAACGACTGTGAGACAAACTTCACAATATCCCTTTCATGGCAACCACTAATATCTACCACAGTATCCATTTCATCCATCCACGTCATGCAATCCACAGCTCCTTTTTCCCCATTGAAGTCTCTGGGTTTGCACGACACAAAGTATTTATAGGTGCACCCTCTATTACGGGGTCCTTGATCCTGAATGACCCTCTGGGATGGAACACTCCTTCGGTTTGACGAGTGGTGAGAATTACTGTTGTGGGCAGTGTGGGTCCTGGAAGGTGTTCTAGTGTGTGATGTAGAATGGGTCCTCGTATGGGTACCACTTGATCCATGGTGCTGTCTACCCATAGCTATATTAACCGCATTATTTATCATAGCTTGCAACTCTGGGCCTGCTACGTTAACTTGGGCATTTTCATTCACTATCCCTGGGTGACTGTTGACCTCGTTTGAGTCTGCCATGTATCTAGAACTGTCACATATCGATAACCATTCATTGGTGAGTTTATTATAAAATTGTCTTTTATGGCAATTTGTTAACCGTGGTAAACTTAGACCAAATATGGTTAATTTATTACTCACATAAATTTAGGATTTCTAATATAATTTATCCTAATTATAAAACAATAATAGTTTTATTAGCACATAAGGCCTAGTCACAGGGACAATTTAAATTAGAAGCTATGAATTCAAAGAATCAAGGCTTTTTAAGGTTTGAACCTAGTTCATTACCTTTGTCAGACAGGGTCACAGACTAATACTGTCTTTTGTCTCATATGAAAATGAGAAGGGCCCGTAGGCATTATATTACCACGTATGGTTAAGATATGATCATCTTAATTGATGATGTAAACCTAGGATTCAGAGATCATTAAACTAGGTTAGGAATCTTTTAAAGAATTCCTTTATAATATGACGTATGTGATTTTAACGAATCACTTCTGTCAGGAGTGTTAACATGTTTTAAGATGTTAACAGGAAATTGAATCATTTAAACAGGTCTTACCATTTTGGCCCGGTCTTATATTTGACACGAGGCTAGGGTTCACACTATTAAGATCCTTAATTAATTAATTTCATAGGCAGATTAATTTAAAAGGAACGATTTTAATTTATTTCATTTATACACTATATATGCGCATATTGCAATTATGAAATTTATAAAACAAACATTCCATTAATCTATTATACTATTACACACAGCCCTAAACGGGTCTTTTACAATTAATAAACTTACCCATGCAGGGGTTTTACAGAAAGATGTGCCCACGCAGGGGCTAAAATAGAAACAAGTCCTCGTATGGGACTAAGTACTAAAGGTAGATGTCCACGCAGGGACTACATACACATACAAATAATAAATGTCCACGTAGGGACTTGATTTTTAAAGTAGACATACACACACAAAGGATTTACTGATCCTTCTTACTCTTCCCCTTGATTAAGTTCGTCAAGGTCTTGAACATCCCCTGGTTACGCCGTCGGTCTTCCCGCGCCTCATGCCGCACCGCTCTAATACTTTGTAGGATCTCCTGATGCTGAGGTGGCGACATCTGAAGAGACGGCGGGGGTTGTTGGTAGTACGGGGGTTGTGTAGGCATCTGGTATCCCTGTGCTGGGTAGCCTACTCCCCAAGGAGCTCCATACGGTCCCTCCGGGTTAAGGGCGTAGTAATTAGACGCTACCAAATACGGGTCGGCTTCAGCGTAACCGAGGTTAGTGTGAGTCGGTAGCTCAAACGGGTTGTACATCGAAGGACCCGTGTATGCCGGTATCTGGTTATCAAGACCTATTGGCGGCGGTTGCTGCACGGCGGGGTTTGATGGTCCACCCATTTGTGGATCTTCTGGAAGCGGCTGATAATTTCTGCCACTTGATTGTAGAGGAGAGCTGAAATGAAACTCCTCTGTTCGTGTGGACATCCGGGCTCCGGATCTCCTATATCTTCGCGGCTGTGGAGGCGCCGGCTGAACTGGTGGCGGTGGAGGCGGTGGCGTAACTGCCTCAAACTGGTGATTCCCAGAGGAATCTTGATGATACTGCTGATGTTGTTCATGCGGCGGAGAATAGTGAGGCTGATGCTGCTCATGCGGCGACGAATGGTGAGAAGGTGTAAAATACCATTCGTGCCGAGTAAAGATAGCCTGGAAGCTATCTGGACCATTATAGGGTGGCCCGTGATAAATTGAACTATCCGAGACCTCGATTGGGTGGTTGGGAGTTCCTGATGCGGGCATTTCGGGGTCATCTTCCTCATCCACATCGTTTCCTCCAGAAAAATGGTCCTCCGGCCCCAATGGGTTAAAACCCACTGGTTCTTGTATATAATCCGCCGGGTTAAACTGACCTTGAAATATTGGAGTGGGGTCTCCAAAAGGACGGTGCGACATAGATCGCTGTAACGGTAGGTGCGAATGGTGAGGGTCTCTAGGCTCATTTTCTGAATGTGGCCCATAGGAGTCTTGAGCGGGAGTCGTAGAGCTGTTTGAAACCGACCGTCTTGCCGGTTGAAATAGACCTCTCTGATTCCGCCGAGTACCGTCACTCTCGGCGGGGATAGGAGCTTGAGTATTGGATGGTCCAGCTTCATGATCGTTGGGGGCGGTGGTCGGCCCCTTTCCTCCTCGTCCTCGCATACGTAAAAATCTTGGAGGCATTTTTCTGTTATACCTGTCAACAAAACATAAGATAACAAATAACAAAATATAAAGTTTTTAAAGAACAAAACAAAAACCGAATAGGGTGGAATTTGTCTTATGTTATAAGTCTAGACTCGAAAGTTTTAAATATGTGCAATTGTGTAACTGAGATTAAACACAAAAGGCTAGTGTTTAATTCACTCAGAGTTGGCTCTGATACCAACCTGTCACACCCCGGATTTCCACGTGTCACCGGTGGGCCCGGTGGGGGAGTATCGTGACGTGGTTGGCAACATAATAGTCAAACAACACAATATTTAAATGCACAGCGGAAGCAATATATAGATTTAATTCAACCAAACGATATTGTAATATGAAGTATCACAAATAGTCGAATAAAATCCACAGGTAGATCAAATAAAACAAAAAGGAAACAAATGTTCAACAGATATGACATCCAAGCTGGCGAGACTTAATGTGGATGCTAGGAGACAAGCCAGCCTATTTCGCGTAGTACCTGCACTCAATCTTTTTAAGAAAATACGTCAGTTTACACTGGTAAATACAATCAACCGACTCATTTTGAAAAGAGTTTAAGAAATGCATTTAAGGCACAAGGCACAAATATTTTATAACTTGGGATAATTATTTAATATATAAACTTGTAAAGGATTTACATGTTTCTTATGCGTTCAGTAGCCCGGATCGAGCCGGGTTAAAGATCAATTAACACACCACTTAAATTATGAGACACTACAGGTGTACGCCTACACCAGAGTGCTAAGGTCGTGGCCATTTCGTAAAATGATGCCAGGGATATCCGGGACACGGTCATTAACCCCCCAAAGGCTTTAAGCAACAAAACAATTCAAACGGAGACATCTCAATAATTTAACCATAATAAGATTAAATATTCAACGCCCGACCAAGCGGTATTTTATATACCTTACCCAAGCCCGTATAGGGAAATAAGTTAAAAGTATTTACCTGAGCAAGTATAGTTCAAAATCAGCGAGTGCGGTATCTTTTACTGGTTCTCCTAATCTGGAACGAAGGTTTATAATAACCTATTAGAATACTAACGGATCTTTAATTAAGCTTAAGCTTAGACCGGTTAGTTTTAAGGATACGGTTCGTACGCACGATTAAGCGAAGACCGGATAGAATGTGATTTAGACCCGACAAGTTTGAGGACTTGTTTAATATGGGTTTATTATCCACATTCTGAATTTTGAGATAAAAATGATATCGTTTGACCCGTTTCGGCTAGTTTATGCAAACTAGTTACATAAACCGAACCGAACGCGTATAATGCATAACGGGTAACCGAAAGGGTCGCGAACAGGTTTCCTAGGTTAATACGCTTTAAATATGTGGTGATATCATTATGATATCTCCCATAATGCCCATAACGAGTTAAATCCCTAAATACGCCCCGTAGGGGTATTTTGGTCATTTTAAGGGTTATAAAAGAGATTTATAATACCTCTGAGATACGGGTCTGATTTAATCAGAAAAATATCTTAACTTAACAGGTTATGTCTAATGGTATTAAGTCTTACGTGGCAAAATGGTTTTAATACTAAACTACGCGTTTAATACGCGTATAAAGCCGTTTTAAGCGACGTACGGGTTAAAATACCAATCTGAGTTTTCTAATCAGCAAAATAAGTTCAAAATACTATATTTATTATTTTAAATCAGTGGCAATTGGATTGGTATCAATCGGATTCATAAAACTCGTTTTATGGCCTAAAATGGCATATTCGGTGTTAACCGAATCAATGCGATAAGCCTAGCTTAAGACCAGCCTAAAAATAATTAAAAATCTTCAAAAATCCTAAAATATTATTTAACATCAGCGGGTAAAAGTTTTGGTACCGAAAATCGGGTTTAGATAGGCTATGCGCTAATCGCGCCGTTTAATTAATAAAAAGCTTATTAATTACGCTAATGCGCATATCTCCTAATTTAGACCTCCGCTTGACGTGAAAATTTACGTACATGATAAATAATCAGTAACTAAGATTATTGTATTTCCACATTTTCAAAATACTCGTTATAAGGTCATAAGGGCGTTATGGTCCAATTTAAGCGATTAACGGAAACGTGTGCATGCATCGGATAATCAATGCAATAAGTACAGAGACTTATACTAGCATGTAACCCAACCCTAATGAGACTTTAAGGCATGTCTAATACTTACTAAAACGGGTCAGAACCGAAGTCAACGCAAAAGTCAAGGTTTTGCGCCTTTCGGTTCCGAACCGGGTTTAAACAGAAATTTGTCGAGTCGGGCAAACGTAAACAAGTTTTTATACTTATTACCAAGTTATATTAAGTTTAAAACAGGTTGCACGCCTCGCGGATTGCTAGTCGTGCATTAAATCGCATATTGACATTCTGTTGACTTTTTCGGTCAACGTTTGACCCGACAAACGACCTAGTTAGGTCTGGATTTGGTACTTGCCCTTATAAGGGTTTAATACCCATATAATTACCTATCTAACGGTACTTTTAATTCGGGTTACGACTGAGCTATCGATAACTAAACCCGAAGTCAACCGTTTAATACGTTATGTTGACTTTTAAGCTAAAAACTAAACTAGAATTAATTTAGAAGGGATTAGAGACTTACTAGATGATTAATGGATGGCTAGGAAGGCTCTTGATCAGTTTGCAAGCTCCCCAATAATCAGAATGCTTGAAAATGATTTGTGAATGAAAGTGGTGAATGAAAGGGTCCTTATATAGTGGGTTTACCACCACAATCACTTGACACAAGAGTCTAGGATAAACCACAAGTGATAAACACATGTCTCTAGCATGTAGGGGTGTCTAAGGGCCATGAATGTGCAAGAGAAACCGGCTAAGGAGGTCACAAACGCACACAACAGCCAACAGCAAGTCTGCTGTCGCTGGGCGCACCCTCGCGTAGCGCGAGGGGCTGTCGCGCTACGCGACGCCTTGCTCTGATCCGAAATTTGTTGTTTGTTGATGGTTTGAAAGGGCAACTTGTATATTTCGAATGTGGGACTTATTTTATCAGTAGGGGGCCTCCAATAAGTGTCTAACACTGAACATACCCTACCAATTATCCCTTGTTTCAATTGATTGCATTTACAAGACCCGTAAATAACGGTTTATCGTTCAATTCATCATGGGACCTCATCATGCATTATCAAGTCCATTATTGTGAACCCTTTTCTGAATTGAGGATATATTAGATGTATATAACATTTAATCGGGTCTTGGGATTTATTATTGAGGTGTTCAGAGGTAACAATTTAACATGACGCCACTTTAAATCCTACCGAAAACATCTTTATTACATCCGGGTTTTCAACGCGTTTTTGTCTTACATGACACGTGTCGTTTTAATATTAACCCGAAATTTGCGAGGTGTTACAAGAATAGTCCCATACCCTACCATTATCCATTGTTTCAATTGGATCCAAAAACAAGACCCGAAAACAACGGGTTTCCATTTCTTTTCTTCGTAGAATCCTATCATGCATTTCCAATTCCATTATTGGCAATAATCCCCTGAATTTAGGGTATAATAGATGTGTAAAATATTAAATCGGGTCTTGGGATTTATAATTGAGGTGTTCAGAGGTAAAAATTTAACATGACGCCACTTTGAATCCTACCGAAAACATCTTTATTAAATCCGGGTTTTCAACGCGTTTTTGTTTGACATGACACGTGTCGTTTTAATATTAAACCCGAAATTTGCGAGGTGTTACAGATCTGAGTTTGGTTTTGATTATGTTTTACGTTTGAATTAAGATGAAGATGGATGAGTTGTGCAGCGGAATTAAGATGGAAACAAACTTTGCAGACAATCAAATGAGAGAATTGCTTTAATCAAACATTTTCCACATAGAACCGAAAGATTGAATTTATTTCAATAACGATTACAATGCAATGTATGAATACAAACTCCCCCCTCAGCCTGAGCTCACAGTGTTTGTTCATGCAGGAAGAAGATGTTGCAAAGAGCTAATAGAACAGTACAGAGCACTGTTCTATTTATAGGCACAAGCAAACCACTGAAGCATCTAAGCTGACGTCACCATGAAAGTGACATCTAACCTCCTAACAAACTCTAACCTCTGATCTATACAACCTCTGCTATGCTAACTACTGTTATTACATTTCAATACATAAAGACATCTAAACTACTGCTGCATCCTTCCACTGATGTGAACCCAGCAGTACTTGTCCTGATCAGCAGAGCTTGACTTAAGGCAGTAGGTTGAGCAGCAGAGCTTTAGTCTTTCATTAGTCTTTTACTTGATCAGCAGTCTGTAAGTCAGCAGTTTGTACGATCAGTAGATAGGAGGCCAGCAGATGTTGAAACCACTTTCAAGGGGAGAGACTTGTATATATAATATCTGCTTATTCTGGATCCACTGCTCTGATCCAGTTTTGGCTTTAATTATCTGTTCCTTTGGTAGGGTTCAATCCCAACAATCTCCCCCTGGAACAGATAATGCCAAAACTCTTCATTATTTGTAGATCTTTATTGCCTCATCAGCAGTTCCCTTATTTGCCCTTTGAGTTGTAGCTCAAAGGCTAAGGCATCTGTGTCATCATCATCCCTGCATAGTGGAAGATCAAGGAGATCCTGCAAATCTTCAAGACTTAGGCCAAGTGCTTGTTCCCTTGTTATTTTCTTCACTTCTCCACTAGACTTGAACACTGTCAGTACGTGGGTCTGTTTGTCAATTTTCCACTTTAGTACTTTTGAGTCATGTGGGTTTCTTGGGAGATTTTTATTAGATGAGGTGTTTGGAGATGCAAGCCTATTCATGACTGTTTGAGCAGTGCTTGCAGGTTGATTCAGGCCAAGAGTTTCAGCTATCATTTCTTTGATACCTTCCTTCACAAGCTCATCTCCTGACAGTAATTCTGCCACTGTTTCAGTAACCAACTGTTTTTGTTGCTTTCTTTTGTAGATAGCAGCACCAGCTGGAGCAGTAGCTCTCCTGATTTGCAGCTTTTATGGTCTTTTTGAAACCTCTGCTTCAGGATAGTCTGGCTTTTGTGGAGCAGTAGGATCTGTCTTTCTTAACTTCTCCAAACTTTTGTAGGTGGCCCTAACTTTATCTTCTTTCCATCTCAACACTTGATTCAAAGACCCATAATCTGCAGTAGCTAATTCCTCTTTCATTCTCCTCAACTCTACCTTTTTATCAGGTACATTCTTTTTGAAATTTGCCCATTCTGGAGGAGTGTGCATGACCTTATTCATGATCATTTCTTGAATCATGGCTGCTTCATTTTCAAGCTCAGAAATGGTCCACTCTTTGTACATGTGTTTTTCTCCTTTGTACTTCTTGGTTGCCATGATGCTTTCAATGTAGTCTTTTCTCAGAGTTTCATCTGCTCTCTCTCTGAGATTTGCTGACATACATTTTTTGCAAATTGTTCCAAGGATCTGACTTGTGTGAGCAAGTACTGATAGTTCTGCTGAATTTCTCTATCAGATTTTCCTTGTGCATTTCTGTTTGAGATATCCTCTGCTTGTTTAGCTTTGACTTTCAAATATTCTTCAATATTGTTTGGCCTTGGATATCCTTCAACTGATGGCAAACTCCTTTTAGCAGGGTCATCCTCATAATAGAAAGACTTGATTTCTTCTCTGACTGCTATAAGTTCAAGAGGGAATTGAACACCTGCAGGAGCTAAGGGCTTTTGAATTTGAGCTGATGAGAGAGGAACATGTTTGGGTATTGTAACAAGTCATAGAGATTTTGAAGATGTTGGTGGTGGTGATGGTGAATCATCATCTGGTATGAAAATAATTCTCCTTTTTATTGTAGGAGAGGCAGATGATGTTTTGGGTGGATCAGTGGTGGTGATTTGAGTGGCAGTGATTTGTGATTGACTAACAGCTGTTGAAACAACTGGTGTTTCAACCACTGTTGTCATTACAACAGATGTTGTAACATCTGTTGTCTTCTGCTTTTTGGCAGGGGGAGATGGTGGTGAGGTTATTTTTAGTGGTGATGGTGGTGGTGGTAAGGCAGTGGTTGTGGTGTGTGTTGAAGTAGTGTGTGTTGAAGTGATGGCAGATGTTGAAACAACTGAAGTACCAACAAATGTTGATACATCAGGAGTTACAACAACTGTTTGGGTGGAGGTTTGATGTTGGGGGCTTTTGGATGGTGGTTTTGGAGTATGCTTTGTGAGTCTGGATGGTGTGGACTTGGGTTCCCTCACTTTTCTAGTGGGATTTCTTTTTAGCTCAGGATTTTGAACATCCTTTAGCCCAGAACAACCCTGCGCATTCAGCTCCATGTAAGCTCTTTTCTCTTTATTCCACCTTGACATATCCTTTGCCGCTCTGTCCCTTTTTACACTTGCTATAGCTTCATCAAGTGCATTTTGGGTAACATCAACCTTTTTGCTACCATCTGGCAAAGGTATCTGCTTGGTCATATTCTCCATTTCTGGTTCTATGTAGAGACCATCATCTACTCCTTTCTTCTTTCATTCTTTAATTTTCTCCCCCTTTTTGGCATTATCTAGGGGTAATTGATCAATGAAGAGAACAGTTGGAGGAGCAGTGCCAGTGGTTTTCAATATGTGGGCCTTGAGAGCCTTGATGTCTGCTTGTGTGTTCTTGAACCTAGACTCCATTGTGTTTCTCAGCTCTTGAACATGTTTTGCATGTTGCTGATATGCCATTTGTTGTTGTTGTTGGAGAAAAGGTTGGAAGAGATTCCAGAGCTCATTTGCAGCAGGTGCTTGAGGTGGAACAGCAGTGGATTGCACCTTTTGTACTATTAACAACTGTTGCAGCATTTCTTTGATTTCAGCAACCGAAGTATCCAGTTTGTCAACACGTTCCGTCAATTCCAGGTACTTTAAACCATCACCCAATTTAATGGGATCATCTGATTTCACACTAGCAGTGGTTTTATCATTGGTTGAGGTAGGGAGTGTACTCCAAACATTAACCACTGATGCCTCTTTTTCTTGGTACTGGGGTCTTCTTCCTTCAACACTTGACAGCCGTTTGATGTTGCCAGTGGTCAAAACAAATCCACTGGTGGATGTCAGAGGTGCTATGAAAGGAATTGCCTCCAAGGAAGTCTTATTGATGTAACCACTGTCCAAATGTAAACCAGTGGGTTCAACATTTGTAGTGGCTGCTCCACTTGGATTACCACCAAGAGTTACTTGTAACTCAAGGGGTGTAACCTCCTCAGGTTGTGTTGGTGGGATAGCAAAGATTGATACAGCAGACCCAGTCATTTGTTGAGGCATGTTCTAATTGATAGGTGATTGAGAAGGACTGGTTTGTGCCTGGTTCAAATCAATTGCATCCAACAAAAGTTTAGTTGGTGGGGGAATTGTGGATGTGAGGTTTGGTGTTAGAAGAGAATTTGCCCCGGGCATTGGGCTGTGGATGATGGAAGCAAGTGATTCCAGAGCATCATATTGTGGAGTCCCTATATGTACAACATGTTCTTTTTTAGAAGAAGCAGGAGGAGTTTCAGTTATGGTTTGAGATATTTGTACCAACTGCTGTGAGGAAGTAGCAGCAGTGGTTTCTTGTGACTTTTGTGTTGTCACTGGCAGTTGCTCTAGTATCTCATCCTACAGAGTTGCCTTTTTGATGGGTTTGGGGGGGGGGGGTTGAGTTTTTCTTTTTGTTGGCTTTTTGGTGATTGTAGGTGTGGGTTTCAAAGCAGTTGTTTTGCTACTTTGATCACCTTGAGCAGTGGGCTCAGCAGCAGATATCTGAGGAGCAGTGGTAGCTGCTAAATTCTGCTCAGGCACCTCTGCTTGTGTTTTGCAAGGAGTTGACATTCTTGTAAACATGTCAGCAGTTAAGCTGTTCATTTGAAGAGAGTCACCTTGTTTTATTGCAGAAGCATCATTCTTACCAAGTTTCTTTTCAAAATATCAACTTAGAAATCTTGGAAACAGTAAGAATGATTTTGTTTCAACATTTTTAACCAGATTATTAAAAATTACCTGGGAATAATTAAAATTTTCTTCTTGAAGAATAGCATATCCCAGATTTTGAATTTTTAATGGTATTTCATTAAAAGCAGTGGTTATGTTTGAAACACACATTAGGAGGGTATGAAATAAAAACCTTGTTGCAGGAGGGAAGAAACCTTTTTGTAAGGTATCCCTCTTCATCATTGTGTCTGCATACCCTCTTTCAATAAAGTCAGTTTTTAACTCGTTTTTAGTAAAGCAAGTTTTACCTTGTTGATCATCGAGCTGAAAGGCTTCTGATATGGATTTTGGTGTGATTTGGACTGCTTTTCCCTTTAGAGTAGAATTAATGGCTATGACAACTTCGCCTTGTTTGTTAAGGGTACAATTTTTCCAAAACTCTCTCTGGGTTTGCAGATAAATGGGAGCATCTGCTGTAAGCAAAGTTTTGTACTTTGACGCAGATATGATAGCAATGATGGAGTCGAAAGCATCTGTGGTGCCGGGTTTTTTGAGAAGACCCAGAAGGTTGTGAGAAGGTTTGTGTGGAATTTCGGTGAGTTTAGCCTTTTGAGAGGCCTCTTTGGAAGATGCTTTTGAGGTGGATTTTGCGGAAGACTTCGATTTAGTCATTTTGGAGAAGACGATCGAAGAAATTTGTGAGGGAATTTGAGGAAGTGTGATGAAAAACTGCTTTGAGAAGAGAATTTTTAAGAATTCAATTCGACACTAAAACCCTGTTTGGGCGTTGAATGGGGGTTTTTATAGAGAAAAAGTGAATGCTGACGTGGCAGCGGTTACAAAAGGACTGACCACTATGTACTGCCCACATGCCAACCCCTGATGAAATGAAGGACAGTACTTTTATGAAAGTTACTGATGAAAGGCAGTGGTTACAACGGTAACAAATGGAAGCAGTGGGTGATTTTCACTATCAGTGGATAGCACATCAGTGGATAAAACACTGATTTTGAACATCAGTGCTTATCAAGAAAATGAGAGAATAGGGGATGGCTTTCAGCAGTGGACAGACTTTGAAGTAGAGCAGACTTTTGAACAAACAGTGGTTATGGCAGACTTTCAAGGATTTTAATGAAAACTTCATTTTTAGCTATTTTTAAGGATGAATTTTTGATTTTCTGAAAACATTTTAATGCTTTTATTCATAGAAAAACAAGATTTTGCTTGTTATTCCATGTTTAGCATGCCAATCCTAGAGACCAAGCTTTCAAAGGTGGATGTATCTAATGCTTTTGTGAGCACATCTGCTAGCTGGTCTTTAGTTGGAACATGATGCAGAGAAATCAAACCTTTTTCATAGCAATCCCTCACAAAGTGATGTCTGATGTCGATGTGTTTGGTGGTTGAATGGGAAACTGGATTTTTGATGATATTTTCTGCTGCCTGGCTATCCAACATGAGTGGTGTTTTTAAGGCTCTGATACCAATTGTTAGGATCTGAGTTTGGTTTTGATTGTGTTTTACGTTTGAATTAAGATGAAGATGGATGAGTTGTGCAGCAGAATTAAGATGGAAACAAACTTTGCACACAATCAAACGAGAGAATTGCTTTAATCAAACATTTTCCACATAGAACCGAAAGATTGAATTTATTTCAATAACGATTACAATGCAATGTATGAATACAAACTCCCCCTCAGCCTGAGCTCACAGTGTTTGTTCGTGCAGGAAGAAGATGTTGCAAAAAGCTAATAGAACAGTACAGAGCACTGTTCTATTTATAGGCACAAGCAAACCACTGAAGCATCTAAGCTGACGTCACCATGAAAGTGACATCTAACCTCCTAACAAACTCTAACCTCTGATCTATACAACCTTTGCTATGCTAACTACTGCTATTACATTTCAATACATAAAGACATCTAAACTACTGCTGCATCCTTCCACTGATGTGAACCCAGCAGTACTTGTCATGATCAGCAGAGCTTGACTCAAGGCAGTAGGTTGAGCAGCAGAGCTTTAGTCTTTCATCAGTCTTTTACTTGATCAGCAGTCTGTAAGTCAGCAGTTTGTACGATCAGTAGATAGGAGGTTAGCAGATGTTGAAACCACTTTCAAGGGGAGAGACTTGTATATATAATATCTGCTTATTCTGGATCCACTGCTCTGATCCAGTTTTGGCTTTAATTATCTGTTCCTTTGGTAGGGTTCAGACATTTGCCTCTGAATGATTAAGATTTATACAGAGTCTGAATGGTTAAGACCTCTGATCTGAATTAGTCAGACATTTGCCTCTAAACGGTTAAGCATTATACAGGCTCTTAATGTTTTTCAGATCTCTTATTGTTTCAACATTTAATGGTTCAGACATCTCACTGATTTAGAACTTAACCATTCAAATGTTGCCAAACAGTCCCCAAATTTACACAGAATACAATAATAGGTTTATGAAACTCCACGTGGACATCTCGAGTCCCACTACACATATATTAATTTCTTTTCTTAAGAAAAAAAACTGAATAAATAAATAATATTCATGAAACCTGAAGAATAACAGAAAGGCGACATGGCGCTCACTCCTGCAGTTCCCGTTGTTGCTGCTACCACGGCACGGCTTACGGTGTTGCCGCCGATAGTACGGTTTAGATCCACCAGTCGCCGTCGATCTTCGGTTCTGGCCAGCCTATCTTCTCCGCCAGAAGCGGTGGATTGGGTGGAGGCGACATCAAGCTTCTTCGAACAAGATACGAGGCCTATCATGCTATTTGACGGTAATATTATACTCAAACCGTATTTCGATACTGTATCGATGCTGTGATTGCGAGTTATGTGTATCTTTTCCATCGATTTATAGGTTTATTGTCACTCATCGGTAAGAATTTAGGTTTTTTTTGTACGGCAAGACGTAGATAACAGGGGTGAGCAACAGAGCCGGCCCTGAGAATTCGTGTACCCTGTTCGAGCTCGAAAAACGTGCCTTTACGCCTTAACAAAATTGAGTATTGGGCTCACTAAATATCTAAACCTAATGCCAATGGGCTAATAACTAATCTAAACGAATAGTTTTGTAAGCGGGTCTATGTTGGTATTTGTATGGGTATAACCTATTAAAAATATATTTTACATATACATATCGGGTTTTTTCATAAAATAAATTGCCCTTCGAAATATCGGGCCCTGACCGGTGGTCCTCCCTGCCCACCCCCAGGGCCGGCCATGGTGAGCAATGCCATAATCGATAACCGACATAACCCAACCGCTATTAAGGGGGTGTTTGGCTAAGCTTTTCAACACCTCCTTGTAACTTATAACTTATTGACTTTTACAAAAAGCTAACAAGGAGAAAAAGTGTTTGGCAAACTCATTTTCACTTTTCAAAATGACTTTTTGCATAGGGAGAAAAAGTTAGTTTTGAAAAGTAGTAAGGAGTGACTTTTTGAAGCTGCTTATGTCTTTTAGTCATTTTACATGAATAAGCTAAGCCAAACACTTTTTAAAAAACAACTTATTGACTTATTGGTTTTTCCCACCCCATAAGCTAAACCAAACACTTTTTTAAAAACTCCTTTTCAAAAAGTCATAAGTCATTTTCACAAAAAGTCCTTTTTGAGTTAAATAAGCTTAGCCAAACAAGCCCTAAATGATAACCGACATACCCAATGGTTATGAAACTTCGTATAACTGACCTATGCAGTTAATGCGGTAAAATATCGGATATCGGTCACGGACCGATATTTGAGATATAGGTTATCTCGGTGAGATATCGGTGGGATATCGGTAATTTTAATATAATGCAAAATTTACATATATAGCAATTTAACAATAATAATTCAGTGATATATCAGCGATATATCGGTTATAGCGGTCAAATATCGGTGAGATATCGGTTATATCGGTCAAATATCGGTCAATATCGCCGATAATATCGGTACCGATATTCTGACCAATATTTGACACCGATATTTTACTAGGGGACCGATATGACCGATATAACCGATATCTCACCGATATATCACCGATATTAACTGCATAGTAACTGACTGACCGGTTATGGTTACGGTTATGTAGCTTTGGTTAACCGAAACCAAACTGAACATGTAATTATAATTCTATATAATGGATTTATGTTTTACATTAACCATTAGTAACAAAATGATCTTGATGTAGATGCCATTTATATTAATGAAGAACTGAGGTGTTATAATCGTAATTATTTTGCTGAGAATTTTAACTTATCAAAGGGATATCCCACATCCGTGGTTTAACCAAAAAGTGGAGTCTTTTGATTAACCGTAACCAATGATAAAAAACCGAACCAAACCGACCCATACACATCCCTGCTAGATAATTGTTCATGTTTGTTTGTTTAGCATTGAATTGTGCATGAGCACATATCTAACGAAAGTTCGTGTTCGTGTTCGTTCATTGGAATTGAACTTCTCACGAACGCAGAACACGTATCGACCGAAAGTTCTTGTTTGTATTCATTCATTATGGAATTGTACTTGTTCACGAACACAAATGAAAATATACCATACACAAATTAATAAACAACATTCTTAATCCTGAACATCGGACATAATCACCTTGTTAAGCACTTGATATAATAATCATAAACATTATTATCCCAAAAAAGGACAAGTTACACATGACATGATAAGAATAAACATAATTATCCCAAAATAATGTTTCAAAGATATGCGTTTCTAATGACTGAACATATACTAAACAAAACAAACGGCCATGAACGAATGTAAAGGAACATGTTACCAAACGTTCACGAATGCAATTGAAGGAACGCAACCTTTGTTCATGCTCATTCATTTAATTAATTAAATGAAGTTCCTTGTTCATGTTCATTCATGTAGTAAACCAACTTCCCGCCGAACGGTTCACTGAACGTTCGGTTCGGTTACAGACGAATTGTATATGTGAATGACTAACAGCAGTGGCGGAGCCTAAACTTTTTAGCAGGGGGGCTGAAAGTTTTAAAGAAAAGGGGGGGGGGGGGGGGGACTCAATACATATACATTTTTCAGGAATTTTCAGTAAACTTTACAATTCGAACCGAATTCTGTTAGTTGAAACTTATGACTATTTTTACAAGATTGGTCCCCTGTACTAATGAACAATGACAATTAGAGCTATTCTTTATGTAATTCTAACATTCAGCTTTTCAGGAGATGAATGTGATTTGAGTATCATATTATCTTTTGAGTCTGGAATGTTCAGAAAGCATAGGGCTGCCTCTTTATATACCAACAGTAATAAGGAAGCTAAAACCTAGGTTTATGTTAGCATATTATATAGCCGTAATGACAGTGGCGATTGCTCATAAGCAAGATTCCATGGACAATGATATCAATTATCATGCTGTGTTTTTTGCTCGATATAAAAGATTCAATCACCTATAAAAAGTGTGTGTGAAGGGTTATAAGGATATGACTAAGTAAAACAAATTGTTCTATTTTGATAGGTGTGTGCAACTTATGTAATGGAGGTGTGAAGTTTGTACGCGATAATGATCGGCAAAGGTTTCTCTTCACTTTCATTTGATTTCACTGCTTTGTGCTACATTGGATGGTCTCTTTATACATTTTTTTAATCTATTTTCTTTAATATTTATGTCTGAGTTGGAATGACTGGACACTGGTAATCCTTTATGATGAGATGGTCATGGGTACCAATAATGGAAGCATTTAGTAACTTATAAAAAAGATCAACACGAGTTTTGAGACTGGTTCTAGTGGTCCAAAATGAGCACTTCTAAGTTTTAAGATAGATTTTGTGTCTGGAGATGTTCATGGAAACTATCAGTGCGATGCTGGATAATTTAAGGTTCATGCATGTTAGTGTACAAGATATGTTATCGAGTCAAAACATATTGATGAGAATTATTTTTATTCTCTATTTATGTACTGCAATATCTCAAAATCAGTGTTCATTCCTGAATATTATTTAATTCAATGTATGGACTCTGATTGTATTTCTTTCTTTAATTTGCTGGGTCTAGATCTATATATTATGTGCTCACACTTTCACACATATTTTGCGACATAGATGTAAGTATTGGAAGCATACATATATGCATACTTCACTCTGATCTTGCAGATAAACTTCTGTTTCGCAGAAAGAGTGGTAGCATCATAAATTATTGTGTGAATATTTGAGTGAAGATCCTGAAATAGATTAGTGTGCTTTATGACTGGATTCATAAATATCTGGTCATCTAATATTCTGATAATCTCCAAACTAGTCATTATATCTATTTCAGTTATAATTTTAGTTATTTGGTAATAATGACTATATATACTCTATGGGGTCAACAGTTAAGCCTCGTTTAGTAGAAAGAACTTGAATTGTTTTTTTTACCATGTTTCGCAAACTATGATTAATAAAGCAATTCCGATGCAATGGTGTGCTTTCAATTTCAGGAGAATAAGGTTTGAAGCCCTACAAAGTGAAGCTGGCAAGAATCTATTAAGAAGGTCTGGAAGAGCTCCTGATGATATTTCAAGTGTCGTGCTCGTAGAGCAGAATAGGTAAAGTTAAACATCAATGGAAAGATGGGCTGGCCGTTCAGGTTAAGTAACATGTCGAAATGGATCAGTTTTCTGTACGGGTCAAAAGGGCAGGTGGGGTTGGGTTGACGTATAAACAACTTTTGTCCATTTTCACTATTATGTATATATATTTAATGCGTTAATCATGATTTAATATTAATCCGTACAATAATAAACTAACTAGACTTTAGGCAACTTTCAGCCTGTTTGACCTGTTTTCCTTTTAGCTATGTTTGTTATTTGACCCATTTGAGATGATACATAAATCCAGTCAACCCATTAAAAAAAGACCGGTTCATTTCAGATCATATATTAAGTCAGAAGCTGTGTTGAAGATCATGGAGTACATAGACTTGCCCTTTCCCCAACTAGCCTTCTTTCTTCATTTTGTACCTTTGTGAGGCCTTATCCTTACTAATATCCTATGGCTTCCTTCTACTATGAAAAAAATTAACGAACCATTTACCTTTTTCTTGCTGCAGATTCATAAGGGATTTTGTGTACGAAAACATTGCGGACAACCGTTATGCTGTGTTTGGACGTTCAGAGTCGTGTGAAATTTAGGGTACCGATTATAAGGTAACCTTTTGATCACCTTGGCACTCTTGCAAATATTTTATGTTTATGTCCCCAATACCATAGTTTTCTCTCATAAATCCCCTACTATAATCTTGTATAAAGTTGATGTCTAGAGTTGTATATTTAGGAAGTTCATAGAAAAGAAATCGAATAAAATATTGATGAATGGAACTATGGAAGTTCATATCTTATACAGTCGGTTTAAAGTTTTATAGTTATTTTATTTGAAATTGTCGTTCAGCCACTCACTGGCTGGCTCTGTAGGGAATAATGAAAATACGATTATAGTAAGAGTCGATTTGATGATCTGGAACCAGTATTTTAAGCTCAACCTCTTTAAGTGTGAGGAAGTTTTTAAGGATTTCAAGTAACATAATTGATTGTGGTGCAAGAGAAATATAGTTTTTGTGTGGGGAGTAATGGGTCTTTTGGGACTGAGAATCGCTGAATCATTGTACAGATATGTCATTTGGTGACTATTCAAATACTTACAACACCTGAATGGTCATTGTTCTTGTCACTGACCAGTTTTGATGGCCACTATAGTTTCACCGCTAATACTGGTCGCTAAAGGCAATTGCTTGACCAATCATGATGGTTATTGATGAAATATTTAGTCACCGTCACCAATAACCAACCCTCTACTAATTGTGACCATTGGGTCATGCCACAATTATCATAACTACCAAACAAAGAAACATACCAAGTAAAGTTCCACTCGTATGATAGGGTGCTTGAGTTCCTCTATCTTAGAGGATAGAGAGACTAACTTCCAATGACGCTTCCCTACCCACTGATTTTGGCTTTCACTTACCAAAATAATCTTAATTTTCGTATGATGCTTCCTAAATGATTTAAGTTCTATGGCTTGAAAGTTTCCCCAACATTTCATAATAGACTTAATTTTTATAATAGACACAATTGGACCTAACCGATAAATGCAGGTCTGGAGTATTTCACCTTCACATTTGCTCAAGTCCAGTTAATGTAGAAATGGTTGAACCAAAGTGTTTAAGTCATCTTTCTTTACATGTTAAGAGAGAAATGCCTCACCCATATCATTATAAGCATTCATTTAGTCACTTCCATAGTTCTGTCTTGGTTTCTAATAATGGTTTCGAGCCAGACTTTTAGCTCATGGGATGCCATATTCGGGTAGTAGATGCTCTTGAGATTGTTTTTGAAACTAGAGGTAAACATGTAACAGTTGTGATGTAAACGTTGTAAAACTCTAGTCACGTTATGACCACATATTTTTACTTGTTATTGGGACTTGGTGAAGTAAGAACCATCAAGGAAAATATACACCACACATTAGCAAAACCAAATGAATATACAGAGGATTTAAACCGGAATACCAACCCGGAAAGATTTAGAAGCTGTATTAATATCATGCAAGAAAATTGAGTCATAAGCACCATAAGCTTATAGTGGTGTACCGTATAGCTATAATACCCCGGTAACGTTTTCACTGTAGTATAATGGTTGGACGTGAAAGAATATGCCCTTGCATAGGCTACGATGCTTGTAGTCATGTAATGTACGAGTAAAGGTCTAAAGGATGCATGTAAAATAAAGTGTTTTTCCTAATCATGTTTTGTGGCATTTGCCTCAAATTTTTAGTCATGTAAAATCAAGTATGCATCCTGATTCTTGTTTTGTCTCAAATTTAAAAGTTCCCTCAAGTATTCGTAATGACTAAGCTATTCTACACAAATCTAATGCACATGTAATACAAACTCACAAAACAACCAATCTTAAAGTAGGAAGATGCAACTTGCAAAATCAATCAATCAATCATGCTTAGTAAAATCTCACAAATAGCAAAGCTATTGGTAGGGTCTGGGGAAGGTGAGATGTAGACACACCTTACCTTTACCCCTAGAGATAGAGAGACTGCTTCCAGTGAGACCCTCGGCTCCAAAACACCCAGGAAAGAAATAAATAGAACATGAGGTGTGTGTGTTTATGAAGCTACCAATATAACATGAGTGGTGAAAGAGTGCATGGAAAACAAGACAAATTTAACAACACAAACAGCCTACACACATAGTTACATATCTACGACCATACACTACACCTAAAAACACAATTGTACCCTTCCCTAGAAATCCTTAACTTTAATCCTACCTCTCCACGAGCTCCTATCATGGACCATGTTCCCAGAAAGGTGCAATCTTTGCAAATCCTGCCTAATCCGCTCATCCCAAGTAATTTTGGGTCTGCCTCTACTCCTTCTTCCCTCCAGCTTGAGGAAGATGCAACTTGCACATACATATTAAATGATGTTCTACCGACTACTAGCACAATAATCAAGTTAAAATCCATACTTAAATGGTAAATTTTCCTAACCATGTTCTTAATACATTATCAAACAACTTTAATCTTAATTTAATGTCAAGTCCTCCTAACCATGTTCTTAATACATTATCAAACAACTTTAATCTTAATTTTATGAACAAGTCAAGTCCTCAAATCAACGAGGATTAAATTTTCCTGATTTTAGCTATATCCGAACATTCTATATCCTTACAATTTCAAAGGAGTTGCACAGTAATTTATTATTATATTTAAAATGTTTTTAAACTCATAAATCTATACATTAGTTATAATAATATTTTAATAAAAATGTTTTTATCTTTTTCCGAATGAATTTTGAAATTCACACTAGCTCGGTTTATTATGATTTGTGTTCGATTCCTGCTAGCTAGACAATTTTTTTTCCCATTTTTTATGTTTTTGTCTGATGTAAAGTTTCAGCTTAAATGTAACATCCCAAAAACGGGTTTGGTAATCAAACCACGTTAATAGTAAAGACGGGTAAAATACCGTTAGTGGTAAAAAAATTAACCCGGTAAATATTAGGACTTAAATAAATAAACCTAATATTAATTAAAAAGGGGAATAAATACTTTGAGAAAACAAAGTATATAAAAAGGCCAAATTAACGGGACTAGAAACATAACGGGTTATAACTTTCCGAACCCGTTAAGGTGACTAGGAATAATTAACCTAGTTGGTAGCATGAGATCAAATGACTAACGGTGAGTTATGGCTTCAATTGGTCAAAATAAAACATGAGGGACTAATATTGTCGAGTGGGAAACTTGGTTTATTAAAACAAAAAAAAAACAAAAAAAAAACACAACACACACACTTGGTGTGTGTGTGTGCGTGAAAACGTCCAGGAGAAGGAGCAAGAGCTCCAAACCCTAGCTCATCCCAAATTCATCAAATTGGAGGGCCAAACGACGCTTAAATTCACAACCGAACGTGGATTAACGATCACCAAGTCAAGGGGATCGTAAGGTATGTCGAAATTCTAACATTCGTGAAGTTGTAAAAAGTTGATAATCATCCTAATCGCGAATTAGGCATGGATTATAGAAACTATGGCTAGATTAGCGATGTATGATTGCTTAGGAACAAACCCTAAGTGAAGATTTAGAATAAATTGCTATGATTTAGGTGTTTGGTTGAATCACCACACCTAGCTAAGTGGGTTTTAATGTTATGATGAAATTGATGATATAACTATGCTTAGAATCATCATGCATGTTAAGTAATCAAGAAATACTTAAACAAATTGCTAGTATGAGTATTTGATCATAAGTGATGGTGGTTAAATTTTTGATGTTAATCTTGGTAAAAATGACTAGTTATGAACTAGTTAGCAAATGTGTAAAATTATGCTCATTAGGTGTTTGTTAAAATGTCTAAATGAGAAGTAAAGTGTTGGAATTCAAGTGAAACGCGTAATTGGCAAGCTTTACTAATTACATGAGACATGGGATAAAACGGGTTCTAATCATAATGTTGATTTGCCTTAATTGTGCATATCATATGATTAAAGGTAGTTGACTTTAGAAAGTCAAACTAACTAGTGATGAAGTCGAATAGTAGTTGATGTGTGTAAAATGCAACATATAAATTACATCAAATGAGGCATAAAACTAACCCTTTTTTTAGTACTAATATTGGAAAAAGAGTGTTTTTGTCTTCCTTTTGTATTTTCAGGATTAAATGAGCTCAAAAACGCAAAAGAAGCAAAAAGACAGCTAAATCCAACATAAATACAAGAAAAGGAACATTAGTGGATTGCCCGAACCCTCAACGGCACCTTCCAAAGCACTTTTTAATAACTAGTTACTTATGTTGAAGGTGATATTTCCTTATCGTTTGTCCGTGGTGTCTTGGCATTATTTTACTGTCTATATAAAATAAAGGATTTTCACCATTCATATCTCCACGGTCTATATGGAGGTATGTTGGCTACCTGGTCGGGGGTTAAGGGAACGGTTTGGTAAAGGTCTTGCCATTGTTCAGCGTTTAGAGGTCCTGCAATGGACCTGGGTCAAATTTAGTAGGACCTCCTTCAATACTTCACGGTATTGGATGGCGGGGGTCCAAACTCTTTGATCCCCTCATAAGTTAACTACTATTAATACTATAACCCGGCTATTTAGGACTGTATCCCTGCTGACTCAGACTACTTAGTCGAGGGTAACGTCACCGCCAAAAGCGGGGCCTACCACAATACTACATTAATAACTTAATTCATTATCTTCCAATAATCCACCCCTTTAGGATTGTATCCCTGCTGACTCAAACTACTGGGGTGAGGGTAACGTCACCTTCAAAAGAGGGGCCTACTACAATAACTAAGATAATCTCTTAATTATGTGCAAAAGTGCGGAAATAATCAAAGGTTATACTAGATACGAGTCGGAACCAAGTGATTCATCTTGTCTATCTGTTTTTATTTTATTTTTATTTTCAGCATTTTAGTTAGTTTTTATTTTTCTTAGTTTAAAACTTTTTTCTAAACTTTTATTTTGGTTAGACGTTGAGGATAAACCGGTACTAAAAGCTCTTGTGTCCTTGGACGACCTCGGTATCTTACCAACGCTATACTACACTCAACGATGGGTGCACTTGCCCATATGTGTGTTTAAGTGTTAGTAAAATATCGTGTTTTATAAATTTAAAACTTGGCTAAAATAAGTGTTAAAAAGGGCTTAAAATATACACCTAAAATATACGACACTTTATCGCACATCAAGTTTTTGGCGCCGTTGCCGGGGACACAAGGATTTTAAGAAAGTTAGGAATCAACGGCCTAATCATCTTTTATTTTTCTTTTTATTTTTTTAGATTTTCTTAGTTTTTCAGCTTCTGCAGAGCTCAGCACGGGCCGTGCCCGCTGAACACGCCCACGTGCTCAATCATTGGAACTGGCAATCCTGTTTTACATCAGACAGTAAGCTGAACACGGGGCCGTGTCCACTCAACACGCCCCCGTGCCCAAGTTTCAGTTACTGAAAACAGAACCGTTAGATCCCGACGGTTGGTAATTTCTGACATAAACATGAGTGATAGTAATTATTTTTACTTTCGGCACTCTTATGGTACGTGGTGTCAATTATGTGGTGGCGAACATGAAGAAGTAAAATGTTACTTCCTAAATTATAGGCCCCACTACATGGACCCACGATCTTTTCACAACCTTAAGAGGGGCGAAAGTAAAAATAAGCACTATTTCTCCCTCGAATGCGCCCAGCCAGATATTCTAGGGGAAATGTTCCTTAGCGAATTATTTCAACTAGAAGAGCTAATTCTGAAATGGATAGAAGAGCTTAGGAAGGATTTTATTAATCTGCCCCAGGACGATACCCATGAAGAAATGTTGGAACCGCATTCCGACAACCTCGTTGCTCCCGAAAATACCTTCGTACCTAGCAAAGACTTGGACGATAGTCGTCCCTGTGTCGATTGTGCCGTGAAGGACTCTCCATCGACTTCGTTCGGTGCATACATAGACCTGAGCGATTCGGCATATACCTTCTTTAACAAGAGCCCGGAAAAGGGTTGGACTTGTCCACCTAGAATGAAAATAGGAATTACCCTCACCGACAACCTCTTGCGTTCTCGCCTTAGTCTAGGACAATTAAGGTATATTAGGCACTTTGGGGTTGTTCCAACCAGTCAGGAACCACCCGATAAAAACAAGTTCCTTAAAAAAACTAGACAACTTCATAAAACAGTCCGTAGACACGGGGCCGTGCCCAGCCAACACGCCCCCGTGTCCATCGAAAGATTCCTTTCTGATCAGTACGTCAGAATACGGACAAACTGTGTCAGAGCTCCACCTGCACACGGGGCCGTGTCCACTGAACACGGGGCCGTGTCCAGGTTGCTGTCATTTTCTATAAATGCAGCCAAGAATTCTGCACATTTGGACCAACTTGGGGCAGAGATTTGCAGGAATCTTCTCTCAAACTATCCTAGGTAAGTCTAAAAGAAGGTTCCAACAACCCATCTTGTCCCTTCCTCTTTTAGTAATTTCCTTCTTCTTCATCTTTCTCCAAGAACTACCATTAAAAGTTTGGAATTCCTCCAACTCTATGGTAGGGATAAATGAGTTTTGTTCAAAGAATCTTGGTAAAAACATGTTATGAAACATGGTTTTAAGTTATTAGTAGCCAAAAAGGGCCTACAACATTCAGAAAATAACTTAAAAATACAAGTTTCCTTGTTCCAAAACTCTGCAGAAAGATGGACACGGGGCCGTGCTCAGTGAGCACGGGGCCGTGTCCGGTTACTGTTTCATTAAATAAGCTATTTTTAGTTTATTTTTCGTAGGATGTCGAGTGAAAACAGCGATACATCTTCTGTGCATTCGTCAAACAACCGAAGAGGAAGAAGACCCTCCATTGAAGCTACACTTGTTCACTATGTGATAGCATTAAGGGAGGCTCTCGACGAAATGACTTCAGTAGAGGAGGTCCTTATCGACCGTATTAACGATCTTACGATGGGACTTGAAAGCAGCTTCCAAGAAATTAACCTCTTGCACCAGAGGTTAAATATTCTTGTAGCACCTCCAATGGAACCAGTCCTTCCTCAGCAGGATTGGAACCTGGCTCTCGGAATCAACAACCCTACCGGGTGGGAAGACTTTCCGGCGGAACCTCCCATGGAACACCAACAAGAGATCCCGATGGAAGTTGAACCCCTCAAACTAATGCCAATGAGCCTTCTTTTCTCCTTCCAAGGGAGATAGAAGAATGGCTCGCCGACATTTGAGGAGAACCGCACTCGGAAGAAGGAGTTCACTAAGGCCTTGTTTAACCAAGATTGAATATTTCTTGGAAATTTTGCTAAATTAAAATAAAGAAAAGGCTAGGACTCCGTGGTTTGTTATTTCTTTTATCCAGTTTAATTTAGGATTATGTAAGTTCTCTCTATGATGAAATGAAATGATGGTTTTAATGTTTGGATGGTTTGTAATAAATAAAACACACTCATGGTGGTAAAGGATGAAAAGGGGAACGAGAAAAATGATCCCATGCACAAGAACGAGGCAACCCGACAGTTTTCTCCCTTTCAGAAGGTTCAACACGGGTCGTGCCCACCCAACACGGCCCCGTGTCGGACCACCTGCAGAAAACGCCCAGTACAGGTAACTGGACACGGGCCGTGTTCACCCAACACGCCCCCGTGTCCAGACTTCTGTTCCTCTTATTTCAATTTTGTTACTGGCACTTAAACACGGGGCCGTTCCCGGATAACATGGGGCCGTGTTCAGTGCCCAGTAACACAAATTTTTGCTTTTTAAACACTATTTTACACATCTAATCAACCTAAAAATTTATTTTTGGGACACATTGAGGACAATGTGTAATTTAAGTGTGGGGGGGATGCTAAAACCTTGAATTTTGCAAGTCCTAAATACAAGCCTTACACAAAACTCTATTGGAACCGCTAATCACCCCAAATTTTTTCAAAAATTTCATTTTTTTTACTTGTCTAGGTTTAACTCGGGAAATTCAAGCTCTCAAAAAGGTTATATTTTTACAAATTTACAACCGATAGCGTAGTGATAAAAAGAACCAACATAAGAAAATTATGAAAAGGCATGACAAACTTATTTAAAATTTGATTATATATACTTAATCACATAAAAACTCATTCCCACAAAAGTGAGTTTTGAGCCTTTATTGAGCACTCAATTTCATACCATTTGACTAAATGCTCATTTTTCGTTTCTTGTGTGAATAGCCGCTTGGTTCTTACGACTCTAGAACTTGCCATGACAATACATTCCCGGTCCTTATCAACTTAAACCCGAGTAAGTAAATGATAGAGGCATTAGGACTAACCCTTTTTCATTTCTACACCATTATTATTATTTTTTTTTTCACCACCTACCCAAAAAATCCCCCTAGTTAGCCCCTTTGAGCCTAAACCTTTTCGTTTCATCACCCAAAACAAAAACCCTTTCACCCACCAAAACCTTTTTCATTTTTAACCCTTTATTTTAGTAACAAGTTCGGTTCTTCGAAAAAAAAAAAAAAAAGGAGAAAAAATGAAGCAAAAAGAAAATAAACAAACAAAGTAATCAAAAATAACTTTGTTTGAATAAAAGCTTCATCAAAAATAAAAAGTTGCAAAAAAACGAAAACCGACACTTGTTACGCTTTTTAGCCCTTTTTCTACTAACCACTAACCCAACCACCTACCTTTAACCCTAGCCAACCCTTAACCCACAAAGTCCTCTTGATATCTACAAAGGTATAAAAGTTAAAAAGGAGGAGGATTGATTTCTTGGCAAGCCTATGGTAGGAATAAGTTCCATGCCGCTCTCGAGTGATTCACTAAAAATACACCTTCGGCCGAGTGTGAGTGATTTCCCCGCGAGGTATGTGAACTTGTATATAAATAGAATTTTAAAAAGGCATGTTATGCCCAAATAAGTAATTTCTTTTATGAACAGTTCTAAATAAATCATTACGAATAGGAGTGTAAATAAATAAAAATAAAACCCTAAAAAGATTTTGGAAATCCCGACACTCTATGACAAGCCCAAAACCTTCTCTTCTACCTATTCCATTTGGGAGTGTAAGCCAAATATTAAAGAGTTTTGCTTGAGGACAAGCAAAAGTTCAAGTGTGGGGGTATTTGATGTGTGTAAAATGCAACATATAAATTACATCAAATGAGGCATAAAACTAACCCTTTTTTTAGTACTAATATTGGAAAAAGAGTGTTTTTGTCTTCCTTTTGTATTTTCAGGATTAAATGAGCTCAAAAACGCAAAAGAAGCAAAAAGACAGCTAAATCCAACATAAATACAAGAAAAGGAACATTAGTGGATTGCCCGAACCCTCAACGGCACCTTCCAAAGCAAAATAGAGAAAACAGAAGGCTGAACACGCCCCGTGCTCAGCCAGCACGGGGTCGTGCCCAAGAAGCAGCAGAAAAGACAAACCTATAGAAGCTTCTATTGCCCACCACGGGCCGTGCTCAGCGGACACGGGGGCGTGCCGAAAGTACTGCAGGCGCATTAATTGTAATTGCGAATTACAATTAATGAAGAGAGAGAGTGTCAGACGGGCACGGGGCCGTGCCCAGCGAACACGGGGCCGTGCCCAGGCCTCTGTTCAGCCTATAAATAGGAGTGCTTGGTTTCATTGCAACTCATCCATTGGCACACCACCTCTCTCACACTTCATCCACCACCCACCACCATCACAACACCATCATCCACCACCATCATCCATTGTCCATCATAGAGTGTGTGAGTCGTCTCGGGATCCAAGATTGATCGTAAGAGTTCTTGACAATCAAGGCCATGTTTGCCTAAGTCTCTTACATCACTTGGTGAAGACAAAGTGTCTAGTATAATACTTTTTATTTCTAATCTTTTGCACTTTTTATTTGGTTTTGTATTAATGACTTTAATAACTAGTTACTTATGTTGAAGGTGATCTTTCCTTATCGTTTGTCCGTGGTGTCTTGGCATTATTTTACTGTCTATATAAAATAAAGGATTTTCACCATTCATATCTCCACGGTCTATATGGAGGTATGTTGGCTACCTGGTCGGGGGTTAAGGGAACGGTTTGGTAAAGGTCTTGCCATTGTTCAGCGTTTAGAGGTCCTGCAATGGACCTGGGTCAAATTTAGTAGGACCTCCTTCAATACTTCACGGTATTGGATGGCGGGGGTCCAAACTCTTTGATCCCCTCATAAGTTAACTACTATTAATACTATAACCCGGCTATTTAGGACTGTATCCCTGCTGACTCAGACTACTTAGTCGAGGGTAACGTCACCGCCAAAAGCGGGGCCTACCACAATACTGCATTAATAACTTAATTCATTATCTTCCAATAATCCACCCCTTTAGGATTGTATCCCTGCTGACTCAAACTACTGGGGTGAGGGTAACGTCACCTTCAAAAGAGGGGCCTACTACAATAACTAAGATAATCTCTTAATTATGTGCAAAAGTGCGGAAATAATCAAAGGTTATACTAGATACGAGTCGGAACCAAGTGATTCATCTTGTCTATCTGTTTTTATTTTATTTTTATTTTCAGCATTTTAGTTAGTTTTTATTTTTCTTAGTTTAAAACTTTTTTCTAAACTTTTATTTTGGTTAGACGTTGAGGATAAACCGGTACTAAAAGCTCTTGTGTCCTTGGACGACCTCGGTATCTTACCAACGCTATACTACACTCAACGATGGGTGCACTTGCCCATATGTGTGTTTAAGTGTTAGTAAAATATCGTGTTTTATAAATTTAAAACTTGGCTAAAATAAGTGTTAAAAAGGGCTTAAAATATACACCTAAAATATACGACACTTTATCGCACATCAGTAGTTTCGACAAAGAAAATAAGTAAGGTGGAATAGTCGTGATTGTTAATGACTAATCTAACCACCTTGTAAATGTTGATAATAGTTGACGCTTAACGAGCTAAGTGAAAGCTTGAGGAAGAAAGCGGGTCAAACGAATCAAGAATGAAGGAAAAAACATATTTCGGATGCAAGGTAAGTATAGCTTACACTAGTCTTATATTTTAGAATATTCTCTTATCGTATTAGTTACGAATAAGGTAATTACATGATTGCGGTATGATGTTCCGGCGTGTAGACGCACGGAACAAGATAGTCGAGTCCGACAAGAAACCATGTTGATGGTTTAAAAGGAGTTAAAATCGGTAATTCGATCATTTTATGACAAACGGAAAATGAAACTTTTGAATGGTTACCTTATAGGGTAAACCAAAACAAACAATAAGGGTAAAACGGTAAATTGGTCACGCGTTGACCATAACTATTGGTTTTGAAAGGCAAGGTATGATGTAAGTCATGATAGGCTAAAAAGCGTTAAGAAACGATTAATAAGTGAAATGACCGCGCGGTGTAAACCGGAGCGAGTCGTATAGATGAGATGGTAATAAATATCATCTCGCCAACATAATCGGTCACTTAGACTAAATGGGTCAAAAGGTGAAGATATCACCTTTTGACAATAACGACTAATGATTATTGTCGAGTTATATGATTTCAGGAATAAATGTAGAAATGATATTTGCATCGCTACTATTTAGCGAATACTATAGCAAGGCATTAAATCAGGTCAATACATTGACCCGAGCCAGGTATGTGTAATAGAGTAATGATTCATTGAGAACGTAAGGTTCAATGAGTATTTAATGAGTTTTAGATAGACAATGGGTTACTTAAGTGGGTAAACCGAATGTTTTAAAAGAGGGTAGTGGCGTTTTGAAAAGCATATTAACTTTTCGAGTAAGATCATAATTCAAAAGAAGAATCATGGGTCAAACATGCTCTCAAAAGACCTTGTCGTAATTGAAAGACTAAAAAGGACCAAAACGCCCTTGTTAGCTAATTCGAACAAACAACCTTTAAAGGTTGTTTGGAAACAAGTTTTATGATTAAGTAAATACTTAGATTAAGTATAGAAGTTGAAAGAGGTATTATATTAGTCAAACGGTACTATTTGAGTTTTTGCCGTAAAATAATGATTCGAGAGGTAAAATTCGGTTTATATAGATCACCACATCAAACCCACCATAAACACAATTGTGGTGGGAGATTATAGGATAAGAAATGTGGTGATGAAATGCTAAAAACAATCGAAAGCGATTTTAGGCTCGAAAGTGCTTAAATACCCTTAACGGGTCAAAATAAGCATACAAGCGAAAACGGGTTTAAATTGTGTAATAAACCTATGATTAGAACCTAATATGGTAGGTAACATTAATTTGTAGAAGTGTATGTAATATAGGAATCAAACAAATACGTTTGTTTGATAAAATGCATAAACGGGTTAAAATTCGGTAAAAAGGTAACGAGTCAAAGGCTTAGAAGTCTCAAAATTTCTTATGTTGGATGTAGGATTTTAACTCCATAAGATGGAGGATTAAATTACGGACGCGTAGGAAAAAGAATCGGGTAAAACGGATCAATAACGAAGAAGTTATGGCCGTTTCCGTAAAAACTGGCATAGCTGATCTGAACTGCAACCTGCTGGAAACTGGTTTCCCAGGCGACACGCGAAGGAACAACATGGTTCCTCCGCGACACGCGACAGAACCCTGATTTAGCGAAATTTTTTTATTTTAATCAGTTTCGCTTCCCGGACTCGTTTAAATACGTTCCAAGTTACATATGACTAATCCAACTCATGTTTTATGAGTTTCAGGTATGATTTTAGCACCGGAGGACGATCAAGCACTACGAAGAACCGAACACGATCAAGAAATAAGCTTCCGCACTATGTATCGTTGTTTTGTTAAATGACGAACTCAAACATGTTATTTTGTATAGTTTTAATTATGTAAATAAAGTTTAATGAAACCCGTATTTTCAATGTATTGAAATTCTAATTACCCGTTTATTTTCGTAAATTATACGAAAATTGTTAAATAATAATAAGGGTGTTACATTAAATAAATAATTCGTTCTATAAAATTATATTATATCCATATGTTAATCTTTCTAAATTTCTTTTATTATTCCTTATACTCCATTTAATCTATTTATACTTATATTTTAAGTTGTAATTACAAATATTATTTTTTTTGACAATATATTTATTCGTTTTTATGGTTTTTTGCACAACTTTCGTTGAAAACGAAGTAGCATACGCAATAGAGTATCTTTTTTTTATATCGTAAGCTATTGCGAATGTTAGCATTGTAGCAGTACCGTGACAAACGAAACTGATTCCTTACCAAGAATATCGATACCACGTGGATTTCGACTAAACAATATTGATGTTCTTGTCGGTACTATTAGAACCGTTACTGATACACAGATTGCGACGTGCTTATTTTAATTTATTTAAATATATGTCTAATTTATAATGAAGTTTTATTCACAACAAAGTGTTTTTGGGATCGTAAGTTATAACGAGTGTGGGTATGGTACAGAAACCGTGACCAACCAAACTAGTACTGTCTCAACAATATCGGTATCATGGCGATTCCACCCGAACAACACCTGTATCGGTATCAATACAATGTGAGTTGTTAGTAATATTCGTTTTTACAATTTTCATCAATGTAAAACACGTATCGTCATCCTTTTTGGTATATAATGACTATTTCTATTGCTATACCGAATGGGTACCGTATCAGTATCGTAAGGAATTAAATCGATGTCGAGTGAATTCCCGCTGCAACGCGCGGGGACTCTTCCTAGTTATAAACATATTTACATTTGACCAGAGAACCTTTCATTTATATTTTATTATACTATGCTATCAACATCTTAAATCTCATAATTTACCAGATATGGGTGTTAAACAAGTTGCGTTTATAGTTCGACAGATTGAACACGTATAAAAACGCAACTTGTCATGTTCGTGTTCAATCCCAAAACTTATACTTATTTATTTTATTTAATCGTATCACATTTTACTTTTTATTTTAACCCTTTTACCTTTTGTATTACACTTACACTCCTTAACTTTCTAAAAACTTTATGAAATATCTTTTTGACCTTCTTAAGTTTTAAGTGCTTATTTTTGTATATGTATCGGTATAAACTCAAGTCGGCTATACTTCGACATAAACTATGTCGGGTCAAGTATAATACATTTTTGTGCTTATTTTTTCTGTGCGTCTTCCGTTGGTGTACGTTTGACATAAGTTTTGTTTGGAAACAAGTGCAGTCAAATATAATACTTTTTCATTAGACGGTATAAATTTGAGTTACCTTACGTTGCGGGAGAAATTTACTGGTTAACACTAAAAAAACAAAAGAGAAAAATGCAATTTGCGTCCCTGTGGTATGTGCCAAACATCAACCTGAGCCCCTAAATTCATTTTTTGGTTTTTTGAGCCCTTGACCTTATAAATTCATAACAGTTTGAGTCCTTCTGTTACATTGCCCTTTGTTTGACTGTTTGAGCCAGGGGTAAGACCGTCTTTAGGCGTATTATAATAAATAAAAGAAAACCAAATTTAAAAACTTAATTATATTATACTCCGTAACACATTTATATGTCTCACACTCTCTCACTCTCAGCCAGACTTCACCCACAGGCCACAACCACCAACCCAACACCTCCCACCACCACACCCATTATCGTAACAATCTGTTACAACCAAACCATCACCGTCCACCGCCATTGAAAACCCAACAAAACCCTAACCACATCTTCAACTTGCCGCCGTATATGGTTAGATTTGATCGGATTTCATGCCGGGTGCAAGCTTCGAAACGAGAAAGATGGTCAGATATCACAGTTATTATCTTGATTGTATAAATCAAACGCTTCACCGAGTTGATGCCTTTCGTCGACGGAGATGGTGTTTCAGCCCTTTGATGGGTGCTGATGTTTTCCGATGCGACGATGGAGATGATGTTGTGAAGAAGAATAATAGTGACGGGTGGCGATTAGGTCAGAGATTTTGTTTTTGTTAGGGTTTCTTCCATATCTGCACATTAGGTCAGACTTTAGAGATTTGGGGGATTTCTTTCAACAGCGGGTACAGTGGATTAGCTAGACTTTAGAGATCCTCAAAGTGATTTTGTTGAACGTGTTGTGTTTTAGGGTTGTTTAGGTGAGATGTAGGAAAGTGAACTGAAGATGTGAGAATCTGGATTTTGTTGCAGGTTTGAATTACGGAGGTTTGTG